>JASFAT010003042.1:0-600000 GCA_031353405.1 Baronia brevicornis | reverse complement strand
CGGTTCTTTTCTTTGATGGCAATTACTTTAACTATTATGCCAGTGTCAAGTAAAATACAATAATATCAATGTACGTTTATGTTTAAATGTACTACTCAGTTTGACACATTACTACTTTATAAAATGGTGTCTTTTCTACCAAAAACTTCTATGGCCTTTTGCCATCAACTTAAAAAGTCACGATACACCCATTTATTTCATATAACTCCACTTATACGCCTTAATCGAACTATATTGTATAACACACCACAACAATTAAACAATATAAGATTATGAAAATGAAATAAAATCTCAACCTCACTAATGTAAGATGGTCGGAAAAGTTCGAATAGGTAGTTCTTTTCTTTGATGGCAATTAGTTATAACTATTATGCCAGTATCAAGTAAAATACAATAATATCAAATCTTTTGAAATGTAACTAGTCAGCTTGTCACGTTGTCTTGATAAAATGGTGGATATTTTAAAATAGGTAGTTATAAACAAATATAGTACAGCGGCGTACTTATATTTTTGCCGCCAATTGGCTATCTAAATTTTGCCGCCTTTACCCAACTCTACAATGCGATAACCTAGTTCACAACTATAATAATAAAACTTTTGTGGTCACAATAAAGTTATAAGTAAAAAGTTAAATAATCTTCTCCCATATTTTTCATCATTGAAGAATGAACAAAAATAATTTTACTAAAAATTCTCCCATTAAATCTTCCTTTTCCCATTATTCACATTCTTACCCTAATGTAGACCATCTTCTGCCTTCAGCAGATGTCCATGGGCGGCGCTGGTTGTTTATCACAAGGTCACTTGCTTCTATAAAAAAATTCTCTGGTTTGCATATGTTCGTTTTTTGGAATTGCTTAAGTCCGCTGCATACAAGAGCAATTCCGCTTCCGCAGACAAAGGCGACCCACCTTAAATATATCTAAGCGGCATTTACATTCGTGTAAAAGCGGACGAAGAGGTACAAACGATTTTATCAGAGGGTGCGCCGTGGCCCGGTCACAATTCGCTTTGAAAACCGTCAAAGGCTTCCTTGAATCACGATAGTAGTTCCGAGTTCGGGGGAGTGTTCCCAGTTGACGTGAACTAATGGTAGTCTAATGTACGAATGAGTAGGTGGGTAGGTCATTTGACAAAGTTATTACTCCTGTATAAAGTAGATAAGAGTGTTGATTGTTATTATACATTTTTAATATATATATATAATATATATATATATATATATATATATATATATATATATATATATATATATATATATATATATATCCCGCGGCAGTCCACTGCTGGACATAGGCCTCACTCAAAGCGCGCCACCTAGCCCGATCTTCGGCTACACGCATCCAGTCTCTGCCAGCCGCCTTGCGCAGATCGTCGCTCCATCTAGCAGGAGGGCGTACCACGGGGCATTTACAATAATGCCCCTGAGTACTTTGTTTTGGAAGCGTTGGATCATTTCTATATTGCTTTGTTTTGTACAATCCCAGAGTTGTATACCATAAGTCCATACCGGTAGAAGGACCTGTTGATATAATATGATCTGACTGTACTATATATACTTCTTATATAAGAATATAATAACTTCTATAGAGGAAGAAATAAAGTTTGTTTAATTGTATTTTATATAACATTTATTTTAAGATTTTACTTATATCTTCAAAGGAGATTGAATTAATTACTTTAATTACATTAAAGAAAGCTTTAAATTCCTTTTTAGGGCAATTAAACCTAGTAGGAACATTTCAATTAATATTTTTACGGCTGCCTACAAAGACTTTTGAAGCGTCTCCGGCCTAAACGAATTGTTATAATTGTAATTTATTCAATTACAATAAAACTTAATATCTTTTGGTGTATAAACGTAATTATTTTAGTAGTCAGCTATTATTTATTGTATTTTATAGCTGTCAGCTATTATTTATTATTGTTTTTAGATAACAGCTAATATATAAATGGCTGACAACTAAGAAAAACAATAATGTTTTTCTTAGTTTTCAGCTATTATTATTGTTTTTTTAGTTGTCAGCTATTATTTATTGTTTTATGAGTTGCCAGACCTTTAACGCACAAATGGTGATAACTTCAGATCTAACCAAATTGGTTTTTACTGAAAACCAGCGCCAGGTGCTCAAATAGAGTGCCTGGCATACGCTAAGCAAAAACTTTTGTAGCATTTTTTAGATTTATTTTTTTTGTTTATCTCTTTTTTATATGCACAATATAATAATAGTATTTAGGTTTTAGAGCAGTAATTTTTTTATTTCTGAATAGGTATTAGGTGAATTTTGGAACAGTGTATATAAGGTAATTGTATATAATAAAAACGACGTCGAGGATGAAATCAAAAGTTACATTAAGTAATATTTTCTCTAATATTCAAAATTAAAAAACTTTATTATAACAAAAATGATTATAGGTTTAATATCTATCAACAAAAATAAAACATTACATCACATATACATAATTTTCACTTACTAAATATTTCAAGTGAACAGAGCAGTAGAGTAACTGAGTGAGCATTCGCCGAGGGCGAGGCGGCTCATTCAAATTCATTATCGCTCCGAGTTCACGGCAGTTGAGACGGAAATCCGAGAGATTTGCGTCTCACATACAACTGTATATACTTATGTATGCGAACATTCGTACATTCTGACACATACATATTTATATATCGACGCAAAAAAGCGAAAACGTAGCAAACCGCAAACGCGTTAAAACTCACTACCAGAGTAAAAAACACTTTTAAGAAAAAATTGTATCTGATCTGTCAAAAACAGTCAGTTTCAACGCTGTACAAATTTTTCTTTTGGTGGTAGAACTGCAAGACTCGGACTATTCAACGCAGAATTTTTTACTGATCCCGAAAAAGTAATTTTTTTTGACATCTCAGTCATTTACAGCGTTTTCGCTTTTTTGTGTCTTTATAGTGATTGTTATGAGAGAGCAGTAATTGGATTTAGTCTAATAAACCTGTCCTATATAAAAATATATCGTCGAATAAGCTGTTGTTTTCACATGAAATAAATTATTTGTTGAATTAGTATAAAGAGTAGGGTTGCAAAAACTAAATGAGGGTTGGAAACATCAGCTAAGTGGCGGACCCACCGCAAAATATATCAGTGTATAATCCGCGGTACCGTCGTTTGTTTTACTTAGTAGGAGCACCCTACGTGGCGTCATTAAGCGTTCCATTCGGACAACATTAAGCCGCGATTAGCTCAGTCAGACAGGCTTATTCGAACCTTTGACTGCTGGAGGCCTTTTAGGATATTAAAGTCGGATCAGATCTGACCACGAATTCGCTTGCATTAAAAATGTTGTCAATTTCAAAATACATTTCGGCGACGACGGTTGGAATTAGAATGTATTTCGCCCCGACTGAAATTCGGCTTTTATTTATTTAAAAAAAAATCCACAGCATATTACATTGCTCAAACTCTTATCAATAATTGAACACTTGCGGAGCCAATAACGGTCATATATTTTAATTATCATAAATTACATTTATGAACAAAATCGAGAAGGCAAACAATGATATTATAGTAAATAAGGAAGAAATATTAAAACAGATTTGGTTTAGCAAAGCAACAATATATTTTTGGACAAATAAATGAAATTAGTGCAAAACTATTATTAAAATAAAGCTTAAAATTCAAAATAGATATTTGTTTATGAATTTTACATAATTTAAAATAATTTATTTTACACAAATTACAATTATTATATACAAACCAACATTATTCTTCCATCATCTGCTAACAGGTGGCGCCACAAGACATAAAATTAAGTTTATTAATGGAGTCAGGCGTTACTTTGCGGAAATCCATCACTATATGTACAATCAAAAGTTTTACTTAGCTAAGATCCCCGATAAGCAATACAATAACCACTTTTCCATCTTGACTCAAGACTTTTCGGTTGTCTTCCGTAGACTCTACTATACCTGAAGATGCCTCGTGTTGGGGCGAAACACGTGTCGTTTACAAGATGGAAAAGTGGTAATGTGTGTTTGGTGTTGTATATAGTGGTTGGTGGGTGGAGAATTGATGGCCGATTTTTGCTAAGTTTTTGGTTTAAGTTCCAAATAAATCCACTTCATCCAGCAGAAAAACACACATTATTAATTTTCTGTTATTGTTTTGTTTGTCGCGGATCTTAGCTAAGTAAAACTTTTGACTGTCCATATAAAATTAAGTTTTGTCTGTTACATAAAATAATTCAATATTTATATTAATTCTAATATGCCGACATACACATTTAAACACCACTACCCTATGGGATCAGCTACCTCTAAAGGTGTGATTTTTGGATTATTTCAATTATTGTACGCCATACGCAAAAAAAAAAACAAAGCAATGCTGCTAGAAAAACTTGAAAGCTGTTGAGTTTGCTAGTCTTTCGGGCGAAGTTTTTGAAGACTTGGAACCAACAATGTCATTCCACGCAAAATATGAACCTTACAGATGTGACGACTCGAATCGAGTCGACTAGTCTTACACTCCGATTATTTTCCGAGATAAATTTGTCGATGAATATCGTGAATAAAATTTTGCGTCTTCAAACAAAACCATTAGAGACGAGA
This sequence comes from Baronia brevicornis, assembly GCA_031353405.1. Lineage (NCBI taxonomy): Eukaryota > Metazoa > Arthropoda > Insecta > Lepidoptera > Papilionidae > Baronia > Baronia brevicornis. The sequence goes on along the minus strand of JASFAT010003042.1, from coordinate 595,417 downwards.
TAAAAGAATTTTAAAGCCCTTTAGGATATCCCTCCAGCGTTCTGAAGTACCATAATCTCGCAATGAGGGCTTTGCACAAAATGAGATGACACCTCTTTTTATCATACACCTTATTATACATACGCCCGCGTAAACTGAGAAATATTTAGAACAACCATGAGATGAAATCTTAAGTAGAAATTGCTCAGTAAGGCTTGGCATTAAGAATGAATGAACGAACGAATGAATCATACCTTTATTAATGATACATACACATACACAACGTTTAAAAAAAACAAATAAACAAACTGAGTAAATTAAACAATAGTTTAAAACTGATTTTTGTTTGTAAAATTAATTTTTGGTTTAAACCGGGTTTAAACTCAGCACCCAAAACATAAAAGTCACTTTCTATTTTTTATGTACGAAAGCCTAATTCTATCACCGGACATCATATACTATGTGGAAGTCTAAGTCATAAAGAAAGCAAATTAAAAATAAACGCATACAATTCAACTGTTGTCTATTCTTTTGAACCGTGTGTCTCTTTCGTTGTCGTGAAAAATATTTCCTGCGTAGTCTTTGCACTCGTCTTTTTGTCTGAGGCGTCTGCTTTGTGAGGTGTCATTTTTACGATTTAGTCCCGTCATTTGTTGTGGTCTGTGAAATAGAAGGCATGTAGAATTCCACCTGTAAGCGGTTAAGTCAGAAACCGTTTTTTGTTTTATTACTCAGATATATGCTGTTAACCGTTTATCATATTCTACACTGAAAACCACACATATTTGTTGCTGTATGCATATTTGGTGCCCTTTCAAAGAAAGACCTTTTAATAGTGGTAGAGCCACGCTGCAGACGAATACTTTGTCAAGAATAGCATAATATTTGTCCGTAGCATGAAAGGGGCCGGCTCGCCCGGGAAAGTACCACACTCCCGCAGAAAACCGGCGTCTGAGTGGTAGCTTACCTATCGCTCTTCTTACGGTGAGCGACCGAGTTCTGGAGGCCGAACACCCTCTCTGCTCCCTCTGCCCCTCCCCCTCCAATAATGACACTTTCTTTAAAGGCTTTCATAGTCGGCAATGCTTCCGCCCTGCCGACTATGGCGCTGCGGAAGTCTATGGGCGGCGTTGATTGCTTTCCATCAGGTGACACAACTGCTCGTTTGCTTTCCTATCCCATAAAAAAAGAGAAAAACCGTTAAGGTAAATTGGCGGGAATTTTTTATCTTTTATGTATTTATTTTCTTTGATGACAATTAGTTATAACTATTATGCCAGTGTCAAGTAAAATACGATAACATCAAATCTCTTGAAATGTAATCAGTCAACTTATCACATTACGTCTTGATAAAATGGTGGCTATTCTATCAAAACCTTCTATGGACTTTTTCAGTAAACTTAAAAAGTCACGATACATACATTTATTTCATATTAATACACTTATACGCCTTAATCGAACTATATTGTGTAATACACCACCACAATTAAACAATGTAACTGATAATAATATAACATTATGAAAATAAAATAAAACACTTTCCCGCCAACTTACATCAGTGCCGATACTGATGTAAGTTGGCGGGAAAAGTAAATAAATAAGTGTTAGGTGAGTTGGTGCAATTTTTTTATTTTCATAGTGTTGTGTATGTGTGTGTGTGTGTGTGAATCGTGTCTCCCATCTCATTTAAACATTGCTGAAGGTAGTTAGTTCTACGGATTGGTGGATATTTGGTGGTGACATCCCTACCGTAGTGTGTATGAGTGAATTATAGAAACCGATCTTCACGAAGGAACAACGAATTATTAAAATTTTCATTTAAAGTTTGAAACTTTGAAAGCTTCTAAATAATTACGGAGGTAGGATTTTTATTTGTTAAATAACCGTGGGCTGTAGATAGCCCAGCTATGTCGCTTAACTTTTCACTTAAACTAGTTAAATATTCAGTGAGTATCGTAAAGCTCTATCAAAATAAACCGATGGTTAAAAGTTAAATTGTTAATCTGGGATAAACTATTATGAACATATTCTAAGTCTTTTATGGGATAGGCATATCTTTTATGGGATTAAGATGGCTCAGTAGAAGCTACGGATTCAACGGCTTGTGTTTTAATGATTCGGAAATCCTGCTGAAGGCAGTTTCATAGAGTGATAGTCTGTTTTTTAATTTACTATAACTGTTTTTTCTTAAGGACAATATTATTAGCTAACGGTCTACTAGTGGTTAAAATTCAACTATTCATTCAATTACACATACACACACACATTTTCTTCACGTATTAATAATATAATATATAGATATACATAAATATTCTTTACAGACAATTTCTAATCTGTGCGATTGTTTAACCATAGACTAATACGTATTTGACATTGACAGTATGAACGTAAACAGTAACAGTCCGGAGCTCTTCTTATATGTGTTGAGTTACAGCAAAACAAGGCGCGCCATGTAAAACATTTGTACCTATTCCATTTTGACCGCGTGCTCACTAGAGGGCGCTAGGGTAAAGATTACACACGGGCGCTACGTGGGCTAGAGACGCCTCTGGGTACAAGAGTATACCTCGTTCATTTTGTTTTTAATTGTGTCGCTCTTGTGGTAACAAATGGATCGCATTCATTTGTTCTTGTATAAACTTCCGACTAATAAAAAATATTATACCTACGATTTACAGTTTGAAATACACCGTAAATAGCTGAGGTAAAATTTCTCTAAAAGTAATTTAATATGGTATATTATGATTTAACTTTCTCATGTATATTTTATGTTTGTGTAAAATGATTAATACCCGGGAAATGAAATGTCATTTAATATAATAGTAGGGGTTTAAATAGGCACTTAGAGAAGGATAGAAATACAAATTATTTTCAAAAGATTTTTATATCTTTCAGTTGATTAAGCGTTTCTCTAACTTCTTTAAGCTATCCAAAAACTACGATATTGCAATTGGTTTAGGAGTGAGAGGCCCAGCAAATAGAAATGTAGAATTGAAAAGTCGTAGAATTTTGAGTCGATAAAGCAATATCTACTTCGACGGAGTATAGACGACTATAGTGTCGTACATATATTATGCATTCTTGAATTTTTTTTTATTGAATACTATAATATTTATTAGTTTTTTCACATAGAGGGTAGAAGCATAGAAACAAGCTTACATATTGTACGTTTCAACAATAACAATATAGTGTTGCAGATACGTCAGATATTTCAACAACGCCTATAGGCGTTGATTACTTTTCATCAGCCGAAACGTTTGTTTGTTTATCCATAAAAATAGGAAGGAAAGATAAGGAATCTAAGTTTGGACAACGGTCTTTCGTATTTTCTTAATTTTAGATATTTCAAAAGACCAGTGACTGGGTAGAAATTGCTCGAATGATTCTCTCGTACTGGAGTACTGTTCGATATTTTTTTTTCCAGGTCTGTCTGTACTATACACATTGATACTGCATAGAGCCACGCTGCAGACGAATACGTTGTCGAGAATGGCATTTTATTTGTCTGTAGCATGAATGGGCTGGCTAGCCCGGGGAAGTACCACACTCCCGCGGAAAACCGGCGTCTGAGTGGTAGCTCAGCTATCGCGCTTTGTCCGGTGAGCGGATGAGTTCTGGAAGCGCAATCCCCCTTCCCCCATATCATCATCACCATCATCATCCCATAATGACACTTCCCTAAAAGGAAGGGAACGCTTCTTGCATTGCTTATTGCATTGCTTATGCCACTGCGGATGTTTATGGGTGGCGTTGTTTGGGTGACACGCCTGCCTTCCTATTCCATAAAAAAAAACGTAATGTATTGTACCCACATGTTGGTATTCTACCCACATGTAAATTTACATGTGGGTAGAATACCAACATGTGGGTGTTTTATACAACTAATAAAAATTCCTCTTTTAATCACGTGGTCTTGTTATTCACATCATATATGAGTGTAAAAAATTTTACAGAAATCATTTTATAAAGGTTTTGTTACATTAAAAACACCAGCATAACTTGTATATAAAATTAAACATTAGGTTAACCGCGCTGTAAAATAAAATTCAAAATTATAAAACCACCCGCACCTACCCCCCCCCCCCCGCGCTACTAAGCACACACGAACAAAATTAAACTCCCTTCACAATTCACATCCATCCCTTGCCGTGTTTGTACTCGGATTATTACAACATGAATACTTAAACACCGACCTCCCTTTATTTGATGTAACATTACAACATTAGTGCCGTGCTAATAATTTTTTGTAATTTTATTCCCGTATCCTGTTTCATTTTGTCGTCCTAGTCTGTTCTGTCTGTGTAGAATGTGTTCTGCACATATTCTTTCTGGCTATACATCGCTGGTTTAATTATGAGAATTTGTAACTAAAAAACGTTTCATCTCACTTCTTATTTTTGATGCCATCTAACGGATAATCTTAGAGTGAATTCCAGTGCTTCTCAATCTTTTTTCGTTTTTACTCCATATTTATTTTTAAAAATGTAAACATATTTTATCGTTTTTCTTTAAGGCGATTATCTAGAGCGGAGACAGTTAATTCGCAGGTAGTACATGAAGCACACCTTTCTCTATGAGTTTTATGTATACATACATATAGTTAAGGTTACTTTTGTCCTGGCCTTTCCTAAAAATTTCAGCAATTTGTTCAAGGTATGTTTGTGACCAAGGTGTCCTTGGTCTTCCCCTACCGTCCCTTCCATTACCATATTCATTATAATAACCTTCCAAAAGATGTATCTATTGTGTTTACAACACTCGAGACGCATCGATGTCTCGAGTGTTGTAGTCACCGCCGCCCGAGCCGCGCATCTCAGCGCTTGAATGCGGGTCGGCCATTTTGAAATCAATTCCGTTTCAACAGCGCTCGTGTTCACACGTGCACTCTTTCTAATTGTTTACTTTGAATTAAATATTGTACTATAGCGACTTATTAAATATATTTCAACTCAATCTATACAGTCTATACACTTTATTTGCCCCTGAGCCTTACACATTGTCAATCTTAACTTTAAAATATACCTAGTACTGTCTCTGAAGACTTGTGCTCTATAAAGAGTTAGTGTAGGAGTCCCTTTATATAGATTAACAGGTTCATTTTAAACAACATATTGTACACATAATACATTATAGTAATGTTAATATTAGTTAATTGTTTTAACTTCTCAATATTTCCGCTATTACCAATATAATTTTTACGTTCCCTCAGGGGTACGCGTTGGTGAGAATCGTTACAGGTTGAGAATCGTTGGTGTATCCAATAATAATCTATTTATTTGTAATAAACTGAGTTTGTAAGAAGATTTTTAATCAACAAGAGTTCTACAGTTTAGCCATTATTAAATGGCATGCAAAAATTAAAACACGCCCTAATTTATTTTTCTTACTCAGTCTGGTAGAAACAATTTTTTTTCAAACATGTACATACAATTACATATTTACCTCCAATAACAGCTCATTTTATATCTAAAGTAATAATATTTATATAATTATTTTTTATATATCTAATGTAATAATATTTATATATAATGATTTACAAATAATGTAAATCCTTCATTGGCAGTACGATATGAAAATATTTGATAATTAGGCCGACGTCATGTCAAAAAAACAGTATTTTTTTATCCGTGACATAGATGGCGTTGGTTATAGTTTTAATGCGGTGTATTTAGAAATAGAAAAAAAAACTTTATTCATGACACTTTTTTTTACAACAGCTAAAATAAAACCTTAATAATATTATAATTTGTATAAACAAAACAAAAAGAAAATAATTTTAATCTAACGAGTGTCATAAAATGGTTCTTGCTCAGCATATGCCAGGCGTTCTATTGGAGCATCTGGCGCTAGTTTTCAGCAAGAACCAACGTGGTTAGATCGCAGACCACAGTGACAACATTGATGCGGATACACACACACACACATACATAAACGTACATCCATATTACACACACACACACATATATATATATATATATATATATATATATATATATATATATATATATATATATATATATATATATATATATATATATATATATATATATACAATACAATAAAATTATTATAAAAACAACTAAATCATGTAATAAATTCACTACAACCAAAACAGGTCCTGTTTGCATACTTAAAATTAAATTTTTGTATTTATTTAAACATATTTATAGTATGCAAGTCACGAAGAGGTGGTGGCAAGTTGTTCCAATACTTAGTTGCGGGTTATATAAAGCTACCACAAAACGCAGCTGAGCAGAGGCGAGGAACAACCAGTGATGACCTACACATTTAGCAATAAAAAGTTATTATATTATTTGTTTACCACAAGTAAGCTACATAGTGATTATGTTAAAACAAACGGTTTATATTAACATTCCAATAATAAATAGCCTTTATAATGTATATGCAATCCCTCAACTTATAATGCTTTAATAGAAACATAGACGTGTATTGCAGGCCTTCTTTTATATGTAGAGGAAAACATTCCTTTACCGTAACAGAACTTGGGTAATTCAGTTCGCGGATCAGTGACGCTATGCGCTAACAAACCGAGTGAAAATATATTCGTTAACAAAATGTACAAAGCTCGGTACACGGACCTTTTCCTTGTTGCCGTTATGTCGGTTTGCTCGCTGTTTGTCTAACGAGAACTGGGTGGGCTTGAAATATTTTACTTGGTAAGTTAAATAATCGTTATAAACTTAAAGAGTACTAACTTAAAGTAAAGAGACATTGGTAGCGAAGCGAGCTGCTCTCGTATTCGCAGTTTCCTTCAGCTGTGCTATTTTTTAACTACCATTTGTTAGTTTATTATTATTATTTAGTATTTTATGGTATAGGAAGGCAAACGAGCAGGCTTGTCATATGATGGAAAACAATCAACGCCGCCCATAGACATCCGCAGTGCCATGGGCAGCGCAGAAGCGTTGCCGGGCTTTAAGGATGCCTGTCATTAAAGGAGGGAAGAGGGGGTTGGACCTAGTTACCGCGCTTCATCTGGTGAACGGCTGAGTTCCGGAGATAATAGTTAGGCAGACAATATATGGACGCTTATCTACAGGGCCGGCGCAAGGCGAGTTGAGCACGGTCTCGGGAACCCGGCCCGCGTCGTTTTTACTACACTCATAAAATTAAACTTTAATTAAAAACAAATTTCACTGGACTATAACAAAATTGTTTTAAGCCTGCTCCACATATACGCCGGTTGGAAACGACGGACTGCCTCGGATGTAACTCAATGCTGACTTTTTCAAAAATGTGAATACTACTGCTGAAAATTCGCAGTGTTTCAGTGCTTACGTGATATTACACTTCCTACACGAAAGTTGACACACTGTTTTTGATTGTATTATTATTTAAAATTACATACATACATACATATCGCCACGCCAGTTTTCCCTTAGGGGTAGGCAGAGACCACAGATCTCTATCTACTACGACTCCGGCACACCTTCCTTGCTTCCTGTGGAGGAAGAAAAGAAAATCTGAATTAGTGTGGACTCATGCATCCTTCCTTTCACATTCATCGTAGCGAAACGGCTCTCCGTTAATCGTTTCTCGCCCTCGTGATAATAAGACGTGACGGGTGGCGAACCACGTCGACGTCATTTTTAACGAATTGGGTTTATTGTAATTCGGCATAGTGAATCCCACGAGCCGCAAGGGAGGATGGAGGTCAGCCCCAGCAGAGTTTCGCATGCTGAGGTAGGGTACTACAGTATCTAGAGGAACCCGATTCCTGGACGGTCGGCACGCTTGCGACTAAGCTCGCCCCAAGCCACACATCCATATCCATTGGCACGGCAGACCGTGGATTGGCGGAGAGAAAAGGAAAGAGCAAGAGAAAGGAAAGATTGATTTAGGCAGGATGATAGAGATATGATACTACGGCAACGGAAGACAAGGGAAGATACGGTAGTATTTAAAATTCGTTTTATAAAAATATATGATAAGTAACAGCATATCTAAAGAAATGATTCCTCGTTGTAAAATTTACATGTAAGAGTATTTTCAGGGCCCGCAAAATTTTTGAACAACGTCCCCCCCGGAAACGTCATCAAATTGTTTATCCTTCTCAGTGAGTTCTCCCTATACAAAACAAACATACTAATTGCATTAAGCCACTCAATTGACCATGTGGTTTGGCAATTAAGCGAAATAAGCTGTGATTATGCTTTCGTGAAATATTTTTATGCCGTATAAATACTATTATACGAGACTGGATGGCCCGACGTACTTGGTTTGGCCTACAATTTATGTTCCCCTATATTTATTTTCTTCGCTAATCACTAATGTTTATATATATTATAATTTTATCACTAATGTTTATTATTTTTTAATGTAAACTTTTTATTTGATAATATATTCATAAACTTTTATATTGACGACCCATTGGCTCAGTGGCGGGGCCCTCCGCCCGCGGAGTCAATGGTCGCGGGTTCGATTCCCGCATCGGAATAAATATTTATATGGATTTATAAATGTTTATTCCGAGTCTGGTAACGCACCCAATCCGCATTTCCTTTCCTGCCCCTTTCTTTCTTCTCTATCCTTTCCCTTCCTCTCCGCCAATCCACGGTCTGCCGTGCTAATGGATGCGTGGCTAGGGGCGAGCCTAGTCGCAAGCGTGCCTAGGGTCGTAGCGGCTCGTGGGATTCACTAAGACGAATTTAATATACCTAATTTGTCGAAAAACGACGGCGACGTGGTTCGCCACCCGTCACGTCCTGATTCTCACGAGGGCGAAAAGCGACCAATGAAGAGCTGTTTCGCTGCGATGAATGGCAGCGGATGGAGCTCTGTGGTCACTGCCAACCCCTGCGGGGGATAGGCGTGAATATAGATAAAAAAACTTTTATATTATATTATGTCTTTTTAAAATCGTAATTTAAAATAAGGAAATAAATTGTGTTATATTAAAACAAAAGCAATAGTTCTATTGACGTCTTTCGATAGACATGTCACCTGTCCAGCATAAGAAATTGAGATATAAAATGTAAATTGATAAAGTGTGAATAATGTATGAATAAGATATAAATGTACAGTGAATAGAGAAATAAATTAATTTCACAAGGATGAATTTCATTTTTATCGAAGTAAAAACCCCCTAAGAAAACCCCATAAAGATCCCGTTTGTCACCGTAAGCAGTACGGCTCGCACCCTACAGTACTTAGGTATGCAATAATTTTAAAAATCGCACAGAATAAACGACAGTTTTGTATAAAAACACGTCCGTTAGACGATAAAGCCGTCACGAACGCCATCTATTAAAAGGAATTGGAAGTACAAGGAAGAAAAAAATTTTTCATTTTTCTAGCTGTTCTTTTATGTTTTTCCTATATTTTTTTTTCTATATTTTAATTCAGGAACAAAGTGTGGTTTGCTCTTGATCCGGCTTGCAGAACATCGTCATTTGTCCGGAAATAACCGGACTATACTTTTTAACATTAATTCTCAAGAAGCTTTAAAATTGTAAATAGCAATTTCGAAAGTGCAAACACGCAGATCTATTTCTATGTACATATATGTATGCAGCATGCAGTATTGTCGTGCATGATTCTTGGGAGTCTTGTTTGTTCCGAGTAGGATTCTGTACTCTGATGTTCGCAATTATGAGTTGTCAGGAAAGACAATGGACAAAACGTCAGGATAATTTTGCGAGCATTCGTTCTTATCACGTATCGTATCTTATATACGTACGTAATCTTGATCTTGACTATTCTATGTTCTTTTCTTTTCTTTGATGGCAATTAGTTAAAACTATATGCCAGTGTCAAGTAAAATACGATAAAATCAAATCTCTTGAAATATAACTAGCCTATTTATCACGTTACGTCTTGATAAAATGGTGGCTATTCTACCAAAACCTTCTATGGACTTTTTCAGACAACTTAAAAAGTCACGATACACGCATTTATTTCATATCACTTCATTTATACGCCTTAATCGAACTACATTGTATATACACCAGCACAATTAAACAATATAACTGAAAATATAAGATTATGGAAATTAAAAAAAAATACACTTCACTGATGTATGTTGGCGGATAAAGATTTTTTAAGAATATATAAACATCGAAAAATCTAAGTCTATGACAAGCGTATATCCACGTTCATGTTTCATTGTTATAAATCAGTCCAGTTCAGCAGTTATAAAGTATAATTAAAAGCAAGATTAACTATCTAGTATTTATAAATTATAAAATGTATTTTATTTTTAATCTTGGCGTTATTCGATCACTAACTAGTACTATCTGTGTTGAAAAACCTTGAACACCCTGGCTGTCATTTGACTGTCAAAAGTGATCAATTGCAGTGTATGTTTTTTTAATAACATTCGGCGAAGGCCCGCGCCGTATAATCCAAATGGGAAAAAATTCACATTCGTTAGTTTTTCCATTTAGTAATGTACAATATTTCGATATTCGCTAACAAGTATTGAGATTGTTGATGGAATCTGCTGTTGCCGGTAGAAAATCATTGCGAATAATCTGGGTCAAATCAGATACGCCTATTTTTTATTCAAATAAAATAAGTATGAAATACAGTAGTTTTTTTAATATTATTGTTAACCATTACTATTGAGTTAACAAATGTTTTTGCTAGAATATTGTTTTTTTTACAACCTATATAAGACACACTGCAGTGGGGCACGGACTTCTCCGTTTCTGTAGGGACGAACAATAATCCATTATGCGGATTGGCGGGGTAACCACATTCGGAATGATTATCTGTAGGATATATATATATATATATATATATATATATATATATATATATATATATATATATATATATATATATATATATATATACACTTTGAAGTTTTTCTGGTAGATATGATTCGGAATGAAGAAATCGGCCAGTGAACCAAAGTCACCATCATAGCCTTTCGAATTATTAAATTAAATTGGCAATGGGCTGGTCACATTTGTAGGAGATCCGACAATCGCTGGAGCAGACGAGTGCTGGAGTGGAGACCGCGTCTTGGCAAATGTTGTGTGGGACGGCCAAAGGTGGTGCGACGATCGAAACTGGATGCGTGAAGCTGAAGATCGGGATAGGTGAAGATACTTGGGGGATGCTTATGTCCAGCAATGTGTGGCATCCGCAGCAAAAGCTCATTGAAACGATTATTGATACAAGGAAGGGTAGAAGGATCGCGATCGATTACCCACAAGATGGACAGACTTTATTAACGTTTCCACTAAGTGTTCCATTACCGAGTGTATACACAGTACCATAAATAGAAATAGATGGAGAAAGTTCGCTGAAGCCTCTACCACCTTATTAGACGATCCATGACCACGACTACTTGATCAGGAATGTCGTACATTCCGAAGGAGGATACATATCGGCGCAAACGCTGTAAATGACACAGAAAACCGGCGTCTGAGTGGTACCTTGCTAACGCGCTTCGTCCGGTGAGCGATTGAGTTGCGGAGGCCCAACCGCCCTCCTCCTCTTTCTCCCCCTCCCCCTCTTTCTCCCCCTCCCATAACGACACTTTCCTTAAAGGCCGGCAACGCTTCTGCACTGCTTATAGCACTTCGAATATTTATGGGCGGCGTTGATTGCTTTTCATCAGGTGACACGCCTCGTTTGCCTTCCTATTCTACAAAAAAAGTCCAGTGTAAAGCTATGAAATTATTTTTTTCTTGAAAGTTTATTTTTCTCTAGTAAACCGCAAAATGAAAACTTATCACGGTTTTCATTTTGCGGTTTACTACGTTTTGGCTTTTTTCGTACTTCGATATATTTGTCTCGAAGCGGGGATCGAATACGCGATCATTAACTCCGTAGGCGATTGCTGCTTATCTACCCTCAATATTCTACCTAGGTACGTTAAGAAAATATATCGATCTCATATAGTATCGGCGTACACGTCTCGGGCTACATCAAGTGCTATTTAAGCGGCAGCTGTTATCATATAGATTGATATGTTCTCCAAATTTGCGGGAAATCGAATGGCAATCGCTTGGTTTGCGATTTCTTTATCCAGCACTCGTTTGTGAGGGTACAAGTGGAATATCGATGAGTGCGGTGTGGCCATAGTTGTGGCGGAAATAATGCCATATAACTACCGTAGATACATATAATGTGTCAGGGATACTTAATTTCAAAAACAAGTACCTACTCTATACTGCTATAGAATTGCTATTGATGATTGCAATCCCTAACTGCTATTAATTTATTTATTCAAATTCAATTTTTACATTTCATTTGTCACATGTCTCTGTCCGTTAACAATCAAGCTTTTCGAAATAGAAAAAAACTGTATTCATGACACCCTTTTTAACATTAACTAAAATTAAATCCTTAATAATATAAAAAATAAATGGAATATATATATATATATATATATATATATATATATATATATATATATATATATATATATATATATATATATATATATATATATTTTTTTTTCTTTTTATTTATATTTTGCGGGTTTGGTTTATCCCGCCACGAAGGATTAATAACCCTAGTAATAATATTATTTTTATAGAGATTTTTTTATATTAATAATATTGTTATTAAGAGAAAAATATGTATATAAAGAAAAATAAAGATAAACAAACAAAAAGAAAATAATTTTAATCTCATAAGTGTCATAAAATGGTTCTTGCTCAGCATATGCCTGGCGTTCTATTGGAGCACCTGGCGGTGGTTTTCAGCAAGAACCAACGTGGTCAGATCGCGGACCTCAGTGACGACATTCATATTGACACATACATACATAAATACACATATAATACAATAAAATTAAAAACAACGAAATCATGTAATAAATTCACCGTAACCAAAAGAACAAGTCCCTGTTTGCATACTTACAATTAGATTTTTGTATTTTTTTTAAACATATTTATAGATTTGCAAGTCACGAATAGGTGGTGGCAAGTTGTTCCTAGACTTACTTTAGTTGCGGTGTATTTAAAACCACATCGAAACCTTTTACCACCATTTCGTAATGAGGTTCCTCCGAACAGAGAAGAAACGGAGAAAGAAACTTCTCAGTTATCCTGTTTTTTGTATTCTTTTTTTTATCTTTTTAGATATTTTTTTATCAGTCAACGTTTTGTAACATTAAGAAAATAAATTAATTACTTTTAAAATCATTAACTTATATGTGTAAATAAAGTGTCTTTTTAGGTGATGCACAAAGTTTACATTCGAATAAATCTAGCTCTGGTAGGGTGCTAGATTGATGGGATGATATGACTGGTAGCGTGGTGATCAGTCAGAGGTTAAGATGAAGATGACAACCGTAGGTATCGCAAGAAACGACTACGAAAACAAATACAGGATGTGCGGTGGCAGAATTTGGTTAAAGGTCGACTAATCTGTAAACTCATGCTTATTTTCTCTCTCTCTTTCTATACTACGTATTGATAGAACATACTTCCTTCACTCCACTCACATATTTTCAACAAGATGGCGTGACACCTCACACAACTAGAGAGGCCATGGAGCTTCTACGTGATTTCTTATCTAGCAAATTAATAAGCCGCTTCAGCTATATTACCTGCCCACCCAGATCGCTGGATCTCACCTCTATGGATGTTTTTGTAGAGGTGCCTCAAAAGTAAAGCCTATGAAATAAACTCGACGACCATCTTAGCGCTGAAAGAAAATATAGTCCGGGATCTCATTCATTCCGATATTACTACAGAATAGAATTCCGATATCCACTACTCCACACTACACAGTATTTTGTGCCACTTGGTGACGCGTCAATATTTAGAAGAAGGAATTTTTAAAAAATTTAACCCACACTTCTCTTTTGCGTAAAAGTTATCAATTTTTTTATATCTTTTCTACTTTTTTATTATTTAAATATTTTTGTGAACCTGATTCTGACACCATTACAAATTGACAAGCAGAGGCGTCTACATAAGTTATAAAAACCATTCACCAAACCATCAGTCAAGCATGAAGATTACGGCAGCACCCCTCATTTGTACGGGAAGTCAATATCGAGTAATAATCCTGTCACGTGGATCTCGCTTACAAAGCAGACCCACCTCAAATATCACTAAACGAAATTTACATTCATACAAACCCAGCGTCGAGGTACAAACGATTTAATCAGAGGGCGCCGTTCCCGGCCAGAGTTCATTTCGAATCCTTCAAAGGCTTTCAAATTCGATAGTAGTTCTGTAGGTAGACACTCGGGGGAGTGGGGGTCAGATGAAGTGAAACAATCGGAGCTTAATGTGCGGGTAGGTAGTTAGAGATACAGGGACGGTAGTTAGGTGAAATGTACGGGTGGCTTAGGGCCCGTATACGGTGAGATATAGCGTTGTATGTCTCGCGTTATGTCCGTTGATCTACCCTTTACGGGTGTCTAGTTGCGGGTAGGTGAACTGGCGTATGTTAAACTGAACTGGTGTCATATTACGTGATCCCCTTTTACTGCTTAACTACGTTTTACCCTCGGCTTTATAGTTATACACACACGGCAAGACGACGGCGAGAAACACGAGTCTTATGAGTCGGTACATTTTTCGAGAAACTTCTTTTCACGCACCACGCTGCCCTGTGGAACCAGCTGCTTCCAGCAGTGTTTCCGATACGACATTATAAATATATAATGTCGTAATAATAGGAATACGTATATATATATATATATATATATATATATATATATATATATATATATATATATATATATATATATATATATATATATATATATATATATATATATATATATATATATATATATATATATATATATATATATATATATTTATATACATACATATCGTCACACCTGTCTCCCTGTAGGGTTATGCAGAGGCCACAGATCTCCATCCGCTACGATCCCGACACCCTTCCTTGCTACTTTCACACTCATCCATTTTTCTCCATTCTTCCTCTCATATTCATCGTAGCGAAATAGTTCTCCGTTTTTGCATCATCTTTTCATGGTTTTTCGCATCATTAACTCTGCCACTCGTCTTTATTCTGTGATAATTTTTCACTGGCTTTGATTTTAGAATGGGTATTTACGCCTGGTGGTGAATTTAGGATAGAGGTAGAGGTGAATTGCCAAGATGTGGCCTGACCCCTTTGCATCCCTTATTTTTTTATAACATACACACGTACAAACTCGTGCATGTAATAATAACACTCACATACAAATCAAATTTAAAAATATTCAAATTCAGAATAAATACCTTTTTTCTTTTTTCCCTCGAGAGCCTCTCCGAATAGGGAAGATTTGCAGGCAATTCAGCTCAACCAGTTCTATCTTTAGCGAGGCGAAACAATAAATACATTTAAGGTTTATTCTTTTACATTCTTTTTTAATTTAAAAAACGCCACCCATCATTGGCAGAAAGTGATCACTTTGCCTCTACGGATTGGTCGATAAAATAGCTGTGGACTGTCCTAGTTTCTATTGTTGTTCGGGAAATCGAGTCAGTGTTTAGGGAACAGTTAGTTTAAAACTAATTTAAAATTAAAACAAGTGTGTTAACTTTTTAATCAAATGCAAGCTCTTGCAGAAACAAACAGACACTGAATGTAGCGAGTTTAATTAAGTAAACCTTGGTTAAAAAAACGAAGAACGAAAGGAAACATTTTACCCTTCTGTTTGCTCTTTTAACTCATTTAAGTGGCAAATATAAGTGTAAAATTACATGTTTTTTAATAAAATAAAACAGTTACATAACTGTTCTATTTTATTAAAAAAAATTGAAAAACGAATCAATTTTTTAAGATAAAAGCAATCTTGACTTTTCCCGCCACCTTCCATTAGTGACGTTGCGTTTTTTTTTTTTGATTTTCATAATCTTATATTATTATCAGAAGCACTGTGGACGCCCTCTGCCCCATCTCGGAGACATAGGACCATAAGAGGATATTATTATCAGTTATATTGTTTGTGGTGACGTATTATACAATATAATTCGATTAAAGCTTATGTGATATGAAATAAATGCTTGAAAAAAAGTCCATAGAAGGTTTTGGGTAGAATAGTCACTATTTTATCAAGACATAATGTGACAAGCAGACAAGCCATTTTAAGAGATTTGATATTCCATTTTACTTGACATTGGCATTATAGTTTTAACTAATTGCCATCAAAGAAAAAAAAAAGAAAAAACGCAATCTATGGTTCCCAAAACGATTCATCTGCGAAGCGTAGTGTTTATGGCAACACACCTCGATGTTGAGGGAGAGTAATGTCCAGTCACAGTTACATTTATTGATTCATGTTTTATATTTTTTTTGTAAAAAGCGTATAAACACAGTTAAAATTGTAAAGAAGATTTTTAGTTATGTTAACAATATTGTTAATCTCCTATTTTAAATATGTGAATAATTATTATCCTTGAATATGATAAATTTATACGCCTGCTTTAAATAAATAATAAATATCACGTACATATTATTTTTACTATTTTATTGATTCAGGGGCAAAAAAACTTTCGAAATTAGGTGTCACCGACCTACATCAAATTATCTTTTTAACATTGTATCCATCCTACGGTTGTCTGGAATAAATCGTTATTAGCGATAATACCGCCATTTGTATATAAATATTACAATCAATAATTGTATAACTTTCTTTTTGGTGTACAATAAACAATATATCTATCTATCTAAAAAGAAAAAGAGTAGAAGTAATTTTTGTGTTATCCACATGAAAATGTCACTGTAATTTCTAATTGTACTCACATTCTAATTTAACACAAGTGTATGTGCGTTTCTGTTTATAATAAAAAAATAAATTCATATTTGCGTATTAAATCATTCCATGTATCAACTGGATGAGTTAATTTGCAGTAGAGTAGATTAGTTTATTGTAATAGTGAATTTATTCATTAGTAAGCGATTATCACTTACTAATGAATAAATTCACTTTGATAATGCAGTGTCAGCAGCTCCAAACCAATTCGACATTCGAAGCCTCACGGACTCAAAGGCCAATGACAAAGTTCTCGGACAAGTCAAGCAAAAACGTGAACTTTTGCAGACCGTCAATTGTAGAAAAGTTGCTTAACTGGGTCATATCATGAGACATGACAGGCACAAGTTGCTGCAACTGATCATGATGGGAAAAATCGCGGGCAAAAGACAAGTTGGTCGAAAATGAAAGTCTTGGCTACGTAATATAAGGGAGAGGACCGGGATATCGAGTGCTCCAGAACTGTTGCACCTCGAAAAAAGAGGACAAAAGTTGTGCTGAATTGGCTGCCAACCTTCGCAAGTCGGAGAGACACTTTTTTTTCATGGCATAGGAAGGCAAACGAGCAGGCGTGTCACCTGATGGAAAGCAACAAACCTCGTCCATAGAGATCCGCAATGCCATAGGCAGTGCGGAAGCGTTGCCAACCTTAAAGGAAAGTGAAATTATGGGAGTGGGAGTGGGAATCAGAAGGGAAGTGGGAGTGGGAGTGGGAGTGGGAGGGGAGATGTTGGGCCTCCGGAACTCAAACCGCTCACCGTACGCTACCACTCAGACGCCGGTTTTCTGCGGGAGTGTGGTACTTCCCCGGGCACTCTTAGAAGAAGACGAACACATAGGTAATGGAAGAATGTTACATATCGTTGCTGCTCTAAACCGGAAAATTGTGTCGAAGTCCAGCAGTTTTGTACTCACAAAGTAGCAAACTTGTTACATCCATTATCGGTCGTTTCGTTTCAGCGGTTAGACTCGTGTGAATAAATAATTTACGGTTACGTTAGCATTTAACCCACTGAAATTGTTTCCACACGAAACCTGTAAAGATCTTGACACGCTTGCATATTCAACCATAACCTGCGAAAATGCACTGAACGATTACAATTGTGCGTAGGTACTGTATATTTTTTTTGCGATAATTCATTTAGTTCATCGGTTGCAAAGCAACCTAAAAACAAAACATATTAGCAGTGACGGACTAAGCCGAATGAGACTTTCAGTCTAAGTTCCTTTTGTATGGGATAGGAAGGCAAACGGGCAGGCGTGTCACCTGATGGAAAGCAATCAACGCCGCCCATAGACATCCGCAGCGCCACAGGCAGTGCGGAAGCGTTGCCGACCTTTAAGGAAAGTGTCATTATGGGAGTGGGAGTTGGAAGTGGAGGGGTAGGGGGAGGGGGAGAGGGAGGGTGAGAGGGAGGGGAGGGGGAGAGTTTTGGGCCTTCGGAACTCTCGCTCACCGTACGAAGCGGGGTAGTTAAGCTACCACTCAGCCGCCGCAGTTCATCGTTTACCATTTATAGAAACTTGATTGCTTGCTTGCTTGCCGGCCTGCTGCGGCTCCTAAAAGTTACTCTACCGTTTCGAGCTTCTGCCAAATTTCAACGAAATCGGCCCACAAGTGACAATTTTACTTTTGTATGGTAGCCATCTTGGTTTTCGACATTTTGGATTTGGCCCAGGTAGATGCTACGATTCGAGCTGGCCGTTTTTACTAACTTTTTACCAGTTTTAGATCTTCTGAAGGTTTGTATATAATTGCTCCGCCTCGAGCACTATCCGAACTTTTCCCTAGAACAACCTTACCCTTCATCTCTTATAGTTTCCCAAATAACAAATCAGTGAGTGGTAATGCAGCTTTATATAATATTAATTAATATAAATTACTAAAATAATGCTATGCTATGATAATCAACAATAAAATATATTAACAACTTAATTAATATTCATTATCATGTTGGTATGTATCACGTGTACTCATTAAGTATATGGAATTAAATCGTGTTGTTTATAACGAGAAGGTTCATGCAAATATATTACGCGTGTAATACACTCCGTGTAATATAAAGTTCGAGTTAGTTCAGTACATGACAAGTATTTAAATTAATTTGCCCTTTTGTTCATAGATTAAGAGTTAAAATTTCGCAGAGGAGATAACAATTTTCGGCATGGTATAGCTGTTAACGCGAATGTATAGAAATGGTTTTTGTGTCGAACTGAAGTGTAATAACATGCAATATATACATGTAGTAAACCGCAAAATGGCGAGAACCTAAAAATACTTTTAGATTTGCAAAAAAATGTATCTGATCACTCAAACACAGTCAGTTTGGGTGGTAGAGCTGGGAAACTATATATATATATATATATATATATATATATATATATATATATATATATATATATATATATATATATATAATATATATATATATATATATATATATATATATATATATATATATATATATATATATATATATATATATATATATATATATATATATATATATATATATATACAATTGGCTTGGTGGCGGTGCTCACGGAGTCAATGGGCAAGGTTTCGATCGCATTAGGATAAATATATGTATGGCCTACAGATATTTATTCTGATATTTGTTTACTCTGGTAATCCCGCTAAACCGCATTGGACAAGCGTGCTGGGCTAATTCTCCAAAAATGGGAAGCCCCGGGCTCAGTAGTGGGTCTGCAGTGATGTATATGGGCTGTAAGAAAAACAAAATATATCTTTATTATTTTTCACAACAACAATAGACATTTTATATTAAGATATGAACCAAAGATTTAATACCTACATCCATTACACATCTCAGACCTGCTTATTCTTTGATGCGAAGGCTTGTGGAAGATTACTAAGAATCCACGCAGTGGATTCCTTGGCACGTTCCATTCATCACCCGGTTAATAGCTCTGTAATCACACTGATAGAGGATGCGAAGCAAGTTAATACGGGAGACACCTGTCTCGTATTACTGGAGCTCTAGTTTATTAATAAGACATTTCCTATTTGCTAATAGGAAATGCATTATTAAGGTCATGACTCTTACGTTGTGATGGATTGTTTTTAAAGTAATGTAGTAAGACGTTGACTAATGTATTACTTATTTTTAAAAAAATTGGAGGTTGACTATCTCTGAGAACTGCCGACCGAAGTGAAAACTTAAAACTGTATTTTGAAATTTCAAACGAATTGTAATATTAATAACATATCTAGTACTCAATGTTGTATTGCACAATGATCTGACAATTCAACAAATGAAATAATCAAATTAAAACATAATAAAAGACATAATAAAAATAAAAGAACACTACACTAATATTATATACCACGTGAGGATGATAGCTATATATATGCTGCTATTACTACAGCATGTTGCTGATGCGACTCACAAAACCTTATCCATCCATGAAGCGTACAATGCACACACATACAATCGGGTATATATAATGTGTTGGCGTGATGCGTGTACGTAGGCAGCTGCGCGCGAATTAATCAGGCTTCACTGGTTACTATGGTGCCTCAGCATGCGGGGCTCTGCTGGGGCTGATCTCCATCCTCCCTTGCTGCTCGTGGGATTCACGAGATCACGGGAGATCTGTGGTCTCTGCCTAACCCTACGGGAGACAGGCGTGACGATATATATCGTATGTATGTAAAAATGACCGAATCGCTGTCTCAGTACGGGCCAGCTTATTGATACCTACTATACTATATCCAATTTAACCTCATAACTGTAATAAATAAAAGGGTGACTTAGATTGATTTTCCCAACCCCACAACTTTGCAGAATAAAAATAAAAAGTGCGGATGTCTATGGGCGGCGTTGATTGCTTTACATCAGGTGACATGCCTGCTCGTTTACCTTCCTATGAAAAAAAAACTAATCAGTGACAACCCTGTTGTACACGCATGCTGTGTTACTGTATGTCGTCTGCCGCTTGAATGGGTTTGTTGGCAATTCTGTTCACGTAAGCTCTTGATCAAGCATCGTGTCTGTTTGAGCTTGTTGTCAACGAGCTTGTTTGGAACGGCTTTGGCCGTTTGTTTTCCGATACAAAGGTGAGTCGACACACACTGGCACATTTCTAATACAACAGACAACATTTTGAGAGACGATCTAGCTAACAGTTTCTAAATGAAAAAAAAAATATTCGTGGTCGTAGCTTTTTAAGTATAGGGAATAATCAGTAAATGCATGCTTACTGATAATTTTCCACCAATATTGAGGGTACATCCTGCCTTCACTTCACGCACTTGGTTTCAACAAGATGGCGTCTCACTGCACACTGCTATTGACACAATAGAGTTTGTTCGTTAATTCGTCTATAACATATTAATAAACCGTCTATTAAGATTAATAAACAGTATTACAAGGAACGGTATCGATTTCAATCAATGCGACTGACCTGAACAGAGCGCGAAAAACGGCCACAATACGAGAAAAGGCGCGAAAGAGTCATTCTACTGCACGACAACGCTCGGCCTCATGTTGCCAAATCCATTTAAACCTACATGAAAACGCTCAAATGGGAAGTCCTACCCCACCCGCCATATTCCCCAGATATTGCGCCATCCTAGTTATTAGTTGTACGATGGCACACGATTTGGCTGAACAGCAGTTCCGCTCATATGAAGACATCGAAAAATGGCTTGATTCGTGGATAGCTTCAAAAGACGAACACTTTTATTGTAACGGTATTCGAGCTCTGCCAGAAATATGAGCAAAAGTTATAGCTAGCGACGGGCAATACTGTGAATAATATATATATAATATATATGTAAGTGTTTTTGCACAATTAAGTTGCATTCGTAAAAAAATAAAACAGCGAGAACTTAGTTGCGCACCTAATATTTAAACATAAGGTCTTATTAATTTAAATACATTAGTAAATGTATCCCTGTATGTCACGCCTCCCTAAAAAAAAGATTCAGAAGGAAAATTTTTCTTAAGGTACATAAGGTTCACTTACTTACTTACATACTTACTTACTTACTTACTTACTTACTTATGCACGAAAATTGCAAATATGAACTATGGTATTATAACGTGCCAGCCATACTGATACGGCGACACGGGATCTTTAGTGGGTTTTATCTTCGATATAGTGAAACTCTTCCAAGTGAAGTTAATTTATTTATCACTTTACATTTTATATTTATTATACATTTTAGATTAATGAATTATATTTTACATTAATGAATCACTTCACATTTTATATTGAATATTAATTTCTTATGCCAGGAAAGGTGACATATCATGCGAAAGACGTCAAGACGAACGAATTTTGTTTTTATATAATATAAAACAATTTAATTTTATTCTATTTGAAATTTTATAATTAAATATGTAAAAAAAGTAAAGAGGTTTTATTATATTTAATTAAAAAGTTTTAATATTTATCAGTGCATCACTACAGTACCTTTTATCCTTATATTAAAATCTTAATGTTCATACATATACATACATATCGTCACGCCTCCCGTAGGGGTAGGCAGAGACCACAGATCTCCATCTGCTACGATCTCAGCATACTTCCCTTGCTTCCTCCACACTCATCATTCTCCTCATGCAAGCCCACCGGTTGAGTGTACTCTTGACCTGGCCTTTCTTAAAAAGTTCAGCAATTAATATTCTAAGACAGGTTTTTATAGAAAATCTTCAACAATAAAAATGATTATGACACAAATTTATTTATTGATAAGGAAAAGCGATTGCTCGTATGCTCTTGTCAAATATGAACGTATACACGAAAGGTTAAGTATGCGGTTGTATTAATAATTCGAAGCCGGAATCACCTGGCAGGCAGCTCGCCAAATCCGCCATTGCCACGTCTCGAATATATTTAGATGGCGCTCGAAGTCATCCACTAGATGCATTGTGAGTAGGGTTGGCAAAAAGAAACTGACTAAACTTAAAGCCACAAACCGAAAACTCCGGCTTATTCGTTTGCCAATCCATTTTTATACAATAAAAAATTTAAAAATTTTGCAAATTTTTTTGCACTCTTTATGTCTCAATACCGACCTTTCTTGCACTTCTTTTTTTTTAATGGCAATTAGTTATTATGCCAGTTTCAAAGAAAAGCTAAGCTACCACTTAGACGCCGGTTTTCTACTGGAGTGTGGTACTTCCCCTGGCGAGCCGGCCCAGTTTTGGAGCACTCGCTATCCCGGTCCCTTCCCTAATATTACGTAGCCAAGACTTTATTTCGACCAACTTGTCTTTTGCCTGCGATCTTTCCCATCATGATCAGTTTTGCTTGACTTGTCGGAGAAGCTCGTCCTGGTCACCCTTTGAGTCCAGCTAATAGCCGTTGACGATGATGAATAGACAACAACTGCACCAGCTTTAAAATAATTTGAAAACGATAAAACTTTATTGTCTTTGACTACATGACAACCCTAATCTGCTCATTGTTTACAAATCAGTTGTCATAGCAACAACGTCGGTTGCTGCGATTTCCTACTTGGCATCGATTTTTCTTGGCACCTGGTCAATGACCTTTGCAGTTCTTTGTTTTGTTTAACAACGGAATGAGTCGCTCGTAATGTATAGCCCTGCATACAGCATTTAGTCAAGGATTTGAATTCAAATAGGAGTTCATTATTTTTTTTTATTACGTTTTATTTTTTTCATATCGTTATTTTATATTTTTTTATGATTATAGGGTGTACCCAGACGGTGGCTGAATTAGGTATAAGTCGAATAACCATATATGTATAATAAACGTATGTTTAGTGATCGACCTATGTCTATATTAAGAGAACATCTTGCTAGTGGTAGAGCCACGCTGCAGACGAATACTTTGTCAAGAATGGCATAATATTTGTCTGTAGTATGAATTGATCGGCTCACCGGGGGAAGTTCTACACTCCCGCAGAAAACCGGCGTCTGAGTGGTAGCTTAGCTACCGCGCTTCGTACGGTGAGCGATTGAGTTCCGGTCTAATCCCCTTTTTCTCCCCCATCCCCTTCCCGCTCCCATAGTGAAACTTTTCTTAAAGGTCGGCAACGCTTTTCGCTGCATTGCCTAAGCCGTTTCGAATGTCTATGGGTGGGGTCGATTGCTTTCCATCAGGCAACTCGCAGGCGTGTCCATCACCTGCTAGTTGCAGATTTGAAGGTTGCGCAAGTCATCCTTCACCGTGTCTCTCCAGCCGTACCTGGGGCGCCCCACAGGACGGCGTCTAGTTGGGCGACCCATAACGCTTTCTTGACTGCGCAATCCTCCCCCATCTTCTCAACGTGGTCCAGCCAACGCAGATTTAAAATCATAGATCTAAAACTCCAAATATATGGGTCCAGTGGCAAAATTAGATATTTAAACATATATGATAAAAAAAACTAGAAACTTTTACGAAGAAGAGAAATGTGTGGGTTTTATATTTTAAAAATTATTTCGTGTGGGTTGACTGCTATGTCGGGCACACTCTTGGAATCTAGCAACAGTATGTTGTGCCACTCGCTGAAGTAGTGACATCGGGATGCTTATAATCTCGCGGACGATATGTTCTTTTAGTGCTGAGATGGGCGTCGGTTTTTTTGCATAAACTTTATTTTTGAGATCCATCGAAAAAGGTCCATAGGGGTCCATAGAGATGATGGAAAGCAATCAACGCCGCCCATAGACATCCGCAGCGCCACAGGCAGTGTGGAAGCGTTGCCGACCTTTAAAGAAAGTGACATTATGGGAGTGGGAGGGAGAGGGGGGTGTTGGGCCCCCGGAACTAGAGCCGCTCACCGTACGAAGCGCGGTAGCTAAGCTACCACTCAGACGCCGGTTTTTTGCGGGAGTGTGGTACTTCCCCGGGCGAGCCGGCCCATTCTTGCTATAGACAAATAATGTGCCATTCTTGACAAAAATATGAATTTGGAATTTAGTAAATCAAACTTTACAATAGAGAGATAATATTTTATTATAAAAATAATATCATCAGTCCTATAGAAGCTACAAGAATAATAATGGTGATGCGTATAAGTTACAACCTGTACAATCATGCATTATACAATATTAGTGAAGATTTGCCAATTTTTTTTTATACAGACAGTAATAGTCGTGATGGATTACAGGGGGCGCCGAATTAGACAGATGGCTAGATGAAATCTAGGAAGACTTAAGGACAATCGGTGTGAGGGGCTGAAGGGAAAAAGCTAAACGAAGATCCGGCTGGAAAATATTACTGGACCAGGCTAAGGCCCACCCGTGGCTGTAATGCCTTGATGATGATGATGATGATGGATTACCGCGGGTCCACTGTATAGAAATCGAACTCATGACCGTTGGTGCAAAGCGACCACATCATCACTGCGCCATTTGTATTCACACCTGTGACCACACAACAACTCCTAAACAGCAAAGTCATAACGGTCTTCCGTTTAGATTAAAGAGCAATTAAAATCACATCAAAATTGTTTCTGACCGCTAACGTTCCGTTGTTCCTAATTTGTTTGTTAAATACCTTCACTTTAATGACAAAAAAGGGATAAATAACGCATGATTTTTTTTGCCTCTGTTAGACTGAATTATTCGCTTAAAGAAGACTTCAGAAAACGTATAGAAGCGTTCGAAATGTGGGCATATAGACGAATGCTTGCTATCAGCTGGACTCAAACGGTGGCCAATGACCAGGTTCTCCAACAAGTCAAGCAAAAACGTGAACTTTTGCAGACCGTCAAAGGTAGAAAAGTTGCTTACCTGGGTCCATATCATGAGACGTGACAGATACAAGTTGCTGTAACTGATCATGATGGGAAAAATCGCGGGCAAAAGACAAGTTGGTCGAAAAAGAAAGTCTTGGCTACGTAATATCAGGGAGTGGACCGGGATAGCGAGTACCCCAGAACTGCTGCACCTCGCGAAAGAGGAGGAAAGTTGTGCTGAATTGGCTGCCAACCTTCGCAAGTCGGAGAGGTACTCTTAGAAGAAGGAGACTGAATTATTTTAAAATGAACTGAATTAATTATTATAAGTCTACAAGGTTATTTTTATATACATAAATATCGTCACGCCTGTTTCCCGTAGGGGTAGGCAGAGACCACAGATCACAATCTCCTACGATCTCGGCATAGTTTACTTGCTTCCTACACACTTATCACTGTCCGCATGCAAGCCTACCTGTTAAGGGTACTCTTGTCCCGGCCTTACCTAAAAACTTCGGCAATTTGGTAAAAGTGTTTTCCTTGGTCATCTCCTACCGACTTTTCCATTCACATCCGCAACGTAAATTTCTTTTGCCAGTCGCCTTTCATCCATCCTCTTTATGTGCCCAAACCATCTAAGCATCTTTTTCTCAACTTTTGTGACGACACCTTCTTTTACTCTACATCTTCATTTTTTGCCGTTGGTTACCGACCTTTGGAAAATATCTAGTCTTTATTTTTGAAGGTTACAATGTCGAATCGGTTTAGAAATACTTGTAGCTAGCTGGTACCACAGGATAGTAGTGCCTGGAAAAAAGTATCGCGGAAAACTCACCGTATTTGATCACCACTCATCCAGATGGTTTGAAATGCTTTGGTATGAAAATTTTCTTCCGATATTGGAGTTCAGCGGCCCGAGTTATTCCGACCAATTCCAGGGAGCATTCATCGATCAAAGTTCATGCATCTTGCTCCACACAGACGACATTCTGAAAACCAGTTGATGGAGGTTAGGGATTGCAATCCCGCAGCTTATTTAATCCCGCGGGATTGATATGCGGAAGCATCAGCATCATTGAAATTATGTTATAAAATCAAATTGAAACCACAGATTTTTGTGTAAAAGTCAACTTTTATTAAACATTTCTTACATTAAGCAACAGAAATTATTTCTTTTCTATTAATTAAGTATAAGTAATTAGTAAACTTAAGAAACACACACTTTAAGAATTTTTCTTACTATACTTCGTCTCCCTATATATGTGCTTGCCTAATATAATGTCTAATATAAAAAATAGGTAAACAATGAAGAGACATACATACATACATACATATCGTCACGCCTCTCTCCCGTAGCGGTAAGCAGAGACCACTGATCTCCATCTGCTACGATCTTCCGCCACAATCATTATTCTCCTCATGCAAGCCCGCCGGCTAAGGGTACTCTTGACCTCGCCTTTCTTAAAAACTTCAGCAATTTGGTCAAGGTATGTTTTCCTTGGTCTTCCCCTACCGACCCTTCCATCCAAATTCGCAACGTAAATTTCTTTTGCCAGTCGTCTTTCATCCATCCTCTCTATGTGCCCAAACCATCTAAGCAACTCTTTCTTAACTTGTGCCACAAAACCTTCTTTTACTCCACATTGCTCTCTTATATCTTCGTTTCTTATTCTATCATCCAAAGTTACATTATAGGAAATGAGAGCATTAAGAAGTATGTGTGGTGTAACAATGAAGATGATGATGATAAACGAATAAAAAACGTAGATAATTAAAATCCGTTTTTGTGCATCCATGTATACGTGAACTGTAGAAAAATAATAGCAAATGTTTATAAATTTTGCTTATAATCAAGTAATACGTGGTAAATAATTTTAAATTCTAAAAGTATTTGTATAAGGCTTTGATTAGTTTGAATTATATTTCCGAGTTACACTTATATTCTTCTGCGCCGTGAACAGTTCGTGATTGTGCTGCATACTTCGAACTGACCTTCAAAGACTCACGATGTGTACAGTCGTGAATAAAAGTGCTTTTGGATAAATTAAGTCCAAAATGTGCTTAGGTGTACCAATGAGGTTTGTATTTTATAATATTTATACTACAGTTTGTAATATTACATTCAGTTCATTTACACACTGCTAGTTCTGCGACGCTTCCGGCGTTGCGTATCTCTATGAGATGCGGTGATCGCTTATGACCAGCTCGGTTGCCTGCTCTGCTATTTTTAAAAAGAGATTTTCTTTGGGGGTTTTTAATCTAGTTTATATGTATATACATACATATATCTATGATAACTTATCGGCTCAGTGCGGGACCTCCCGCCCACGGAGTTAGTGGTCGAGAGCTCGATCCTCGCGTCGGAATAAATATGTACATGTTACAGATATTTATTCTGAGACTGGTAACTCTGCCAATCCGCATTGGACGAGCTTGGTGAGTTAATGTCCATTTCTCCAGAAATGGGGTAGGTCGTGACTAACTAGTGTGACATATATGGGCTGTGTAATACATTGAAAATAAGCGTTGTGGCTTGCTGCGGTTTTTTGCTGAATGTGGACCTTTTAATAATCCATATTGCAGTGTAGGTAACACACTGTTATTATGATTTGAAATAATACAAATATCTGTTATTATGATTTGAAATAATACAAATATCTGTTATTATGATTTGAAATAATAATTGTTTGGTATAATTTTAGTCTTTAATTTTTGTGTCTTTTCTTTAATACTTAATATAGTAAGCTTAATCATTACTTTGTTCTGTTTTATTTTATATAATATGTAATTTTTTTGTTAACTGCTTCCGTACTGTAAGTTTTTCTTTCTTAATTTTTTTCAAATAAAAAATACTATTTATATATTCACATAATTTAATAATGATTATTTATACAAAATCAAAAAAATGTGATATTTCACCACCTTGTCAATAGTGTGTCACCAGTTCAACCCAGCCCAGATTGTTATTGCAGGGAGATAAAGTAGAAAATATGGTATAATTTCAAATGAAAGTACATTCAGATTCACAAGCGAGTCAGGAACGATTTTTGTGTCCGACTGTACCCGTTTATCTACTAAGCTAGAAGTCAAGTACAGTCTTATGTAAGTTGAGTAGAATATAGTCAACTGCAATTATAATTACTGCTTCCAAAATATAAAGACCTAGGCATCCGACGTATTACATCTGTATACGATTTTTATATTGTAGACTAGATGACTAAAACGTCCCGACTGACGGTTCATCAGGGGGTGCTTGGTCTGACTCTGATGTATTGTAGTGAAAGTTGGGTTTGGCAGAAGAGTCATTAAAGCAGACTGAATGCGGTGGAAATGAGAGCATTAAGAAGTATGTGTGAACAACTTTGAATGATAGAATAAGAAATGAGGATATAAGAGAGCGATGTGGTGTAAAAGGAGGTGTTGTGACAAAAGTTGAGAAAGGGATGCTTAAATGTTTTGGGTATATAGTCATATAGAGATGATGGGTGAAGGACGACTGGCAAAACGTAATTTACGTTGCGAATGTGGATGGAAGGGTCGGTATGAGAAGACCACGGAAAACATACCTTGACTAAATTGTTGAAGTTTTTAAGAAAGGCCAGGTCAAGAGTTTAATCGGCAGGTTTGGATGAAGAGAGTTATGAGTGGGGAGGAATCAAGGAAAGTATGCCGAGATCGTAGCAAATGGAGATCTGTGGTCTCTGCCTACCCCTACGGGAAAGAGTCGTGACGATATGTATGTCATCTATGCTTAAATTATATATTATAGTAACAGGTGACGATTAAATTTTTATTATTCGTATGCGTATTCGTACCTTTATACTTATTGTTATAAGACGACAAAAAATATGGTAACTAATATTCATCCGATGCGGGGAACGAACCCGAAACCATCTACTCCGTAAGCAGTGGGCTACTTCGTCGTCGGAAGCAGTTTATATCACCACTTGTATACGGGTTGTTGTGTATTTCTCGCCAGTGATCGTTAGCCTGAGAAAGGTCAGGGTCGCTGTGGTGATTCAGTGTGGGAGAGCGTTGACTAAAGTGTCAAGTTTGAATTTATATATATATATATATATATATATATATATATATATATATATATATATATATATATATATATATATATATATATATAATAATTTATTTATTAAAGAATTATTTTTGTATATTTTGAAGCGATTGCATCTTATGATAGATTTGAATATTGTCTCATATTTTTATATGTGATTGTATATTTTCGTGGCTGTAGCAATATTAATAGTAAGCAATAATAATAATATATATTATATATAATATATATTGCTAATTTTACAATTATAATATGTTAAAATATTGCTACAGCCACGAAAATATATAATCACATATAAAAATATGAGACAATATTAAAATCTATCACAAGATGCAATCGCTTCAAAATATTCAAAAATAATTGTTTAATAAATAAATTAGCTTTTATTTGCTGTACGTATTGCTTATTTTTTTATGGGATAGGAAGGCAAACGAGCAGGCGTTTCACCTGATGGAAAGCAATCAACGCCGCCTATAGAGATTCGCAGTGCTATAGGCAGTGCAGAAGCGTTGCCGGCCTTCAAGGAAAGTGTTATATCTGGGAGGGGGGACGGGGTTGGGCCTTCGGAACTCAACTGCTAAGCTACCACTCAGACGCAGGTTTTCTGCGAGAAGTTATTAGATCGAATCCGAGATCATCAAAAAAGCGCATATATAGTGTTAACTATATATACGCTTTTTTATGGTAGAAATATGGTATGATGGTAGGAATTGAAAAAACGTGACATTAAAATGTCTTCAGTGACAATCACACTGGCGTTCGAACGTATTAATTCAAATTAAAAAAAAGTGCGACGTTGTTTATTTAAATATATTTAAGAAAAAAAAAATAAAAATAAAATATTCATACATCAGCGTCAGCAAAATTGGTTTTCAACGCCCGTAATTGTATTTAAAAATAAAAGAAACGGAAGCTTGCATAAGACGTTCTCGAGATGCATATCTGACCTTTGCTTACGTCAAACAATACAAGCGGGTGGTTCGGATTTAACTTTGATTGCCACTTCACCAAAGGTTATGGAACGCTCATGTTAAAGTTTCAATACAGTTTCTAATTTTTATAGTAGTATGCTCGAAACAAGGTCACTCAATACCACTTATACTATAAATATTTTAACAGTCGTTCATTTCAGTGGTTGTATGCTCGAAACAGGGTCACTCAATACCACTTATACTATAAATATTTTATAGTCGTTTATTTCAGTAGTTGTATGCTCGAAACAGGGTCACTCAATACCACTTATACTATAAATATTTTATAGTCGTTTATTTCAGTAGTTGTATGCTCGAAACAGGGTCACTCAATACCACTTATACTATAAATAGTTTAACAGTCGTTCATTTCAGTGGTTGTATGCAAGAAACAGGATCACTCAATACCACTTATATTATAAATATTTTTATAGTCCTCCATTTCAGTGGTTGTATGCTCGAAACAGGGTCACTCAATACCACTTATACTATAAATATTTTATAGTCGTTTATTTCAGTAGTTGTATGCTCGAAACAGGGTCACTCAATACCACTTATATTATAAATATTTTTATAGTCCTCAATACCACTTATACTATAAATATTTTATAGTCGTCCATTTCAGTGGTTGTATGCTCGAAACAGGATCACTCAATACCACTTATATTATAAATATTTTTATAGTCGTCCATTTCAGTGGTTGTATGCTCGAAACAGGGTCACTCAATACCACTTATATTATAAATATTTTTATAGTCCTCCATTTCAGTGGTTGTATGCTCGAAACAGGGTCACTCAATACCACTTATACTATAAATATTTTATAGTCGTTTATTTCAGTAGTTGTATGCTCGAAACAGGGTCACTCAATACCACTTATATTATAAATATTTTTATAGTCCTCAATAGCACTTATACTATAAATATTTTATAGTCGTCCATTTCAGTGGTTGTATGCTCGAAACAGGATCACTCAATACCACTTATATTATAAATATTTTTATAGTCGTCCATTTCAGTGGTTGTATGCTCGAAACAGGGTCACTGAATACCACTTATACTATAAATATTTTATAGTCGTCCATTTCAGTGGTTGTATGTTCGAAACAGGGTCACTCAATACCACTTATACTATAAATATGTTTTTATTTGCGGGCGTGTCACCTGACGGAAAGCAATCACCGCCGGCCATAGTTTTTGCAACGCCATAGGCATTGCAGAAGCATTGCCAGACTTTATATTATAAATAAGTTGCTAGGCTTGTTTATTGAAGGCTCCAAAGTCGTGTCTATTCGGAAACACCGCTGGGAGATTCGGGAAAAACGCACCGTACTAGAAAAAAATATTAGAATAGTAAAATTAATTTATTATTCGATTTATTAAATCGCGCTAGAAACATACTGGCTTTCTTCTCTAAATGCTACCGTTAAAGACCGTTTTCATCGGAGAAGTACTACATGTCATAGAATGTGAACGCAAAATTAGGTTTTTTACTATATTCAAACTTCCGTTGTGGTAGTATCATATTTCTATCATTCTGTCTAAATCAATCTTTCCTTTCACCTGTACTTTCCATTCTTCTCTATCCTTTTCCTTTCCTCTCCGCCAACCCACGGTGCCTGCCGTGCCAATGTGTGGCTAGGGGCGAGCTTAATCGCAAGCGTGCCGACCGTTCCGGGATCGGGCTCTCCCGGGTACTATAGCGCCTTACCTCAGCATGTAAGGCTCTGTTGGGGCTAACCTCCTCGAATATTGATACTATTAGCTTGAAATATAAACATGTAAAGTGGCCGGTAGCAGATTTAGGTTTTCGAACTTAACTCCTATATATATATTTACAATTACTCATTCGCTTTTTGTCTTTCAAAACCTGGCCATCACAAAAGGAGCACGTATCTCCGACATTTCCACGTGAACTTCGAATTGTGAATTTCACCAAACGCGGCGGTAGTTTCTCGACTTAATTAAGACATTTTTTTGATATAACTCAAAGTTAAATATGAATTAACGCGACTGCTAATTTTTCTGTATATTTATTACAATTCAAGTGAGAGTTAGATTTATTCGCCTTTCTCTACTTATTTTAAAACCGCATTCGGAATAAAATGATTGTAATGTACTTACTCCGTTTTAAAGGTTTTTTTGACCTCCTTTCAATTATAAGAGGAGTGAAATAGAATTTAAAAATCGTACAGGTAGTCAAGGATTTTGCAACGCGCAAAGGCTGCGATGGGTAGGACACGTGGAGAGAATGGCAGGTTTTAGACCATCTAAAATCATTACAAACTGGGCACCCTAGCAGAAAAGACCACGCGGTAGGCCCAGGAAGTGTTGGAAGGACTGAATCAAGGAAGACCGGGCTATTCTAAAGAAACAAATTTTAAAAAAAAAAAAGATTTGAAGCGCGTTGACCTAAACAGAGATGGCTGGAGACAAATTGTAGAGAAGGCCAAGGCAAACACTGGGTTGTAGGGCAAAAGGAAGGAAGTCAACGTTATATTGTAAAAAATAAATTTAGTTTATTCCAAAAGCAATAAGGTTTGTTTTACAATAATTCATTTTTTAACTTACCTTTTCATACAAAATTATGAATATCGTTCCACAAAATCACAAACGTGTGGTCAATGTCAACGTGTACCCGAATCAATGGATGACGTCATCGCGTCAATTATTCATAGCGCCTACCTACGGTGACACACATTTTTACTTTTATGGATAAACTATTAATTCGAAACAAATAATTAAAATTTTATTAAAATAAAATAAAATGGTAGAACAAACGTTGTTATTTCAACTTAATCCATGTTTTTTTATTCGAGAAAAGTAGTACGCGCTATATAATAGGCAAATGTTATAAATCTCATTGTCCACATTATCTTGTCCATTAATGGTCTCTATTATGAAGAGTGGTATAAAATAAATTTGTTTCATTCAATTCTTATAGCCTTCAAAGTTTAAAAAAGAAATCTTCAAGAAAAAATTGGTACTTGCAATGTTTACATATAGCATTGATTTGCCTGTCATCATTCAAAAACAGGCCTATATATTTCTTAAAGGCCAGCAACGCTTCTATATTGCCTATGGCACTGCGGATGTCTATGAGCGGCATAGATTGCTTTTCATAAGGTAATAATAGGTCTGCTCGTTTGCCTTCTGATCCATAAAAAAAATACAAATGACGTAATTTTTGGTGAGAACTTATTTTAGAGGTTTACGATTCGTGAAAGGATTTTGAAATTGAATTACATAATGGTGGATAACTACGATTAATGGTGATTATAAAGATTTAAAGACAACTTAACTAGATGTCAGATGTTCTAAAAAACCACCCATAGTTCAGTTAACAACAGCATAAAATATTAAAAAAAAAAAAAAAAAAACTAGACGACCTCGCCTCACACCGCATTGATTTTTTCTATCATTGCCTATTGATTGGTTAAGCCAGATATGATTTGAACGCGCAAACCAAATCCAGCTTTATATTACTTGAAAATACTGTCTATAACTGCATACATACGGTTCTAATGACGTAATACAATTACACAAAACATTGTTTTCTGTGATGGTCTTCTTCCATCTTTATTTATACGTATGTAGTTCTTGCTGGTCGCTCTAACTACACGGAGGAAACTAACGAACTTTGTTGGCGCAGCGACCCAAAATGGATCTTCGCCTTGCGAATAGATATTACGCCACCGTGCTCTGTCCTGCGCCAACTCCGGTTGCAGATTTGAGTTGCGCAAATCATCCTCCACCATGTCTTTCTAGCGGTACCTGGGGCGCTCCACAGGACGTCGTCTAGTTGGGCGATCCACGTACGCTCTCTTGACTGCGCGATCCTCCCCCATCCTTTCAACTGGGCCCAGCCAACGGAGTCGGTGAGCCTTAGTCTCCCCGATTACATTGTTTTTTTTATGGGTAAGGAAGACAAACGAGCAGGCGTGTCACCTGATGGAAAGCAATCTACGCCGCCCACAAACATCCGCAGTGGCATAGGCTTTGCAAAAGCTTCGCCGGCTTTGCCAAGGAAAGTCTTTATGGAAGGGGAAGATATAAGGGGGAAGGGGAAAGAGGGAGGGGCAGGAAAGGGGTAAGGGTAAGGGGGAGGGCCTCTGGAACTCAACCGCTCACCGGACGAAGCGCGGTAGCTAAAATACCACTCAGACGCCGTTTGTCTACGGGTTTTCTTACATTGGGCTGCGCAACAACATTTAGACAAAAAAAATTATTTAAAAAAATTAAACCCGCACTTCTCTTCTTCGTTGTATTATAGTTTTTTTTTAATATTTTTCTTTGAGAATCTAAATCTGCTACCGGATACCTTATTTACGTAAATATACAACTGGTTAGCAACACGACTTTCACAACAGATGTCACAGTATGTGGCATAGCTTGGTCTTTAATAGAAACATAATGGTTGGGCAACCTCATAGAGACGAAGCGCGCCTACTGACTACATAAAACACTATTCGTAATCGTCCCTATATGGTTTCAACTTTGGCATATTTTTTATTGCATGAGAATACATTGAATTTTTTTATTTTACATGCATACGTTACATACACATAGTGACGCCTGTCACCCTGTAAGGTTAGGCAACGACCACAGATCTCATCCCCGAGGTTCGATCCCACACCCCTGTGAGTGTGAGTGTGGATGGGTGGGGACAATCACTTACCATTAGATAGCACGGCTCTATTATATCCTTTGTTATTTACATCCTGTGCCTTGTTTAGATCCGCGAATCCCTTCCACGCTCGTCCACCTAAGGGACATCCGCTCCCACACGAAATCCTACTGTTGCCGCCTGACTCCCGCGAGGGAACCCAAAGTAGGAACAGGTTCAGCCACATCTAGATGATGCGAAGTCGCTAAAGGACGCCCAAAAACGGCTGGGCACAACAGTATCTAGGACCGGGGAGCGCTCGCCCCTTTGGGTCTCTGCGCTCGCAGTGAGGTTCATCTCAGAGGTCCGATCCCACACCCCTGTGGGTGTGGATGTCCCCGTAAGTAAGTAAGATCCATGAGACAACATCGTTGTGGATGTAAATGGGTGGGGACGATCACTTACCGTTAGGCACGGCTTTTTTTATGGGATAGGGGGCCAAACGAGCAAGCGTGTCGCCTGATGGAAAGCAATCAACGCCGCCCATAGCGACACCGTAGGAGTCGTGGAAGCGTTGCTGGCCTTTTAGATATGTATAGGCTTGTGTTTTGAAGGTTCCAATGTCGTATCGGTGCGGAGAGATCGCCGAGGGTAGCTGGTTCCACGGCTGTATTATTTTTTTTTTAAAAATCGCTTCGTTATCGTTACGTTGGCGTTACGAATAGATCATCAAAACACGTTCGCGTGTGGGACGCACGCCGAAACGTCTGTCGCATGTCAACTTAATGATATAACAAGCGTAATCGAAAGTGCCTCGACGCACTGAATCCACAAGTTGTTATGGCTCTCTTTGACCTGCCTGTCTATTACAGACGATATACGAAGAAATGTTTTAGAGGCGTCGTCTTTTTTGGCTGTGTAATGTAGTGAGCGATGGTATGGAACGTTCTCATTAAATTTCATTCTCATTCATTTCATTCTTTCATTCGGTTTTCATTCCTCTATAATGAAAACCGTTGTTGCTAGATTCAACTCGCGCTTTATGAAACAGCTAAATCGGCTTCAATGTAAATGATTTATTAACATATTTTTTAAGGTGTACATAATTACTAACACAAATGTAAAAATGTTAAAATGTAAAATGTATGGACCAAAAAAGAATTGTCTGAAATAAAGATTAATTTCGGTGATTATTTGTGAAATTCTTCCAACCAAATCTATTTCTTTTATGGGATAGAAGAGATGGCGAGGGGATATGGGATTGTGAGACCATTGTACTGTGGTATTCGTATTAGTACCAAAGACAATAGGGAAAAATATTCGAGGCATAGATCTCCCCACCCATTTGTGGCGGAATGAGCATTGACCATTCTTTTCCAGCAAGGATTGGCGGGGTAACCAGACTCGGTGTTATTCCGAGTCTGTTTAACCCGTCCATCCCCATAACCGGGATGGCTGGCCATCTACCACCGTGTGATTTAGTCGCAGTTTTTTTTCCACGAACTGTGCAAATGTGCAATGAAATCTGTCTCTCTCGCAATCTATATCATTTTTCGATGAATAAATATATATATATATATATATATATATATATATATATATATATATATATATATATATATATATATATATATATATATATATATATATATATATATATATCCATCCATGATACTGACTTAATCGGTCCCTCATTACTGAGGATCGTGGCCACTACAATTCCTGACGGATATGGCTTGCTGCAGCTGCAGAAATGACCAGCTTTTCCAGGTTACCATCTCCTCCCAATGTGTCCGAATAAAGTCAGTAGGCATTGTAAGACAGATGGTGAACAGTTGGGTCTCAATGCCGAGTTGAGAGTTCTACGGTATCCAGAGCATTCGCCTCCAGCATCACATTTCGAATGCATCTATCCATTACTTAGAAATTAGGTCGTAAATATTCGGAAATAAAAAAAACATTACAAATAATAAAATCGAAAAGTTTGATACCCCATAGTAGGGAAACCCCACAATATTGTGATTTATCTCTTCCCAACTGACCTAATATATTCTAGTTGCGTAGCCTAACTGCTCCATAACATACATGGAAAGCCAATTACACAAACGATATTTTCGATCTCGTTTCCTTCCGACCTGACAATGAATCTTTCTCAAAGTGAAATCGACGGGCTTCACGGTGCCCGAACAATGGATTTTATACATCACGAATACGACACGACATCGATTGTTATAATCTAAGAGACGTTCTTTAAAAACTGAATATCAGAACTTAGGAATCGGAATGTTAAAAAAAGTTATTTTTTTATGGAAGTAGTGTATAAGGTATATAATCAAACAATATATAATATAATAAAAAAAGATTATAAAAATTTAGTAGTCGCCAAGTTACTGATGTAATTTGGTTAAAATTGTTGCACAACTACAATTAATACTAGGGATATCTGGGGCTGACTTTTGAGGTAAGATAGATAGATAAATAAACTTATTTTCTTCCTACGTACATTTTAAAAAATTACACTTTTTTCCACAGCCCACTGCTGAGCACGGGCCTCTCCATTTTTAAAGGAACGGACTTTAACCCACCACGCTTGGCGGGGTTACCAGACTCAGAATAAATATCTGTAAGCTAAACATATATTTATTCCGATGCGGACCATGGCGGGGGGCCGCGCCACTGAGCCTATTGGTCATCTTATATAACAAATATCCATCATAAATCAATTATATAATACGAGCAATTCATATTACAAACAAATGGAAATGGGCGATAGCTCAGTCAAAACCTCCACTTACCGAGCAGAGAAACTGATTTTCTGCCACCATCCGACTCTTACGGAGATGCAGTGCAGCGCAACTTAAGAAATGCGAGTCCTATATATAATATTATACATATATACTTGAGATTAACCCACAAATAATCTTATAATATATAATTCAGCCTTATATATATAAAATAGTACCAATACTGCTGAAATCTTAACTTACTTAGAATTTGTTTTTAACATGTTTGATTATTAAGTAACATAGCCTACTTTTTCTTAAATGTAAAGCCACTTTTAAAAGACACATTATTATTTTTCTATTTTTCTTGCTTGTCGAGGATCTTAGCTAAGCTAAAAATTCTGACTATCCATCCACATACAAATTAATAGTACAATGAAGAATTAATAGTCAAAAAAAGGTTAAAATACTTGTACCAGAAACGAAGACTACAAATTATTATGTCATTTACAGGTGGACCAAACATGTAAAAGACAAAATAATGACCTAAAAATATTTTCTATAAACCAAAAAATCATCACAAGGAAGATAACATACCTACTAATATGATTATTATTTTGGATATAATTGTAATTTTTGCCGAACTTTAGCCAGTAATCACATATTCATATTTGGTTTTAAAATCACACTTGGATAAACGTGGACGCAAAGTACTCGTGCATCTGTCGTCTCATGTAAAACTCTCAATTGTATCGGTACATCTCACGCCTCAGTTCAGGAGGCATTGTTTTTACATTGTCCTATTCTATATGCTCATTTAAATTCGACCTTATGCCCTTTAAACATAAGGATCGAGGCAGTGACGACTGTTTATCACCTTCGCGACCTCTATGATATGTCATTACCGATTAGTTTTTAGTTGACTTATTAAATCAATATGTCCTTTAAGACTTGTTATCACTGCCCGTAATAGTTTACGAACTCGAAATTCGAAGCAGTAAATCAAATAATAAGCACATTTTTATATATATTGCATTGAATAAAAAATAATAATTTGGCATAAGCGATGTCTACCTTTGGCCAATAATTTTTTTTAATTTGTTTTTTATCTTTTTGGCGCAGATATTGACAACCATTTTGTGTCAATGAATTTTGGCGCCAATTTTATATTTGTGTCGTAATGTTTTTATTTTCTACATTTAATCATCATCATCAACATACCGGCAGTCTATTGCTGTAAATATATTTTTTTCACAGCCCATATATGTCCCACCGCTGTTCACGGGAGAAGATACAAAGACCATGTTCTGGATGCTTTGATTCCCCATTTATTTATGATATAGTTCTTAATTAAAATAGTTTTCGCTACAGTTTCTAAACAAATAAACAATATATAAGGGACCATCCATAAATTATGTCATGTGAGATTCATGATTTTAGAGGCTCCCACCCCATTTGTCACACGTAGGGTTTTAAGCTTAGAGTTTTAGTACTTTAAATTTATGTACGTGACGCAACAAAGGTTAAGATTTATCCCTCTCTCGTCACTCGATATCATACTTTGTTGACCTCAACCTTTAACAAGTGACGTAATTTATGGATGGCCCCTTGAGCCTTAACTGCTCGAAGCAATCTATTTAAAATGACTAATTTGATTGGTTTCTAAGATCACTCGATTGAGATCACAGATTGTTAAACGTGGGTTTACTATATACAAAACTCTATTAAAGTAATAGAATTTTCTTTTGAGCTACTAGGTAATTGGATTGCTTTAGAGATGTTTTGTGAAATGTACGCCTTAACATTCAAGGGACAACGTCTGATTTATTACATTAGTATTTAGAATTAACAGTTATTCCCAGCATTGTATTATACTGTTTTATATAACAATATATTCTATTGTTAGTATTAGATTGAAGTGCTCGTTTTAAAGAATATTTGTAATGCTCCATTGTTTTTAAATAACAGCTTTCATGATCATATATATATTTTAAAACAAATGTTCTGTGTTGAAATTTCTTTTCTTTTCTTTGATGGCAATTAGTTAAAACTATTTTGCCAGTGTCAAGTAAAATAGAATAATATCAAATCTCTTGAAATGTCTAGACAGCTTGTCGGCACGTTACGTTTTGATAAAATGGTGGCTATTCTACCAAAACCTTCTATGGACTTTCAAAGTCACGATACACGCATTTATTTCATATCAGTTCACGTATAAGTTTTAATCGAACCATATTGTATATAATACGCCACCACAATTAAACAATATAACTGATAATAATGTAAGATTATGAAAATGAAACAAAAACACAACGTCACTGATGTAACTTGGCGGGAAAAGTCGTGTTCAAATTTATGTTGAACGAAACGAAATTTTTTGTACCTTTTAATCGATAGGCAATGGTTGCGTATCTTCAGATAATTAAATGGTTGCTCTTTCATAAAATAACAGTCTTGTGCAATGAATTTTTTGAAAGGGCATATATATCTATCATTTCTGGGTACGGGCCTCCCTGGTTCTGGTGGAACGGACATTAGGCCTAGATATATTATATTTATTCCAAGTCTGTTTACCCCGCTAATCTGCATTGGACAAGCATGGTGGGTTATAACCGTTTCTCCAAAAATGTTAGTCTTAAATAAATAAATAAATAATTTATATAAAAAAATTAATAATAATAATATTAAATAACATTTTTAATCAATAAATAATATGTAAATAATTTTAATATTTCAATAATATATTATTGATAAAATATATATTGTTTATACCTTAAGCATGAGCATGTTGCTGACGCGACCCATAGATTTTTTCCTTACCCAGAGTCGTGTAACGCGGCTTTTAACAAAAATTGTATATCTATTGGGCTATTCGCATATATTCTTATAACTACGGAATCGCTGACCCGGTTCTCTGCGGTTTCTTTTGACGGTCGAAGTTGCTCCAGTATGGTTTTTGTAATGGCTTATTTGCACCATTCGGACGGAAGAGCCAACCGCATTCGGTTTAAAAGAACGTATGCTGTAGAATTTGTAATGCATTTGACATTAACCTAGATGAATCATTCGAAAACGTAATCGATATAGTTTAAATTGAGATTTTTCGAGGGCGTTTTTTTTTCTTTTTCTGTGATAATGGCAATTAGCTATAACTATTATACCAGTGTCAAGTAAAATATAATAACATCAACTATCTTGAAATACACTTGTTAGCATGGCTTGATAAAATGGTGGCCATTCTACCAAAACCTTCTATCGAATTTTGCAGTCAACTTAAAAAGTCACGATACACGCTTCTTTTTTTCATTTCACTTAACTTCTACGTTTTAATCAAACTATGTTTATTGAGAAATGAGCCATAAAAATTAAACAATACGTATAATAATAGCATGAGATTATAATAACTCAATGTCACTGTGAGTTTGTGTGTGACATGTAAGTTGGTGGGAAGGCATGGGTCTCCCCATTTTTGATGGGACGGACAAAAACGCACTACGATTGTCGAATGCGGATTGGCGGCAGATATTTGAAATTATTTTGCTTGGTACTGGTGTAATACTTGTATCTATTCGGCAACAAAGAAAAATAAAAAGAGAAGAAACTTTTATCTTTTTCCGGTTCCGTTGAAAACGTATGTCGGTTGTTTTTTCACATCATACATTTTAATGAATTCTTGCCAGTTACAGCGCTGAGGCTCCAAATAAGCGCAAACCTTTGCCTCGTGGAGACGTATAAATTAAATAGGCTTTTAAATTGAATTAAATAAGGTAATGAGAGTGGCGTGGAATAATAAATGCGAAAAATCTACGGCGAACAGTTTAATTTCGTTTCTTTTGTCCGACATCAAAGCTTATGGACTTTTCTTGTTTTAATTTTAAAGTAAAATAGTCTTTTTATTGGAGTTTTAGTTGTTGCTAGCTTGAATATACAATTGAAATTAAAAGCTTTGAAGCAACGCGAAATTTTGTTTATTTCTTCAGAGGTTTACTTTAAAATCGCACTATAACATTAATTATCTTGGTATGTTCTGATCAGCTTGTCACGTTACGTTTTGATAAAATGGTGGCATTCCTACCAAAAGTCACTTTGCACGCATTTTATAACCCCACCTATACGCCTTAATCGAACTACATTGCATAATTTGCAACCACAATTAAACATTTTAATTGATTATAACAAAAGTTTATGTAAATAAAAAAAAAATCATAACGTCACCGATGTAAGTTAGCGGGAAAAGTCCAATTTGTCATTTATTTAAATTTAGAATCAAGACGTTTCGTTGTCGAAATTATTACTAGCCGATATTATAAAATAAAATAAAATCGATTTTTCTTTTAAAATAGCAGGGAAAGTAATATAGCATAGCATTTATATTTTTTAGCGCAAAAATACTGCCTCAGAGCTAAACATGGGGCTATTAGTGTCGAGGTAGCTTATAAGGCTTCGTCTAGGTCGAGCCAATCAATCATGAGCTGTCACCAGCGAAGACCGCAATATCGAAGTAATTACAAGTCTGTTAACCGAAGATAGCTACAGGTATTTTATGAGGATATTGAAAATATTTTAAAACTTTTAAATATCTTTATACCTAAATAAAAGAACAAGAATGTTGCTTATGGAGTCGTTAGTCTCAGGTTAGATTCTCGTGGCAATATGAATATAGATATTTATGGACTACAGCTGCCACGTTCCTGCAGCGCGTGGGGTATGTTCGCTGAGGCGCATGTGGATTGCTTTTATACAATGATGCGCAAACGGTGTACATCCCCGGTGCGCGGGGTTCGGGACAGTCCCAACGGGATCCTGCGGGTATTTGCCGACAGTTTTAATTGTTAGTACCTGAACCATTGTGTAATGGTACATATGCTGACAAATCAAGCTTGTCTTAGGTAATTTAGGATTAAAATAGCTAACACAATTTAGTGTATGTGTCGACTAACAAAATATGTGAAGGTTGAAATAAATGATTTTTATTTTATTTATTTTAAATATGTAGATATATAGATTTACTCTAACTGTATATACGTGTTATATGTGAAAATAATTTTCTGGGAGAGAAAATAGGAAGGTAAGAGAGAAAGGGAGATATTTCAATTTATATTTTCGGGATAATTGATGTATCCAGAATATTTAATTTTTATAAAACTGTTTGTAACATCTTAAATTGTTTAAACATCAGTCTACTAATAGCCACGCGTTTACTAATATTTCGTAATGAGGTCCTCTGGACGGAGAAGAAACGGCGAAAGGAACTCTGCTGGTATTCTATTATTTGTGTTTTTTGTATATTTACATTTTTAACACAGGATTTTTAATTGACAAGACTTTTTATTTATTTTTATTTCTTATTTTTTTATTCATTTATTTAAACAATTTTTTTTTGTATATTCACGTCTATCCCCCGCAGGGGTTGGCAGAGACCACAGAGCTCCATCCGCTGCCATTCATCGCAGCGAAACGGCTCGTCATTGGTCGCTTTTCGCCCTCGTGAGAATCAGGACGTGACGGGTGGCGAACCACGTCGCCGTCATTTTTCGACAAATTAGGTATATTAAATTCGTCTTAGAGAATCCCACGAGCCGCAAGGGAGGATGGAGGTCAGCCCCAGCAGAGCCCTGCATGCTGAGGTAAGGCACCATAGTCCCCGGGGGAGCCCGACCCCAGGACGATCGGCACGCTTTCGACTAGGCTCGCCCCTAGCCACGCATCCATTGGCACGGCAGACCGTGGATTGGCGGAGAGGTAGGGAAAGGATAGAGAAGAAAGGATGGGCAGGAAAGGAAATGCGGATTGGAGGGGTTACCAGACTCAGAATAAACATTTATAAATCCATATAAATATTTATTCCGATGCGGGAATCGAACCCGCGACCATTGACTTCGTGAGCGGAGGACTGCGCCACTGAGCCAATCGGTCCACGGAGCCATTACACAATTTAATAATATTTATTATGTTATAAAATATGAGATTTAAAAAAATATGACTAAAAATCAAGCAACGAATGCCACGGCCAGTTGGCAGCAAGGAGTTCGTCCAATTCTCACCTATACGACCTTGTAACGAGGCTGCATCAGTGACGTTGGCAAACAAACCAAATTGATATTGTCACCTAGCGCTATTATATAAAGTCCCTTGCGGAAACTGTTGAAGTGCGAATTTGACCTTTATCGCGGTAATACAAGGTTGAAGGGACGTTTTTCGAACAGTAAATTCACCCTTGTATCAATTACCGAGGTATAAACAAACGATTCATTGTTTTCAGTTTGCACGCAGACGGAAAAGTGGATATCGGTTGGTGGGCGAGCTTCCAGCTCAGTCGTGTCGCGTCGCTTCCACGGCGCAGGCCGCGCGTGCTACTACGAATACGGCCGTTTGAGGAATAACAAAACGTCGCGAGTGCTCGAA
This sequence comes from Baronia brevicornis, assembly GCA_031353405.1. Lineage (NCBI taxonomy): Eukaryota > Metazoa > Arthropoda > Insecta > Lepidoptera > Papilionidae > Baronia > Baronia brevicornis. The sequence continues at coordinate 551,294 of JASFAT010003042.1, read as the reverse complement.
TTTTGAATTAAGAAAACTGTGAGTTTTTTTTTAAATTCTGTGTGATGTGACAGGATTTTATTCTGCCAACGATTGAAAGGTAAACTTTTAATTGTAAAATAAAACTCTTTAATATCGTGCTCTATTGCAATTTTTGTAGTTAAATTTAATTGTTAGATAACAATCGGTTCGAAGTAAAAGTAAGGGAAACTATTATTAGCAATTTACAAAATGCAACGGCAGTGTTCCGATAAATTCGTTACTCAGTTCTGCTTTCTGATCATACGTTACTTAATCTGTGCGTTGTATTGTTCTATTTTTTTTTTATTGAACATCAATATGCTCGTTTTGTATTCTGGTTTTCGTTGATTACGTTTGATAAATCGTAGTAAATATGATTGGTTTTTTTTACGTTAAAGTTATTTTGTTTATGAAATTCAATACATATGTTATTATGCATAATTATACTTATAATGTTTTGGTACATTCAAAAACGAATAGTTATTTATAGTTCAGAACACTCACTTGACCTACACGTTTTTTTTACGCATATAAATAATATCGATTATATGAATCGATTTGATTAATAATTAAGTATAACTATAATGTAATAATTTATGTATTAAACGCTGTAGTGTCTGTTATATGCATATATAATATTTATATGACAACTCGATAATACAAAATATTGTATTGAATTAGTAATATATATTTTTCACATTTCTGTTAAATATTTGGTTACTTTATAATAAAATAAAAAATATGTTTCTTGATATTGATAAATTGAATAGTTTTATATAATTGTAAAAAATGATGCCATTTAAAAAAATATAAAAATTAGTATAATATAATATTATATACAAATACATTATTAATATAAGAAGCAGGAATAACTCAGTTGACAAGGCTCAGGTTTACGATCTGTAGTAAGTCGTGAGTTCGTATCCTGCATTGGACTATTGGTGTAGACTATTTCCTAGCACAAGCATTATAAGCTTAGTTGGAATATTTAACAAGAATTCTAGTAATATTTAAAAACATTATTAGTCTTCTTTAAAAAAAGAAAACTAATAAAAATTAAAAAATAAACGGTCTAAAGATTATATAAAGATATAAATCACCCCAGGAACGTATTAGGTATAGAACCTGGATTGTTCGCTTTCTGTTTTTTTAGTAGTGGTAGAGCCACGCTGTAGATGAATACTTCTTGACAAAGAATGGCATAATATTTGTCTGTAGCATGAATGGGCCAGTTCGCCCGGTGAAGTACCACACTCCCGCAGAAAACCGGCGTTTGAGTGGTAGCTTGGCTATCGCGCGCTTGAATTCCGGAAGCCCACACCCTCCCTCTTCTATAATAACATTTTCCTTAAAGGTCGGCAACGCTTCCGCACTGCCTGTGGCCTGCGGATGTCTATGGGCGGCGTTGATTGCTTTTCATCAGGTGACACGCTTGCTCGTTTGCCTTCCTAATACATAAAAAAAATATTATATGAAATGGAACAAATACAAAATGGGCATTGATAGTATGACTTTATTAAATTAAGCTTTATGTACTCATAGCCCCAGGGGACTCCCAGCATCGCGGCCATGACGTACGGATCCTTTGGGGCCATTACATTAAGAATGATACGGACAAACAGTTAGACACGAAATAATTATCTGTAGCATATATAAATATTTATCCCCGCGTTTCTGAAAATTACCACATACGTTAATGGATAAATAGCTTATTTATTATATATTATTTATTATAATAATTAAAATTATTTATATTTTCTTTTGTTTTCATTGATGGCTATTATGCCAATGTCAAGTAAAATGGAATAATATCAAGTCTCTTGAAATGTCTAGTTAGCTTGTCACGTTCTGTCTTAAAAAAAGGTTGCTATTCTACCAAAACCTTCTATGGACTTTTTCAGTCAACTTAAAAAGTCACGATATACGCATTTGTTTCATATCACTTCACTTATAAGCCTTAATCGAACTATATTGTATAATGCGCCACTACAATTAAACAAATATAACTGATTATTATATAAAATTATGACGATGAAATAAAAACGCAACGTCACTGATGTAAGTTGGCGGGAAAAGTCTTATATTTTCTTGTAAGCGGTTTTAAGTACAATTCATTTGGCGTGACACTTCCTAACTGACTCATTTGTTGTTAAAACGAATAAAAACTTAACAATTAGACCAAGGTTACATATGCAAGCCATTATTCTAACTACAAGTAGGTTTGAGGTCTTATTGACTGTATTAATAGTGAATTAAGGATATGATCGATGAAGGGAGTGCTCCGAGGAATTGTTTTGAATAATTCTCGCTGCCGAATTCCACAACCGCGCAACTCGTCGTAAAGAAAAGTTTCATCCCCACAATCTGGATAAGTGGCGATCTACCACGGTGGGTTTCTCGTAATTTCTTTCCACGCAACCACCACTCTGTGGAACCAGCTATCTTCGGCGGTCTTTCCGAACCGATACGACATTGACAAAAAACAAGCCTACACATACCTAAAAGGCCGGCAACGCTTCCGTGACTCCTGCGGTGTCGCGGTTGTCTATGGGTGGCGTTGGTTGTATTCCATCAGGCGGCACGCTTGCTCGTTTGCCCTCCTATCCCATAAAAAAATCTTTTGAAGAACCAAAGTCACCGACATGGTATATATATGTTTTAATGTAATTTATTATAGTAATTTAAAACCTTCGCGGGAATATATTATATTCCGGCGAAGGTTTCTGAAATAGTACATCTAACCTACGATAAGTAGCGCGTTTTTATACACAAATGCCTATTATATAATACATAAATGACATAATACTAACAAATAAACAAAAACACACATCCAGTCAAACCTCAGAGAGACATACATATATCGATTATGATACATGTATTATATGAATACTCTATTGTTGGTTAGTTGTTTTTCTTAAAGCCTTGTTATCGTATAATGATGTAGGCGCACAGGTATTACGACGACCCATTGGCTAAGTGGCGAAGCTACCTATTATGGAGTCAATAATCGCGGGATCGATTCTCGCAAGAGAAATATGTTTTGACACACACACATATATATATATATATATATATATATATATATATATATATATATATATATATATGTATATATGTATATATATATATATATATATATATATATATATATATACATTACATTGAGTTTATTTATTACATTTCATTGAGTTTCAAATCACAATGGTTGTGATATTTTCAAAAAAAAATTGAAAATATATGAGCCATGCAATGTAAAAATAATGAGGTGTAAATTAAAAATTTAAAATGAATATAAATTACTTTTCTTTATTTATTCTTTGAAAAAAAATCATGTCCCCTGTCAATGTAATATTAAATAAATTATATAAAGTTGTATAAATTTATAAATACAAATTGAAGTCTTAATAATATATCAATAATAAATAAAAGAAACAATCATATTAATATTAAATAATAATATTTTCAAAGTACAAGTAATATATAAATAACTTTAATATTTTAATAATATATACCTTAAGTTGTTGTTGACGCGAACCCATATATTTTTCCCTACCCATAGTCATGTAATGCGGTTCTAGAAGTTTTCACTTCAAAAATATATCAATAATGACAGGCATTGAAACAAATAGTCCATCATTCAACGATCCTATACTGATATCCTCTTCTCTAATTTAAACACCAACATTTCAAAATGATAGAACACCGAAAAACCTGTCGGATCAAAGTCCTCAACGCCAAGATTCTTCCACAGTGTCAGCAAAAAAGCCCACTAGATAACTCGTCGTAAAAAAACAGTGTTTTGTTGTTATAAAGTCCAAAGATCTGGCCTTCGGGTAGCGTCGGCAAAAACCATTACTGATCTTTTTTCTCGCTCTGCCCGTTCTACGTAACACCGAGATGACATTGAACGATCTCGTTGTTGAATAAAATAAGGATTTGTTCACACTGTGATAGAAAATAAAAAATAAACACATTATATTAGTATAAGGTAAATCCAGTGGTAGAATTAAGTTTTTAATTATGGACCATCAACAGGAGTTATATTCATCATATATTATTCTATTATATAATCCTAATTACGGACGGATACAACATTAACATAAAGTAAAAAGAGACAAATCAAATATTATACAGACTAAATGTTATATTTAATACGGTGCGTGAATTGTACCACACTGTCGTAGAGAATGTCTAAAGCGTTGTTTCTTTTCATGTATTTGTGGTACAGTATACATCACGATCGAAGCGGAGCATTGGATCCAAAAACGCTCCTTTTCATTTTATTGTGAAATAACCTAAAATTTTGCACCCATGCTTGTACTCTGGATTCAGCAAAATTAACACCCCTTAGACTATGAGGACTGTCAATGTTATTATGTAAGATTTTGTGCAGAAATTTTTCAGGTTTTTCCATATGAAAATATGTCAATCTTTGTTCAAATGTATAGAACTTGTACTTCATACCAGAGACAAATACAAGATTTTTGCCTTTTTTTTGCACTTTTCTACACGTTCTGTGATCTTTATAATAAGTTTTCATACATAAATGAAAACAAGTAATAAAAATATAAATAAAATTCAATAAGTTTTACAAAAAAGTGCGGTTTTTATGGTGAAATGTTGATCGCTATGTCGAGCACACTATTGAAATCTAATCTCAGTATTCTGTGCCACTCGCAGACGTCCGAGATGGTCGTTGGGTGTGTTTAATAGACTATACTTACGGGATACCCTCAAAAAGTCCATAGGGATGAGATCTGGCAACTAGTGTGGATCGCCGAAGCAGCTTATTAATTTGTTAGGGATAAAATCACGAAGAAGCCCCATTGTTTCTTTCCAGTGTGACGCGTGACGCCATCTTGTCAAAACCATGTGCGTAAAGTGAAAGCAGGATATTTTCTCAATGTTGGTAGAAAGTAATCATTAAGCATGAATTTACTGACTATTCTACTTGAAATCTTATTGATTTAGATTTTGACTATTGGACCTATAATCTTATTCTTCGACCGCACACCCTAAACAATTAGCTATTGTCATCAATAAAGAGAATTTTTTTTATAAGATAGGAAGGCAAACGAGCAGGCATGTCACCTGATGGAAAGCAAGCAACACCGCCCATAGGAATCCGTCGCGCCATAGCGAGTGCGGGAGCGTTGCCGACCTTTAAAGAAACTGTCATTATGGGAGTGCGAGGGGGAGGGGCAGCGTGTTCGGCCTCCGAAACTCAGCCGCTCACCTTACGAAGCGCGGTAGCTAAGCTACCACCCAGACGCCGGTGGTTTTCTGCGGAACTATGGTACTTGCAGACAAATAATATACCATTCTTGACAAAGTATTCGTCGGCAGCGTGACTCTACAACAAATATCAAAACTAGAAAATATTTCAAAGTCCGTGTGCACGCATCTTAATGTAAATTTACTGAAGAACCAACATCTTTATGTAACAGTTTTATAATTATGAAGAGGTATTTTTGCAAATAATTGTTAATTTTTGTTTTACTGTATATAATTACCATTGTTGCATGAAGGTTAATATTTTTTTAACGGCCAGCTTAACCGGTAGAGCACGTATTTTGAAAATAAAGATAACACTAATAATTTAATTTAACATAGCGACAGGCTCTGGTTATATTGATTACCTGACTTAATTATCTTTCGAGTATTTTGTACATTATGGACGTTTATTTTATTTTATTTATTTTATTTTATTACAAAAGGTACAGTTACAGACTACAGATTAAAGAAAATATAAGATAACAAACATGCAAAAGAATTTAAGGTAAATCTGAAATCCAGTTACAACTATACACAACAATTACAATTAATATTTAACAATAACAATATGAGGGATTTATAATTTCATTCATGTATATAATCAGGTAGACAAACACTAATAGAAGAAACAAAACTTTAATACACCTAATTTTTTTTATTTATTTCATGTGAGACCAACAGGTTATTCCAAGATACATTATTATATAAGACATATAAATATAGCCAGTTACTGCTTTCTCATAGGAATGTACTAACAAGTGGCTACCTACGGCTATCAATGCTTGTGGGTTAGATCTCCGCATCGGAATAAATATAATATATGTACAGGGTACATATATATATTCCGATTGTGGTTACCCCGCCGATCTGCATTGGTATTGTGTGATGACTAAAACGTGCGTTTTAGAAAATGGGTGGTCTATGCTCATCAATGGAACATACTATAGGGCCTGTGACAAAAAAAAAAACAAGCAAGCCTGTCGTCCATTGAAAAATAAAATAACCTAGATATAATAATAATATTTTAAAATGTTTTCTCATAATTGCATTTGTATATAAATTTAATTTAAATAAACAACGAGGCGTAAATACAGCTAGGTGCATAACTCATTAACCTAAATTTCTCGTCCCTTTGTGACGGGTTGGGGACGGGGCGGGGGCGAGCGGGTGACGTAAGGCCGGTCTTTCATAATGCATTTGAACGTCATCTCTGGTCTATTGACATCTTGCTAGCGTAAACTGTAACATAACTGGTGAGTTCATCCGTAAGGAAAATTTCCATAGACTAATTCAAATTTTTTATTTTTCGACTTAAAAAATTACATTCCAGTTATCAAACGTCGATCCGCTAATAGTCAATATTGGATTACGATTATTTTGTATTGATGTTACTATCCTCTGAATTCTCTATTAAAAAAATATTTCTCTGTGAAAAATATCTCCGTGAAAGAAAGTTTTTCTTTTTTAATATACATAAATATAAATTTATAACATTCCCATAGACAATAAAACAATATGTTCAGTTTTATAAAAGTTAGATTTGAAATATCAAAAATTATGAATATGTATCTTGTCAATTTACTGTTAGCCTATTTTTATAAATACTTATATTTTACTTTATGGCTTTTAATTTTGTTTTTATCTATCTATACATACCTAAATGGAGAGCTATTTTGTTGTCTCGTTAAAAATAAAAAACGGCTCGACAGATTTCAATAATTATTTTAATTTTAATCGCTACAATACAGGGAAGGTTTACGAATAAAATAAATATTACGGAAAACATAAAAAAAACCTGAAAAACGAAAAATATGTTTTTCTTCCTTTTTCTTTCAATTACTATCCACAGATGGCGTTCGTGACGGCTTTATCGACTTTATACAAAATTATCATTTCTTTTGTACGATTTTGAGAAGTATTGCATATTTAAGTAACAACATACCAGGAGAACATAGGCCTATCAGAAGATAACGTTTACGTAAATGTTTATAAGTATTATTTTATTAAAAAAGCGAAAAAATTTAACATCTTAACAATAATACCAGCCCACACCAAATGTTTACTTTAACATACTTTAACACTGTGCCCATTCTACGGCCGTTTGGAAGAAATCGCTGTTAGCGATAAGAACGCTATTTGTATATAAACAATATATATTATTATATATAATAAACAATAAATTATTGTATAACGTTGTTTTTGGTGCACAATAAAGAATATATCTACCTATTCCTACAATATTATCCATTTTATATCTTCCTCTAAGCCAGATAACCTATCCCACCTGCCTATAGCACACTTTAATGATGTTGATATGAATTAGAAGCGGTTACTACTTACTATGAAGGGAGCAGCTTACTTGTTCTCTTATACAATATATAAAAAACTTGTAAAACAGCACTTAGGTCTGCTCGGGTCTGATTTCTTGTATTATAAGAAGATTTGCTCATAGCCCTTACCCTAGGCAGGTATACTGACAACTGTCCCAGTACATATATACGTGGAAAGCATCCGACATAAACATACAACGTTCCACGACGTCTAGAAGGATTATACAATTGAATGATAACTGTCATTGTTTGAACGTAATTGACTTTAACTACTGCACATTAGTTAGTTTCTAGAGTACAGTCAGTGTCAAAAATGACACAATTATTGTTATGTGGAAGTAGACTCTACGGAAGACAACCTTTTTTGGTTGTCTTCCGTAGAGTTTATTATACCTGAAGATGCCTCGTGTTGGGGCGAACGTGTCGTTTGCAAGGTGGAAAAGTGATAGTGTGTGTTTGGTGTTGTGTATAGTGGTTGGTGGCTGATAGCCGTTTTTCGGTGGGTTTTGGTTTAAGTTCCAAGTAAATCCATTTCATCCAGCAGGAAAACACACATTATAAATTTTCTGTTATTGTTTGCTTGTTGCGGATCTTAGCTAAGTAAAAGTTTTGACTGTCCACATAGTGATGGATTTCCGCAAGGTAAAGCCTGACTCCATTAATCAACAATTATTGTTAATAATTTATTAAATATTACGGTAAAACTATGCTGCAGAAAGAAGAATCTGTATGTTTGTGAAAAGTTATTTAATTTTATGAAATAGAAAGGCAATATTAGAAGTATTTTATTAGCAGTGGTTTTTTAAATAGTTTAAATACAACTTTTATTTTAAACTTTCAATTTTGAGCATTTTTTGTAAGTAGCTTAATAAAAAAAATACGTTTTTGTTAAAAGTATTTTTAAGCGGTAGATTCACGTCGTTAGAGGACTTCCTACCGTTTTTGTTACAGGTAGAGTTGAAGTTTTTTTATATATGTCGCACTGCTGAGCACGGGCCTCTCCAATTCTGGAGGAACTGACGTTAACCCACCACGCTTGTCCAATGAGTTGAAGTTTAAAGGTTTTAAATTGATGCATGTGGTGCTACAAAGGTAGCATGCAAACTTCCCACATATTCCCTCTGTTGTCACTCAGTGCCACACTTTGTTGACCCCTTTAACGTATGACGTAATTTATGGATGTTTCCTTATCGTCATTATTACTGGTTATCTGCTGCGGCTATCCACTGCTGTACATAAATCTATCCCTATAACATAAGCCGGTAATACTCACGGATGGAAGTAGACAAACGACCACAACATTGATTTTGAGATGCTTATCATTTGGTTATTAAAACCACTATGAAACATAACATATATATCCGGTGTCGCGGATGTCTATGGGCGGCGTTGATTGCTTTCCATCAGGCGGCACGCTTGCTCGTTTGCCCTCTTCAAAAAGAACCTCGTTTGTGAGTTGGCAGAATACATTACGTAAGGATGAGATTTTTTTTATAATAAATTATAAAAGAATATAATTTTCATTTAATGCGAGAAAAGAAATATGTTCAGGCCCTTCCATAATCCAGCTCAGTTATATTTATTACTTTTGTGATACGTTTTACAAATTGCGAGAATTGAAATTATTTTTAATTTAATTTTCACGCAGACTGTACAGCAATCTGCATGTCGTTACAATAAAGTTCAAATTGGCACGCAACGTAATTCTTGGTGCTTAAGCAAGGGTTGTGCCACGCTGTAATGCGATTTGCTTAAACTTAATCTTCAGCGAAATGGGGAATAGTTGCAGGAGTACTAACGATTTTGACGCCGTATATAAATTCAAACTAATGGTTGGATTTCATTAAATTGTTTAAATAATCACTGTTTAATGTCTCCGACTGTACTTGGAAGACTTCTCGATGGAAATTTAAAGGATTTGACTGTATTTTCATTTGCGTTCCAGAACATTTTGTTGAATAGAATTATAGTTACATATGTACGTAATTGTGGCAAAATGAAATTTGTGCTAAGATTATAGTATTTATAATGGTAGAGCCACGCTGCAGACGAATACTTTGTCAAGAATGGCATTATATTTGTCTGTAGCATAGATGGGCCGGCTCGCCCGGGAAAGTACCACGCTCCCGCAGAACACCAGAGTCCCCTCCTCCCACTTCCATAATGACACTTTCCTTAAAGTACCGCAAAGCTTCCGCAATGCCTATTGCGTTGCGGATGTCTATAGGCGGCAGTGATCACTCACCCCTTAATCGGAGCTCCCACCAAAACCATACCTCAGCTTCCCACCCCCAGACACGCGCTGGATTGGATTCCTCAAGGGAAAAAGGAAGCGAAATCGATCCAAATACACCTGGAAGCGCTCCGTAGCGGCCGAGATGAAATCCATCGGGTTGACGTGGCCGGAAGTGAAGCGCGTCGTTCAAGACCGATAGCAATGGAGAAGCACTGTGGACGCCCTCTGTCCCACCTCGGGGACACAGGACCATAAGAAGAAAGATCACTCACCACAGGGTGACCAGCATACTCGTTTGCCCGCTTTACTATAAAAAAGTCGACCGTACCGGGATCGGGCTCCGCGGGTACTATGGTGCCTTACCTCAGCATGCAGGGCTCTGCCATCCTCCCTTGCGGCTCGTGGGATTCACTAAGACGAATTTAATATACCTAATTTGTTGAAAATGACGGTGACGTGACTCGCCACCACAGTCACGTCCGGATTCTCACGAGGGCGAGAAGCGACCAATGGAGAACCGTTTCGCTGCGTTGAATGGTAGCGGATGGAGCTCTGTGGTCTCTGCCAACCACTGCGGGGGATAGGCGTCAATATAAAAAAAAAGTAAATTGATTTCCTTCCTTGGTGCCAGCTTAATCAAAAACTTTTGTCCGAACTTACCTTACGTACGAATCAAGGGCGAAAAATGATTGACTGACGGACAGATTGGGGTCGAAACAATTACAGTTCGATACGAATATTATAAAAAATTCTTTGTTACTTTTATAATATACGAAATTATTATCATAGCCAATTTGAAGACAATGCGGGTGGATTACGTCTGTGTGTAGCTTGCTGTGAAATCAATGTCAAAGTAATTTTAAGCGACATGGTATAAATAAATCAATTCGTAACTGATTTGTTCATATATTATTTGGTAGAACCACGCTGCAGACGAATACTTTTTTAAGAATGGCATAATATTTGTCTGTCGCATGAATGGGCCGGCTCGCCCGGGGAAGTACCACACTCCCGCAGAAAACCGGCGTCTGATCGGTAGCTCAGCTACCGCGCTTCTGAGTGGTAGATTACCTACCGCGCTTCGTACGGTGAGCGGCCGAGTTCCGGAGGCCCAAAACCCTCTCCCCTCCCCCTCCCATTCTCACTCCTATTATGACACTTTCCTCAAAGGTCGGCAACGCTTCCGAACAACCTATGGCGCTGCGGAAGTCTATGGGCGGCGTTGATAGCGTCCCATCGGGTGACACGTCTGCTCGTTTGTCTTCCTATCCCATAAATAAAAAATTTCAAGAGTTTGACATCTTTGAGATGAAATTTCACATAAAATAATCGATGTTTCCCAGACATCATTGTATGTTAAGAGGTTAAGACCAATATACGAATGTTATTTTTACGTTACACATATATACTTTCAATTCATGTTGCAATAAAATCGACCAATTGGCTCAGTGGCGGGGCCCTCCGCCCGCGGAGTCAATGGTCGCGGGTTCGATTCCCGCATCGGAATAAATATTTATATGGATTTATATATTTAGGGGTTTATTCTGAGTCTGGTAACCCCCCCAATCCGCATTTCCTTTCCTGCCCATCCTTTCTTCTCTATCCTTTCCCTTCCTCTCCGCCAATCCACGGTCTGCCGTGCCAATGGATGCGTGGCTAGGGGCGAGCCTAGTCGCAAGCGTGCCGATCGTCCCGGGGTCGGGCTCCCCCGGGGACTATGGTGCCTTACCTCAGCATGCAGGGCTCTGCTGGGGCTGACCTCCATCCTCCCTTGCCGCTCGTGGAATTCACTAAGACGAATTTAATATACCTAATTTGTCGAAAAATGACGGCGACGTGGTTCGCCACCCGTCACGTCCTGATTCTCACGAGGGCGAAAAGCGACCAATGACGAGCCGTTTCGCTGCGATGAATGGCAGCGGATGGAGCTCTGTGGTCTCTGCTAACCCCTGCGGGGGATACGCGTGAATATATAAAAAATAAAATCGATTATAATTCCTTTAAGCTCGAACGAGTAGTATTCGAAATTCCACATACGGCACCAATCCAACCCACGCGTTCAATATTCATATTCGTAATTTACATGCGAGTAAATTAATCCAAACATTTATTTGATCGCAGGAAACAAATTAGCTGTGATTAAACATCTAACGTGAAATTAATCTGTGACATTAAAGTTTGATTTTGGTTGTTTGGTATCCTAATCAGTACAGTTAATAACTTTGATTTCACTAACTTGCGATTATCTATGAATTATTAAATCGATTATATTATTTTGAAGATATTATCGATTTGTTGTAATTAACTTCTGGCAGTTTCACCTTAGCCATTTCTTGATCTTGCTCTGTTTGCTCATATTCTTTGGTTTCGTCCCTTAAAACAACTAACAATTGATTATAAGTCTTTTTTAGAAGTTTATCTATATCTAGGACATTAATATATGTCTTAATAACCACTCTATGTATGTTAAAAATGCTTGTGTAAATGACCATATAGTTCTCATCAAGAGTGTTTTAATTGAATTGAATTGGGTTCAATTCAATTCAAGACCTCAGATCGTATATGCATCTCCTAGTCCATTGGACCATTGCGTATTATAATAAAGAGTTCCGCTTTGTGGACTACACAAGACATTATCGTGTATCTGGATGTTTTTAACCCATCTATCATCAATTTCCAATAGTTATTCAAGATCAAGTGTACCTGAGAGCTCTGGATCTCTAACAAAATCCTAAACTTCTGTTGCGATAAATCTTCCATCTTTATGGGGGTCCAATTTCCGTCGAATTCAATATTCTTAATCTAGGACGAATCCTACCGATGTAGTTGTAAATGCTTCGGAATCAACAAAGCCATTCAACACAAAGAAAGTCACCGTGGTCAAAATTTTAAATATCAAAAATTTAACTTCGCAAACTAATAATAAATTCATTGGCTATTTTAAGAGGTTTAGGCCTTTCTATTGATCATAATAGCACTTGCGAGAATATATACAAACGGTAACAACTTGAGATATTTCGCCTCGTTGTTCAAACTGTTTAGAATTCTCGCAACTTCGAAATGTCGCTGTTCCATATTAATCATGAATGTATAAACTTATGCACGGTTAGGGCTTGCTAGTGTTGACGTATTTTATTCACGATTTCCTTTAAGGAGTTGAACTCTGATGCGGGAAAGTGCTTAAGTAGTGGTGGAGCCACGCTGTAGACGAATACTTTGTAAAGAATGGCATATTATTTGTCTGTAGCGTGAATGGGCCGGCTCGCCCGGGGCAGTATTACACTCCCGCAGAAAACCGGCGTCTGTGTGGTAGCTTAGCTACTGCGCTTCGTTCAGTGAGCGATTGGTTTCCGGAGGCCCAACCCCTCCCTCTCATGACACGTTCCTTAAAGGGCGGCAACGTTTCTGCACTGCGGATGTCTATGGGCGGCGTTGATTGCTTTCCATCAGGTGACACGCCTGCTCGTTTGTCTTCCTATCCAGTAAAAAAAATATAACACAGGCTGAAATCCTTAAGCAATGTTAGATTTAGCTTTATTTTAACAGTTTTGTTCAAATTCATATCGTGAGGGCTATCCAACAACGGTGACCTTTCGAATTTCGAAAATTGTTACAGACTTAACCTCGTTCGTATTCTTTGACCGAGGTGCAGCAGTTCTAGAGCACACGCTATCCCGGTCCACTCCCTGATATTAAGTTCCTTCTCCGACCAATTGGTCTTTTGTCCGCGACTTTTACCGTCATGATCAGTTGCAGCAATTAAAATCCACGAACTTGAAACCGCTCCAACGATACCAGGGTTACAAGACAAGATGTTGATCGGATAGAATTCTCAGGATAACCTTTTGGTAACACTATCTCCTTTCATTCTTTCTAGGTGGCCGAGCCAACAAAGTTGTGCTTTTGTCTCTGCGATTATCTTGGCGTCGGTCAAAAGAGGTACGATTTTAAAGTTCTTCAGAGTTCTCACCTTCTGTCTGTTCTCTGCTTTAGCTTGATTTATCGAAGAATTTTCTGCCTTTTCGATTTTTGACGATTATGAACCATTTTAATTAGTATGTTATAATAGATTCCAATAATCCGAAAAATTATAAAGCAGTTGCTATATTATATATTCTATGTCTGTACTGTATTTGCATTATGGTCGTGCAATACATTCCTGTTATTTGTCTACGTAAGTGGCTCCCTTGTTCCGGTGAAGGAATTGGAATCCGTTTAGGTCTGCGCCTCATTTGGATGTGTGTGAACAGGTGCAATATTGTAATGTAAATCAGTAGAGTAAACACGTTATTAACAAATGTTATATTTATCTCTATATATATATATCTATATATATATTGACCGAATTGATATTTTTTTTATATTTTGTTTACTATAATATATACAAAAATAATAATAAGGGAAGGTTGACGATTTTTTTTTGAATTTAAAAATACAGGAAAACATAAAAGATCATTTTGAAAAATGAAAAAAATATTTTTCTTCTTTTAATTTTACATGATGGCGTTCTTGGCGGCTTTATAGTCTAACGGACGTATATCATATATTGTCAAGCCTGTTTCCCGTTGGGGTAGGCAGAGACCACATATCTCCATTCGCTACGATCCCGGCATACTTTCCTTGCTACCTCCACACTCATCCATCCTTCCTCCTACATTCATCGTAGCGAAACGGCTCTCCGTTAGTTGCTTTTCGCCGTCATGGGAATCAGGACGTGACGGGGGGCGAACCACGTTGACGTCATTTTTAATAAATTAAGTTTATAGTAATTCGTCATAGTGAATCCCACGAGCCGTAAGGGAGGATGGAGGTCAGTCCCAATAGAGCCCCGCATGCTAAGGTGAGTATAGTACCCGGGGGTGCCCGATCCCGGGACGGTTGGACTAACGGATGTATTGTTTTTATATATAATACAAAACTACTTCTTTAGTGCGATGTTGAAAAGTATTGCATATATACTAACATACCAGGAGGAGATAAATACAGGGGAACATAAATAGTAGGTGAATCGAAATTCATCGGACCATCTATTATAGTTTTGAATAAATGCAGATCGTCCCGTCAACTTACACCAGTGACGTTGTGTTTTTATTTCATTTTATTACAGTCTAAAATATTATTAGCTTTATTATTTGATTAGGGTGGTGTATTGTACAATATAATCCGATTAAGATGTACGTTTAAGTGAAGTGATATGAAATAAATGCGTGTATCGTGACTTTTTAAGTTCACTGATAAAGTCCATAGAAGGTTTTGGTAGAATAGCCACCATTTTATCAAGATGTAACGTGACAAGCTGACTAGTTACATTTCAAAGGATTTGATATTATTATATTTAATTAAATATTGGCATAATAGTAATAACTAAATTTACGGTGTCTATGCGTCTTTGTATCTCCGATAATGTTGGCAGCGGTCACGAGCTCTTCGATTTCGGAATTCTGTAGGAGTCTGCAGTTTCTATTTGGTCTTCGATTTGGGACGAGGATCTTTCGCATGATTTTCTTGTGAATAGACTTAAAACCTTATGTGTTATGTACAATATACGTAATTAAAAAATGTAATAAAATAATAATTATTATAATAAAGATTATAAAGTTGGTTGATAATTAAAAAAATTAAAAGCATTTTAAAAACTTTCTACGATAGACAACCCTTATCTATCTGGAAAAAGTTTGTGACAGCCCTTCAAAACAGAATAGCTTTTACAAAAAAGTTTATCAGTCCGTTTGCTGGAAATATAAAATAAAAGTTTGGTTATTTGATCGCGTAAACAAAATATATATCTAAGGATTTAGAGTGCTGTTAATTTATTTAATTGAAATTTAAAATGATGGATTTGTATTGTAAATTTATATTTTTGTTAATATATATAATGCATTTATAATATAAAATCTATAACCATTGGTCGACCGATTGACTCAGTGGCGGGGCTTTCCGCTCGAGGAGTCAATGGTCGCGGGTTCGATCCCCGCATCGGAATAAATATTTAGGATTTATAAATATCTATTTCGACTCTGGTAACCCCCCCATCCCCATTTCCTTTACATACCATACATACGTACCACGTCCGTATCCCGAAGGAGTAGTTAGAGACAACAGACCATCTCCTGCATCCGGAACTCAGCTGCTCACCGAACGAAGCGCGGTAGCTAAGCTACCACTCAGACGGCGGCTTTCTGCGGGAGTGTGGTACTTCCCCGAGCGAGCCGGCCCGTTCATGCTACAGACAAATGTTATGCCATTCTTGACAAAGTATTCGTCTGCAGTGTGGCTCTACCACTCTGAAATTCTATCGATCTACTATATTGGGTTGGGTCACCAGATTCTCAATTTCGGCATTGTTTCGACTTCGCCAACTGCAATCATCTTTTGGTTAGCCCCAGGATTGAATACATGTCAGTTATACATAAATATGTATAACTGACATGTATTCCCATGTCCCGACGCGGGAATTGAAGTTGACTATTGACTATGAAAGCAGTAACTTCGCCATTGAGCCAGTTAGGTCCTTCAACTGTGCTTCAAAGGTGCTGACAAATAAAGCTTGTCTTAGGTGAGGTAGGATTAAGGTTACTGATTTAAGATTTGTTAAGAGATGTACATCTCTTAATAAAATATGACCTGTGAAGGTGGAAATAAATTATTTTTATTTTAAATTTATTAAGCTAAACTGAGACGACCAATTGACTCAGTGGCGAAGGTCCTCACCCACGAAGTCAATGGTCGCGGGTTCAATCCCCGCATCGGGATAAATATGCATATGTATGTACGGCCTTCAGATTTTAATTCCGAGTCTGATAACCCCACCAATCCGCACTGGACAATCGTGGTGGGTATACGTCCGTTCCTCCAGAAATGGCGAGGCCTGTGCTCGTAAAATGAAATAAGCTACCAGCTTAGAATATAGTTTCCCCATTGCTTGACATGCGTGTTGGAATTTGCGACGTCTGCTATCCCTTATCTGACTACGGAGAGTGGTAACCAATGTACAGAAGTGGAATTTTACGATTGTGTATATTGATTTTTGAAATTTTATTTGAATTTAAACTTTTTTTTTTATTAACGTGCTCTGAACGTTGAGGCAAGTCGTAGTCGGTTAGAAACATACAAATAAAAAAAAGTTAAAAAACATTACAACGTTTTCGTGTAAAGTGGGACGGAATACTAATTCATATAATTAAAATTGTTTCCCGAAGCGAGTCCGTTACACCCATTTTTCATTCCAGGTAGCATTGTTAAAAGAAATGGTACGGAAAAAACTAGTAATTTCTTTGGCATACGGTACAATTCACAAGAGCATAAATAAAAAAAAAATATATTATTTATTAGCAATCCAAACAGCTTTCTTAATAAATTTTGCCAAAACCATGATTGCACAGCATATAAAACAAAATGTAATATTACACAGATTATAAATATACATATGTATTATATATGTAGACCTAAAAGTATGAATACTGCGTAACAACTCAGAGGAGAAACAGTCCAAATCAGTTGCGTGTATTTGTGTGTACATATGTGTGTGCGTATGTATGTGTCTATCCCTCTGTGTTCTTTTATCCTTTCAATTTAAGAGCTGCTTTTTAATATATTTTAAAAATAGCTTCATTTACTGCTTCTTTTGATTGCGTAAAAATGACAAAGTATGAGTAATTTTTGTTATTATCATGTGTACATTAGGTATATAGGCCTCTCCAAGACGCGCCATTTAGCCCAATCTTCGGTTACACGCATCCAGTTACTAGCAGCTACTCAGCCCTTTATTGCATCTAGCATCTAGCCCCCTATCCATCTAAAGGTTTTTAAGAAAAGTGTCATTATGAGAGGGGCGAGGGGGGAGGGTCTCCGGAATTCAAACGCTTACCGGACAAAGTGCGGTAGCTAAGCTACCACTCAGACGCCGGTTTTCTACGGGAGTGTGGTACTTTCCCGGGCAAGCCGGCCCATTCATGCTACTGACAAATAAAATGCCATTCTTCACAAAGTTTCGTCTGCCTGCTGTTTTAGCACTTTTAAAGTGTGCACATGAGTGGTGCAGATTTTTTTCCACCAGGCGGCCCTCGTTTACAAATTATTACATTAAAAATTGAACTAGAAATCATTGCTAATTTAAAATTCATTATAATAAGCTACCTCTTATGACTTGCACCACACGAAAATGTCACGGAGAGAGCGTATTCATTTTAATTTGTCCCCTGGAGGATTCACATTCTTTCGAGTCTTTAGGCCTGATTTATTACACTGCCGCAAACTTGAGGACGCTGAGTGCTTTTTATATTTTTGTCATAAACATTAATTTACACTAGCGCAGATGTAATAAAGAAAAAAATTATTCGCCGACACCTGTCTACCTTCATCTTCATCTCCATCGATTGTTTGAGAAACAAACTTTCGGGCATGTGTCAAAACCACATACATACATATCATCACGCCTGTCTCCCGTAGGTGTAGGCAGAGACCACAGATCTCCATCCGCTATGATCTCGGCATAATTCCCTTGCTTCCTCCACACTAATTATTTTCCTCATACAAGCCCGCCGGTTGAGGGTACTCTTGACGTGGCTCTTCCTAAAAAGTTCAGCAATTTGGTCAAGGTATGTTTTTCGTGGTCTTCCTCTACCGACCCTTCCATCCACATTCGCAAGGTAAATTTCTTTTGCCAGTCGTCTTTCATCCATCCTCTCTATATGCCCAAACCATCTAAGTATCCCTTTTTCTACTTTTGTCACAACACCTTTTACTCCACATTGCTCTCTTATATCTTCATTTCTTATTCTATCATTCAAGGTTACACCACATATACTTCTTAATTTTTATTTATATTTTAATCAAAACTTTCTTTTGCGTTTATATATCAATTTTTTAGTATCCTTGGATTAATTTGTAATGTGAAAAAATTAATGCTTTATTCATAACCCACTATCACAGTTGTGGCTAACCGGGCGAACTTTTAGTCGAGTTTTTGTGAGAAATGCAAAGAAAAATAAAATTTTGATATACTAATATAACAGGAATAATCTTCAATTATTATTATTATTATATATTCACGCCTATTCCCCGCAGGGGTTGGCAGAGACCACAGAGCTCCATCCGCTACCATTCATCGCAGCGAAACGGCTCTCCATTGGTCGCTTCTCGCCCTCATGAGAATCAGGACGTGACGGGTGGCGAATCACGTCGTAGTCATTTTTAACAATTTAGATATATTAAATTCATCTTAATGAATCCCACGAGCTACAAGGGAGGATGGAGGTCCAGCAGAGCCCTGCATGCTGAGGTAAGGCACCAAAGTACCCGGGGGAGCCCGATCCCGGGACGGTCGGCACGCTTGCGACTAAGCTCGCCCTTAGCAACGCATCCTTTAGCACGGCAGACCGTGGATTGGCGGATAATCTTTTGTGTTTTCCCTATTAATATATAAAATAAAAAATCCAAGATACAGTACCACACTTGTCCGATTTCTGTCTGACAGACTGTCCCTTCCTTCCTTGTCCCTTCATCTTCCACGTCGGAAACGGTCAATAATTGACTTTTTATGACAAGTTTCACTTCACACATCACGCACATACGCATGTACTTACACTCGCACACACGCACACACTCACACATACACAAATACACACAGACGAATTTAACTTTATAATTATAATATATTTATATTGGTTAGAATTATTCATTTATTGTTCACCATTTTAATACAATTCCGACCAATTGTAGTCATCAGTACTGTGCGTATTACCGTTTCTTCATTAGGATAAAACATTTTCTTATTAAGAACGATACAAAGGTTCTGAGGGAATTTACTCAGCTTTCATTACGCATCCATTGAATCCGGGCTTTTCATTTGTGTTGAATTCGCTAAGGGTGCCCGCACACCACAGTGGAGCGGAGGGAATGAACATCGTGTTAAATATTAAAAAAAAATATTGCTCTCTATCGTGTTAAATATTAAAAAAAAATATTTTTTAATCCTACATATTTATTTATTTAAACTTTTTCACAAAGTGCACAACAGGCGGACCAAACGCGGGTATTCTGTACCATAGTATACACATAATATTTGTCTGAGAATGGCATAATATTTGTCTCGCCAGGGTACCACACTCCCGCAGCAAACCGGCGTCTGAGTGGTAGCTTAGCTACCGCGCTTCGTACGGTGAGCGGCCGAGTTCCGTAGGCCCAACACCCTCCCCCTCCTTCTACCCCTCCCCCTACCATTCCCACTCCCATAATGACACTTTCCTTAAAGGTCGGCAACGCTACACTACTGTCTATGTCGCTGCGGAAGTCTATGGGTTGCGTTGATTGCTTTCCATCAGGTGTCACGCCTGCTCGTTTGCCTTTCTATCCCATAAAAAACGTATATTTATATTATACATATATACACATACATCCATATATAAATATGAATTTACGAAAAAAAGATATATTCCAAGACTCGACTATATGCTACGACTCGATCTCCACTCTAGCACTCGTCTGCTCCAGCGATTGTCAGACCTCCTACAAACGTGACCAGCCTATTGCCTTTTTTTACTTAAATACAGCCCATTGCGTTATTTTATTAATTAGAAAGACAATGTCGGTGACATTTTTCGCAGTTTGGTTGCAGATTGGCGGATTTCTTTATCGTCTTTTTATTTTTAAAAGTTACACTCACCGTTCTACTCCGTTCTGGTGTGCAAGTACCCTAACACTTCTCTTAAAGGCGTTTCATTATGCAGTACTAAATTACAATGTTAGGGCCCACAATTCGGCCCCGACATTACATTGATGGCCCGATCATCCCTCAGGCTTTATCTTACAGAGCAGGCCTTTGTGGCGTGCGGCGTGCATAAATTTACAAATGATCGATAGCTGGCGTTTTTTATACATCGGCGTGAAAGGAATGGCTTTTTAGGCTGAAGCAATCTAGGGTGAAGTGGGGTAAATATGGATTTATTTGGTAGGTTTTTCTTCATACAGTTTGAAGGATTAAAAAACGTTTGTGTCAGTGATAAGGGACTTGTCATATATTGAGGTGATTTATTTAAATCTTTCTCTGTCTTCTCTTCTTTCTACGGTTTCGTTTATCGCAACGATATCTCTTTATAGGCGGATAGCTAAACAATGATCACTTATCACCAGGTAAGCCGAATCGACCCAGGAGCACGGGGTCATCTGATGCTAAGTGATTATATAGACAGTCAAAAGTTTTACTTAGCTAAGATCCGCGACAAGAAAAACAATAACAGAAAATTAATAATGTGTGTTTTTCCGTTGGGTTAAGTGGATTTATTTGGAACTTAAACCAAAAACTTACCGAAAATCGGCCATCAATTCTCCACCCACCAACCACTATACACAACACCAAACACACATTATCACTTTTCCATCTTGTAAACGACACGTGTTTCGCCCCAACACGAGGCATCTTCAAGTATAGTAGACTCTACGGAAGACAACCGAAAATTATTAATTTTCTGTTATTGTTTTGCTTGTCGCGGATCTTAGCTAAGTAAAACTTTTGACTGTCCATATAGTGATGGATTTTCGCAAAGTGACGCCTGACTCCATTAATAAGCTAAGTGATTATCACTTAGCTTATTAATGGAGTCGTTGTTGCCAGACTTTTGGTACCTTCCTCATTGCTCGTTCCTATATGAAATTTAATTTTTAATTTAATATGGAGCATCTTTTCTTTCCCCTGCCTTTTCTTTTCTTCTCTATCCTTTTCCCTTCCTCTCCGCCAATCCACGGTCTGCCGTGCCAAAGGATCTGCCGTGGCTAGGGGCGAGCTTAGTCGCAAGTGTGCCGACCGTCTCGGGATCAAGCTCCCCCGGGTAGTATAGTGCCTTATCTTAGCATGCGGGGCTCTGCTGATTCACTATGACGAATCTTAGTATTCCTTATTCGTTAAAAAATGACGGTGACATGGTTCGCCACCCGTCACGTCCTGATTCCCCCGAGGGCGAGAAGCGACGAACTGAGAGCCGTTTCGCTACGATAAATGTGACAGGAGGGATAGATGAAAAGATGGATGAGTGTGAAGCAAGCAAGAAAGGTGTGTCGGGATCGTAGCGGATGGAGATCTGTGGACTTTTTCTAACCCTATAGGGAGACAGGCGTGACTATGTGTGTGTGTGTGTGTGTGTGTGTATCCTTAGGTATGCTATGCACCGTAAGCGGGGCCTTTGAGGTCGTGGGCACTCGGGGGTGGGGGCTCTCAGTGCTCATCAAGCGGAGGAGGACGGTGGTTCCCTATGGCAGGAATAACCAGTTAAGCACGGCGAGGATGTCAGGGGTAGCGAACTAACGCAACCCTCCAGACGGGCTTAGTGAGCCAGGCACCGGAGGAGCCCCGCCAGAAACAGTTCTTTAAGAGATCCCGGGACTCTTCTTTGGTGCCGATGGCGGCTGTCGTGGGGTTTTAGTCGGTGGACGCGCACACGTGGTCTGACATAACCCGCCGTCCTCCCTAGGGCGGCTGGGTATCCGTAACGGATTTCCCCACATAAAAAAAAAGGTATGCTATGTTATCCTTAAAATGTACTAGCGCTGGCGTTGTTTTGCAGGCAGATCGTGTAATTTACAGAAAAATAAATATTACAATTTAAATGAAACTGTTTTTTGTTTCAGGTAAATTATCTACGTCAACTTTTTTCACCTTTGTTAAGTATGAAAAGTTTCTCTCTATATTTTCATGTTCCTATGAAAAGTAAGACTGTAAGTTGGGAGCGTATTTATCTCAGCATGAGGTTATCTCTGAAACCGTTTAAGTTTAGAATTAAATCAAATATTGTTCTGTTTAGTATGGGATAGGAGGGCAAACGAGCAGGCGAGTAACCTGATGGAAAGCAACCAACGCCGCCCATAGACATCCCCAGCGTCGTAGACAATGCGGAAGCGTCCTCATCGATCGCGTCGATCCCATCCAATCTCAATATTGGTAAAAATAATGTGTGTTCGGATTATTCAGTCTATACCTTATTCTACCATAGGAAAACCTTAAGATTGATAAGGAAATGTTAAGCTATTTTTTCATTAAGCATTTTTTACTTCTGCTTTTGTATGGTAATAAAACACGACAAGGAAATTGCTTTCTTAATTAAATAAAAGATCGTGAACTCTCCAATATCAGTCTCGATTAACTGGAGAGACTCGATTGCGAATTTTTTTTTTACAAAGAAATACAATATAATTGCAGGAAAATACAATTCATTACGGCTATTTCTTGTGTCGTTTCATCATTTATATTTATTTATTGAATAATGAACAGCTTGTTTTGGTGTTGATTGCTTTCCATCAGGCGAAACGCTTCCTCGTTTCCCTCTCTAGTCCTTGAATATGTCATGTGGGTTTAGAAATGTTGTTGTGGAGTATTTACTGGTAATTTCATAGGGACATATTGCGTGGAAAAATTTTGTGAGATTTGTAGGAATACCTATATAATATAGAAAGACTTCCAAAGATATCCGGTTGCGTAACACACATGAAAAATCATTTTTTTTGTATAAAACGATTAAAACCTCATTTTGAAATCTCAAAATCCTGGTCAAGCAAGCTATTACCACTTTTAAAAATAAATTGACAATACGTCCGTCAATGCGTGACAAGAACGGTAAATATAAAGTAGCTGCGCGCGGAAAAGAGGCAGGACAATATCTAGACTAGACTATACGTTGCTGGAACATTTTGTCAAATATGACATAATATTTATCTGTAGCATGAATGGGCCAGCTCGCCCCGGGAAGTACCACACTCCCGCAGAAAATCGGCATCTGAGTGGAAGCTTACCTTCCGTGCTACGTACGATGAGCGGCCGAGTTCCGGAGGCTCAACACACTCCTCCCTCTCTGTACCCCTCCCCTTCACTCTACCCCTCCCCCTGCCATTCACACTCCCATAATGACACTTTCCTTAAAGGTCGGCAACGATTCCGCACTGCCTATGGCGCTGCGGAAGTCTATGAGCGGCGTTGATTGCTTACCATCAGATGACACGCCTGCTCGTTTACCTTACGCCTTACTATCTCATAAAAAAAGAAAATCGGAAGAAAGAGAGTTAGTAGAAGAGAAGAAGTAGAAGTAAAGTGAAGAGAAGTGAAACTGGTGGCCGATTTCATTTTCCCGATCCCCGAACCCCAGCTCGTAACAGTACTACGTAGTCCATTGTGTATTGTCTCCATATTAAATAAGGCACAATGATCTATTTAGTCGCACATATCGGGGTCTTATTGCTTGACAATATCGCCTTTGTTCGAGTCATAATAAACTACACACGAGATATTATGCGTTCACTAAATTGAATATTGTATAGCAATGGTGTACTGTGTAGAGGAAGAATGAAATTCTTATATTTTTGTTGTATAATTTGCTGATTATACCTTAATAGAGCTGTCATTTTCAAAGAGCATCTGAGACAGTGCGTTTGAAATTTATGAAAACTTAACCCAAAGCGGGTGTGTCTGACATTTAATCAATGCCCTAGAAAACTAGTTTTAAAATAATGTATATCAACGCAAAAAGCTAACTTTGTAAATGACAGCCGCCAAAAAAATATAGTATATTCGGATCACAAAAAAATACTAGGACGTTGTGTTTTTATTTCATTTTCACAATATTATAATCCTCCGGGGACTATGGTGCCTTACCTCGGCATGCAGGGCTCTGCTGGGGCTGACCTCCATCCTCCCTTGCAACTCGTGGGATTCACTAAGACGAATTTAATATACCTAATTTGTCGAAAATGACGGCGACGTGGTTCGCCACCCGTCACAGCCTGATTCTCACGAGGGCGAAAAGCGACCAATGACGAGCCGTTTCGCTGCAATGAATGGCAGCGGATGGAACTCTGTGGTCTCTGCCAACCCCTGCGGGGGATAGGCGTGAATATATAAAAAAAAAATAAAAAAATATTATATTATTATCAATTATGTATATTGTTTATTTGTGATGGTGTATCATACAATATAGTTCGATTAAGGAGTATAAGTGAAGTGATGTGAAATAAATGCGTGTACCGTGAATTTTTAAGTTGACTGAAAAAGCCCATAGAAGGTTTTGGTAAAATGGTATTTCATCAAGACGTAACGTGATAAGTTGACTAGTTTTATTTGAAGAGATTTGTTGTTAACATATTTTACTTGTCACTGGCATAATAGTTGTAAATGGTTGCCATCAAAGAAAAGAAGAAGAAAAAATACTGTGTCGAATGGTCCGAGACTCACAGCTCTAGAAACAATAGAAAATTTTGTTCAGCGTTAGAACTGACTTTTTTTGAGTGATCAGATACTATTTAATTCAGAAATTTTAGAAGACTTTTTGGCTCTGGTTTTGGATTTTTTGGCACAGTACGAATAAAAAAATAAGTATTTTTTTAACGATGGAGAATTTGAACAAAATAAAAAATGAATAGTATATTGCTAAATAGCACTATTTGTCTTAATATTATATTTCTTTTTTGAGCAGTTCTTCATTCATACAATTATACCCCTTTTTTCTTCATGACATCTAAAAGGGGGATCTGAGAATTCGGAAGGTTTTTATTCAGTGGGTCGTGGACTAGTATACTTTGGGAACCACTGGGTTAGTTCAAAATAACAATAATATATGTACGAATTTCACACAACACCTGATTTGCTGCTCAGTTAGTTAATCGAAACTGCGAGCATCTGTAGCATAAAACAATGATATGTTTACATAAAGATCGTCTTAGTGTATCTCATGTAACAATTAGACGGGGATCAAAAGGTCTCAGCCATCACAATGCTTCGAGAGCTACGATCCTTATCATTCGCACGCACCCACACCCACACACGCGCACGCATGTCACAAGACTCCGGATTAAGATCAAAGTAACGTGAGCCCGCCGTCATTAGTGATTAATTATTAATGAAGCCAAAACAGAATATACATATTCGGTGCAAAAAGCGAAATCGTGGCAAATGATTTCTTCTTCTAAGAGTGCCTCTCCGACTTGCGAAGGTTGGCAGCCAATTCAGCACAACTTACCTCCTCCTTCACTAGGTGCAGTAGTTCTGGAGTATTCGCTATCAGTCCACTCCCTGATATTTTGTAAATGACACAGATTTAAAAAAAAATAATATCGCATATTCGGATCAGAAAAAAATACTGCTTTATATTATCCGAGTCTCACAGCCCTACGATTTTGTACAGAGTTGTCATTGGCTGTATATAAGTGATCAAATTCACTTCTTAAACATTTTATTGGCTTAAAAAGTAAAACTAGACAGCTGAAAAAACAAATGACAGTATTTAATGTCCCATTATAATCCCATGGTACGTATTTGTCGCCTATACAATAATAAATTTATTGACAACGATACAGAAACGTTACATATTTTAAATATCATAACACGTCACTTAAAGCGATAGCTCCGTGATATCTTTGGCAGCCGGTAGATCACAAAATTATTGTTATCTCTTTTTTATATATATCTTATATTTTTATTTAATTTTATCTGTTCAATTTTATAGTATTTCATTATTACATAAGTAACTCTATTGTTAAAATGTAGGCATGCTGTGAGCAAATTTAAAGAGTTATAGTCCGGGCGTTGTTAAATTTATATTATTATATATAGTATTCTTTAAGACTAACTTGTTTTTGTGCGTAATAAATAAAATAAAATGTATTAGGGTAAAAAAAGAAATAAATTTAAAAAGAAGATTTATTTTAAAATAGAATTAAACTATCGTCTTTATTATACAGGGTGATGTTAAACCAACGGCGCATAATACATCGGCACAATTGAATACAAACATCGCCCGCTAAATCCTTAAATCCGCCGACATTAGCGATATTACGCGGGGATTCGCTTTAACGTTGGATTCGTGTCTGTTTGACCCGACGCAGCTCAGAGAATTAGGCGTGGGCTACACTGTAGGAGCTATACCAACGATATAAGTTATAACACGTTATTACGTTATTTTTAACATCTTATTATGATGATTTTGTAGTAGTGGAGCCACGGTGCAGACGAATGCTTTGTCAAGGATGGCATATTATTTGTCTGTAGCATGAATGGGCCGGCTCGCCCGGGGAAGTACCACACTCCCGCACAAAACCGGCGTCTGAGTGGTAGCTTAGCTACCGCGCTTCGTCCCGTGAGTGGTATAATGACACTTTCCTCAACGGCTGATAACGCTTCTGCGTTGCTTATGGCACTGCGATGCTTATGGGCGGCGTTGATTGCTTTCCATCAGGTGGCGCGCCTGCTCGTTTGCCTTCCTATCCCATAAAAAATATGCGTTTATTTTAATCATGCCTCTAAAACGGCTGGTTGACGGTTGGCGTTGGGCGGAAGATGAAATGAAAGACGTCCGTTTTGGTCTATATAAAACCAAAAAAGGGTCGATCTTATGCCTATATAATCCTCTTACAGTCAGGCAAAAGCATCATCAACGCCATACCGCCTCCTCGTGTGAGGCTCCTCGTTTGATTCCCCATTTAATAATACAATGCGGAGTAATAGATTTTAAGGACAGTTATAATTTTTTTTATAAGATAGGAATGCCTTCCTAGCGAGCAGGCGTGTCAACTGATGGAAAACAAACAACGATGTAAATTGGCGGGAAAAGTTTCTTTTGGCCAAAAAATATCTATTCAGTTTAGTTTTGCATAACTTTTTAAAGGGATGCTGTATAAAAGGCCATTTTTTTCCAGCCAGTAGTTTCATTATATAGAGAAACTTAAAATATAGCGCCATTCCGTAGTTTACCGGGTTTAGCTCGGCCGTTAATAGTTTGCGGCCCCAGGTGTCCCGTTGGACGAGACCGTTCCTTTTTTCAATTAACAAGTGTGTGCGACACTAGACGTGTTCTACCTACATTTTAAAGCACATAGTAAAACAACTCTGTATGAGATTATTAATGGAGTCAGGCGTTACTTTGCGGAAACCCATCACTATATGGACAGTCAAAAGTTTTACTTAGCTAAGATCCGCGACAAGCAAAATAGTATAATAACAGAAAATTAATAATGTGTGTTTTTCCGTTGGGTTAAGTGGATTTATTTGGAAGTTAAACCAAAACCTTACCGAAAATCGGCCATCAATTCTCCACCCACCAACCACTATTACTGATTTAATCAATATCTTACTATCATTAGTGTTCTTTATATTTTTTCCTTACATTTTTTATATTTGTGTTCTTACATTGTATTATTAACAAAAGGAAGACCAGGGAATCCTAGTGTGAGATCTATAGCTAATATGTAAATTTTGAGAAAATCAAAGTATTATTTTTATTATACATATATTTATTCAACGGGGATTCAACCTGCGACCATTGACTCTGCAGGCGGCTGATCCGCCGTTATAACAATTTTTTAGTCTGGGAACCCTTAGTCTTAATGTCCTCTAGTCCAGCCTGCTAAGTTTGTTTGTTCCTCTAGAAACTTCTTTATTCTGGAGAAGGGGCTCATTAATGGGACATATTGATATGAGTTAAACATAAAAATTACAAGAATAACATACTTAGAATAAATTCTTATTTTAGTATTCTCATTTTAATATTTATTATAACAAAGGGATCGAACTCACAACTTTTGCATGAGAAAGCGAACTTTAGCTTCGATATTGTAGTCGTTTTTCTGACAGTTATATACAGGAGCCATTATGAAACAAAAACTACACCAGGTCTACCCGTAGTTGGGAACATGACGTCTAGCTTAAGTCACGGATCAACAATTTCGCTCACGAGTATTAATTAACTTACCTCCATACCAAGCGGTTAAACGCCGCTCGGAAACTTGAGTGCGAACTCTCAAAGCTCGGAAATAAGTAGTTTCAAATATACTAAACTACTTTTTCCCTGCTTATTAATGATGACGCATTTGTGACGTAGCGCTTTGTGGGTAAAACAGGTCAAAGTAATTGACTACGCCATTTTGTGTTGGTCAGTATTTATCAAGAATGAATGAATGAATGAATGTATCGTTTATTAAAGACATACATGTACACAATATTAATAAAAAAGTGAAAAAACAAAGTAATCATTAAAAAGTAATTAAACAACAATTATAAAACGATGCAAATAATATAATATAGTTGTGTAGTAATGTGACGTCATTAAAAGGCTCAAGGACACAAACACAAAAAATGAAATAAATCGTAGGTGAAAGATAGTTTACTGGGTCATCTAGTTCTAAATAAGTTTGAAAAATTATTACTAATTAATATTACTTGATGCTTTTTTCGTTAAGGCGCCTGTCTCATCCAGTGCTCTCCAGCTAGGCTGATTATTTCATTGGGCCACATTTCTATAAGAAAGATAACCACACTGAAAACCGACTTTTAAGCAGTAATTTTACAACTACGTTTATCTGAGGTCGTGAGCGATTTTCTATTGTAGTATTGATCTTAATTATTTTCTCTGGAATAAGCATTATTAGCTTAGTTTTAATGGTTGACAAAAACCATTAAAACTAAGCTAATAATGCTTATTCTAAGACTCTGTAAGGAGTCTTCGATAATCAACAAGTAATAGAAAAAAGTCAATTTCTACTTTTTTTATAATGATATACGTTTCGCCACTGATGGTATTTAATCCTAAATTTATATCTTCTATGAGATTTTCTCCCATATAAACTTAAATTAATTAATTTAATTTAATATTTAATTAATGAATTAATATTTGAACAAGATATAATATATATATATATATATATATATATATATATATATATATATATATATATATATATATATATATATATATATATATATATATATATATATATATATATATATTTGTAGCATCGGAGGGAAGTGTATCAAAGGCCATAATTTCGTTCATCATCTGCTGAGCGTTATTAGATCGAATCCGAGATCCAAAAAAGCGTATTACGCGTGTAACGACGTCTTGATACGAGATACGCGATATTACACGCCGGATTTAATGCGGACATCTGTTCCACTGTCACCGGTGTATTATATTGCACAACGTTGAAATAGTGACGTTACAGCCTGTGCTCATTTCGAATGTGATAAAAAAGAAAAAAATAAATTTGCGACAAACCATCGCTATGTTCCATTTAGACAAAGTATTTTTTTAAACAGTACTGACAATATTTTTCATTGTTTTATTATGTATTACCAGTATTTTTGATTGAAACAATATTTCGATTGACTTTTTTTTTCTTTCTTTGATGGCAATTAGTTACAACTATTATGCCAGTGTCAAGTAATATACAATAATATCCAATCTCTTGAAATGTAATAAGTCAGCTCATCACGTTACGTCTTGATAAAATGGTGGCAATTTTACCAAAAACCTTCTATGGACTTTTTCAGTCAACTTAAAAAGTTACGATACGCGCATTTATTTCATATCACTTCACTTATACACCTTAATTGAACTTTATTGCATAATACGCCACCACAATTAAACAATATAACTGATAATAATATAAAATTATGAAAATGAAATAAAAACACAACGTCACTGATGTAAGTTGTAGATGTTGTTGAGTGTAAGAAAAGTCCGATCGGACTTTTCCCGCCAAGATATATTTATTAGTGACGTTCAGTTTTTTTTTTATTTTTATAATCTCATGTTCTCAGTTATATTGTTCAATTATGGTGGTGTATTACTCAATATAGTTTGATTAAGGCGTATAAATGAAGTGAAATGAAATAAATGAGTCTAAAGTGTATTTTTTACTTGACTGCATAAGTCCATGCAAGTTTTGATAGAATGACCATAATGTTACGTTACCTAGGATGACAAGCTGAATTGACATTTCAACTATTACTATTTTTTTATTATGAAAATGGCTCGTTCTTTTTAATCTGTTGTCATTGAAACGAATTGGTCATAATGATTACGATACATACTATTTAAAATTTTCAGTATATTTTTTTATTTCAATACGCGAGAAGGTCTTTTTCCCCGCCAATTTATGTCTGCAACGTTGCTTTTCAGCCATTAGTCATATTGTTTCATTCTAGCTGCGTTTTGTGTATATTTCGATTAAGTATAAGTGGATTGAAATGAATTAAATGCGTGTATCGTGACTCTTTATGACTGTAAAAGTCCATAGAAAATTTTGGTAAAATGGCCACCATTTTATCAAAACGTAATATGACAAGCAAAGTACATTTGGTCATACTTATTGTTATTACATTTTATTCGATATTGGCATAATTTTAATACCTTGATTGTCATTAAGGAAAAGAACTTGCGAGTGTGAAAAGGAACACAAAGAACATAATCGATTCCTATATCGATTATACAATTAAATACAAATAACAATTCGCCATTGCAATCGAGATGCATGTTCTCGCTAAAATCGAGCCACATCTTGATTGCCTTGAGCGCCTATTGTTGATACCAATGCTGGGTGCATTCAATAAGGCAAAACCTAAAGGTTGACTTAGTTTATACGTGCCTTCGTCTCGCTGCGGTGGAGTCACGAACTTGGAGTTACGGCATTGAAATACATTAACAGGTAAGATGTTTTTTGGTAAAGTATAAGGAATATAGCGTTAACTTTATATATAGATATTCATATATATATTTATACGATATTCATAGGATAGTAAAGTAGTATATAGGACAAATATAATTACAAATGAAAACGTTTGGCAATTAATGATCAAAAATGTAGAGTTATTTACATCGATCAAAAGACGCAAAATATTTTGGACATATTTATCGGAACGAGAAATACTTTATTTAATTTATTAAATTGACTCAGTGGCTGAGCCCTCCACCCACGGAGTCAATGGTCGCGGGTTCGATTCCCACATCGGAATAAATAAGTACATATCGATTTATAAATATTTATTACGAGTCTGGTAACCCCCCCAATCCGCATTTCCGTTCTTGCCCTTTCCTTTCTTCTCTATCCTTTCCCTTCCTCTCCGCCAATCCACGGTCTGCCGTGCCAAAGGATGCGTGGCTAAGGGCGAGCTTAGTCGCAAGCGTGCCAACCGTCCCGGGATTTGGCTCCCCCAGGTACTATGGTGCCTTACCTCAGCATGCAGGGCTCTGCTGAGGCTGACCTCCATCCTTCTTTGCGGCTCGTGGGATTCAATAACACGAATGAAATATACCTAATTTGTTGAAAAATAACAGCGACGTGGTACGCCACCCGTCACGTCCTGATTCTCACGAGGGCGAGAAGAGCCGTTTCGCTGCGATGAATGGTAGCGGATGGAGCTCTGTGGTCTTTGCCAACCCCTGCGGGGGATAGGCGTGAATATATATAAAAAAAATATTGTGGTGGATGTGGATGGAAGGGTCGGTAGGGGAACATAGCTTGTCCAAATTGCTGAAAGTTCTCAAGAAAAGAATAAATAACTATAGACTAAATTATACAAAAAAAAAGATTTGTATTGTGTAAAATTATATTACAAATCACGATTGGTGCGACGCTTATGTGTGTTATGTGTAGTTGTGTATTTTTTTTCAATGTGTGCGTGTATCTGAGTGTATTTTATGCTACTAAACTAAAGTTTACTCAGTTTATATTATATATTTTATATATGGTTATTTCTTTATAAGTTTTTTTAGTGAGTCGACATTATGAGACTTCTCTAACTGATTTAATTTGGTATATATAAACGAAGCCAAAAAATTATATTGATCTTGGGCAAATGGTGAATTATACGTTTACTTCATGGAACTGATGCAATGTATATAAAATATCATAAGGAATGTAACTCCTTATGATATTATGATGATGATTCTTTATAGGAAGGCAAATGAGTGGGCTTGTCAGCTGATGGGAAGCAATCAACGCCGTCCATAGATATTCGCAGAGCCACAGGCAGTGCAGAAGCGTTCCCGTCATTTAAGGAAAGTGTACGCTTGCTTTATTGAAGGTTCCAATGTCAGTAAAGAAATCAATATTAGTGAGCGAATAAAGAGAATGGCCAACGATGTGTGCCTAAGCCAAAATCATATAAAAATTTCCAAGAAGAAATTATTGCATTTCTTTCTGGATAACGACTCACGTCGTAAAAGGGGGCTGGAGGGCTTACACAAAGGAGACAGTTGGACAACAATGGCGATAGATTTGTACAATATAGAGGGTCATATAGGAACAAATGCTTACCGCAATGGACGCATCCTGTGAGACGCGACGAAAGTGAAACTGTATCAATTTGCGATGGACCCATTTTAAACGTACACCGTTTCTCTACAAATGCAGATTGTGTCTATTTTGTAGATGTACGAATTATTTGATTAATACACATACATACTCGTACATACATATAGTCACGCCTGTCTCCCTGTAGGGCAGAGATCACAGATCTCCATACGCTACGATCCCGACACATCTTCCTTGCTTCCTTCACACTCATCCATCTTTTCATTCATCCTTCCTCTCACATTCATCGTAGCGAAACTACTCTCCGTGCGTCGCTTCTCGACCTCGTGGGAATCAGGACGTAACGGGTGGCGAATCACGTCACCGTCATTTTTTAACCAATTAGGTATATTAAGATTCGTCATAGTGAATCCCACGAGCCGCAAGGGAAGATGGAGGTCAGCCCTGGCAGAGTCCTGCATGCTGAGGTAAAGCACCAAAGTACCCGATCCCGGGGGAGCCCGATCCCGGTATAGTCGGCACGCTTGCGACTAATCTCGCCCTTAGCCACGCATCCATTGGCACGGTAGACCGTGGATTGACGGAGAGGAAGGGAAAGGATAGAGGAGAAAGGAAAGGACAGGAAAGGAAATGCGGATTGGGAGGGTTACCAGACTCGGAATAAATATTTATAAATCCATCCATATATTTATTCCGATTTTTGCGTATTTAAGTATTTATATTACATACTACGTCATGTCTGTTCCCTGTCTCCGTGTACTTAAAAGCGACGGATTCTCAGGAACTTTCTAGGCGTATTTGACATAATTCGAACGGCAAAATTTTCATCTCAGTATCGCTCACCCGTGCTAATTTTTGTTTCCGCGCGCACCCCTTTGATGTTAACGAATTTGACGGCGGAATTGCTGAGCTAAAAGTCGTCTCCATTTTGTGGATGGGAAACTTGGTTAGATAGATAATGTAATGTTGAACCAAACGTTCCCATCTTTAATATAATATCCTACTAATATTATAAATGCGAAAGTTTGTGAGTATGTGTTTGTTTCTCTTTCACGAAAAAACTACTGGACGGATTTGGATGAAACTTTACAGTAATATAGGTTATACATTGGATTGACATATAGGCTAGAATTTGTAATCATTTTATGTAATTTTTTTGGTCGTAATATAACGATACATGTCAATTAAGTCGGAAAAAATTCCGGCCTCTGAGAGCTATCTTGGCGTACGCTGCCTAAACAATTGGAGTTACACAAAGATGATGTACCGTAGGTTTGTTTGTCTTGAACAGTTCTAAATAAAAGTTCGCGACAGCATATATCTATACATTTTATGTGGAAGACACAATGACCAAAATTGTGAACCATAAATTAAGTAAAAACATATATATTTACTTAAAATACCAAATTCCACGCGAGCGAAGCCGCGGGCAAAGGCTAGTTATACTATATAAAGCTACATTACCACTCACTGACATGTTATTGGTGAAACTGTAAGATACGGATGGTAAGTTTGTTCTGGGAAAAATGTTCGGATAGTACTCGAGGCAGAGGAATTGTATCCAAACCTTGAATGATCGGACGGTGGTAAAAAATTTACTCGACGTTCCGCCATAACTGTACTACCGGGGTCGCTCTCGATCCAAAAAAATCATCACAAGTGCAAACCATTACCCCGGGAAGGGGGGGGGTAAGAAACCAAAACGGTGGAAAACAAGATGGCCGTCATACAAAGGTATAATCGTAATTTGCGGGATGATTTCGTTCAAATTTGACATAGGCTTGAAACGCTCGCGTAATCATGAGGCCCCGAAAAACGTTATATATTATATATAATAATTCTAAGTATCAATAACGAAATCAGTTGTGGTTCGGCTTACCATCTAAGTTCGTTGGTTTGATTCCATTATTAGACTATTGATTTGAACCATGTTTTCCTTGTATCTTCTTCTAAGAGTGCCTCTGCGACTTGCAACGGTTGTATAAGTTGTTGTTACCTTATATACGCACTATTGACTCGGTTGGAATGGTTAACTAGAATTCTAAAGGGAGTCCTGTGGTAGAGTTATTTTATAGGTCGTAATCCCGCCAATCCGCATTGGACAAGCATAGTAGCATGTATATAATCTTTATTTGAAACTAATAGTAAAGGTTGAAAACATAATTCTCCTACCAGACCAATTGTAATTTAAAAACACTGACAGTCTCCTTTTTAAAATTAAATAAATTAAAAAATAAATCGGAGGCAGTCATAAGGACTGCCGACAGAAGTGAAAACTTAAAACTGTGTTTTGAAATTTTAAACTAATTGTAATATTAAATGCTGCTATTACCACAGCATGTTGCTGACGCGACTCACAAAACTTTATCCATCCACGAACTGTCCAACGCACACACATACTATCGGGTATATACAATGTGTTGGCGTGATGGGTGTACGTAGGCAGCTGCGCGCGCGTTAACTGTGTTTAAACTATGTCTATAGCATACTGATAGCTATAGATATACGGTAAGCATTAGCATGTTGCTGATGCAAACCCATAGATTTTTTCTCTACCCAAAGTCGTGTAACGAGGCTATAGAAGTTTTTACTTCAATTACATAATAGTAAAATTTATAACATTGCTATTCTTTAAAGTAAAACTTTAAACAACAAACAAAATATTGATTAAAATTAAAGCAGAATATTGACTGACAGTTATTAGATGAAGAGTTGAAGATTGATGAACGTCTGGTGGAAGAAAAGGTGTCATCCATAAATTACTTCATATGAAATTCACGATTTTGCAGCCTCTCCAGCTCTTTTTCACACGTAGAGTTGAACTTTAAAGTTTCAGCACTTTAAAATTATGCATGTGGAACTGATACGACATTGGAACCTTCAAAAAACAAGTCTACTCTCATCTTCAAAGGTCGGCAACGCATTTGCTAGGATGTTGTCGATTGCTTGCCATCAGGTGACACGCCTACAAATTTTCTTTCCAATTCCATAAAGTTATTGTTATATAAAAAACATGCAGAAATACATTGCATGACGTTTAATCTTTTTTTTGCTGCATATTTAATCTGCACCATTATCTCGTATCTTAAAGTAATTTAGCTAAGCGTCTCCGGGGTAGTCCTTATTTCCTCGTAGAATAGAAATTAAATTCCACATCGTAGTAATTTTTAATTACGCTTAAGAATTTCAAGCGGGTCGTAAAGACTGCTACTTAGAGAGTCTATAAATCACTCGCGTTATGAGACTTTGATAAAGGACCCAAGTCTCGACACAGACGGAGGGTGGACGTAGTAATTAAAAAATCGACTTGACCCTTTCAACTTTAAACGTCTTTTTCCAAGAACAATCTTTTTTATAGGACAGCAAGGCTAGTCACATCGCGTCTGTCTTCCACAAGTCTATATTGGTCAAGCATACTGAATTAGTATCCGTATATCCGTATATAGTAGTTTGTTCTACACAGTGGTGGTACGTGGAAAGAAATTTCGGAAAAAGCACCGCACTAAATCGATTTTAGCGATACGTAAAAGAGAAATTTTTATTTGTGTTGACTTGTGCATTTCTTTTGTCTTATAAACATAATTCCTTTTTTCATGATTAATGGAGTCAGGCGTTACTTTGCGGAAATCCATTACTATGTGGACAGTTAGAGCTTTTACTTAGCTAATATCCACGATGAGTAAACAAAAACAGAAAAATAATAATGTGTGTTTTCTACTGGAAGAAGTAATTGTGAAAGTGTTCCCCGTAAATCCACTTCTTCCAGTAGAAAACACACATTATTATTTTTCTGTTTTTGTTTGTTTATCGCGGATCTTAGCTAAGTAAAAGTTCTAACTGTCCACATCCTTTTTTCATATTAAAAAGAATGATTAAATTTGAAAAACAAATAATATGGCAACTTATGAAGATACGAATAGCGAACGGTAAACTATCTATGGTTCGTATTATTGAGTCTATCTGTCAATGTCAATCGATATCTGCCATATTGTGTTTGATTGCATATTGTTCTCGATAGCTCTTGAGACGGAAATAACTTTTGATGCTATCCTACTCTATCATGAATCGAAAGCTACATCGGGCGTTAAGTGACTTTTATTTGTTTGCGTTTGATTATACATTTCAAAGTATGATTTTAGTTTGAAATCAGACAAAAGAAATAAAACAATTAGACTTTATATTTATTTTTGAATAGAGTAGGCTAATTTATTCCCGCAAGCGATTATGTATACAAATACTCGTAGATGGGCAACGTCTATCTGAGAATAAAAAATCAATTTACAATCCCCAATCCACCCGTGGGGATTGTGAAATAGACATCACGCCAACCATGAGGGTTGACCTTTACTTAGGACAGTAAAGTCATGCAAATTGTTACGGCTGTATTTATAATCATGATATATTTTCCGTGGAAAATACAATATATCATGATTCCAGCTCGTGGGATTCACTAAGACGAATTTAATATACCTAATTTGTTGAAAAATGACGGCGACGTGGTTCGCCACCCGTCACATCCCGATTCTCGAGGGCGAAAAGCGACTAATGGAGAACCGTTTCGCTGCGATAAATGGTAGCTCTGTGGTCTCTGCCAACTCCCCTCATCTCTTTCTCCTTCTGCCACTAAATTACATCGTTTTCAAAGGCAGATATTAAGTCTGTTAAGCTCTTGGTTTTATAGACCATCGGTGGGTGAGCTTTCATTGATGGACTAACCACAAGTCAGTCATGGTACAAAAAAAAGCTGGTTGAGAAATCCACAACGAAGAACACCAGTTTTACAAGTCTAATGGTGATTATAGTGACTTATTGACAGAGTTTAGCTGAAAATGAACGCTATAACTTTACCATAGCAATACGCTAAGCTGGTTCCATATTCACTTATGCGGTATATATCAATAATTGAGTATTATTATTATTTTGTTTATGGGATGTTGTTGTTTATGGAAAACAATCAACGCCATCTATAGACATCCGGAGCGCCATAGGCATTGCAGAAGCTTTGCTGGCCTTTAAGAAATATTTAGGCTTGTTTTTTTAAGGTTCCAATGTCGTATCAGTTCTGAAACATGCTAGAGGTAGTTGGTTCCACAGAGTAATGGTGCTTGGAAAGAAGTTTCAGGATAAACGCACCGTATTAAATCGCCATTAATCCAGATCGTGGGTATGAAAGTTTTCATTGTAGCGAGTTGCGAGTACAGCAGTCCGAATTATTCCGAATAATTATATAAAAAAATTATCTTGGTGTCTGTAAAATTTTATAACAAAAAAAGGAAAAATGCAATACAAGCCGCGATAAAAATGCGACGCTTACGGACCTAGTGTACAGTCAGTAAAAGTAGCGCAAATTTGGTTTAAGCCTTTTCAATGCGGGAATTTTGATGTCAAAATGCATCTCGCTCTGGTCTTTTTTCATCTGTGTCAAAATTTTTGTCATCTGTGTCTTTTACAGCGTTTCTGAATTTTTGAGTCGATTTATTCTTTACTGAGCCAATTAAGTCTTCTTTAGACGGTTATATATATATATATATATATATATATATATATATATATATATATATATATATATATATATATATATATATATATATATAATGTTATTTGTTTTCTTAATAATCTCTGTTCAATTAACAAACATTTGATCTCGATTGGCCAACAGCCACAATGCATTATGTTTCCTTGTATGACATAAGTATTCGTTGGCTGCACTTATCGTCAATTCAAATTGAGGATGTGTTAATCTCAGATGAGTAGAGGCGTTTAAAGTGACCTCCGCTGGACTTTATGTGTTATTTATTCTATATGGGCTAGTTATAGCATACTATTTTACAGATAAACTCCGAAAGTACCTCCTGTTTTGTATTTTTTTAAATTTACAATGACGTGAACTACCCTGCAATAAATTGTTTAAATTTTTTTTTCTATTTTATTTTATTTTATTTATTTATTTAACACTTTATTGTAACCATCAAGTAACGCACTTGCTTATTTGCAAAAAAAGAATGTTTAAAAAAAGTATAAAAAAATTTTAAAATTTTTCAATTCGATCGCTACGCCACGAACCCATTATAGATTTTTTATTTAATATTTAATTGTACACTTAAAAAACGACATATCAGAATTGACTCCATGGCCGGAGG
Source organism: Baronia brevicornis (assembly GCA_031353405.1). NCBI lineage: Eukaryota > Metazoa > Arthropoda > Insecta > Lepidoptera > Papilionidae > Baronia > Baronia brevicornis. The sequence continues at coordinate 512,250 of JASFAT010003042.1, read as the reverse complement.
GTCCAGCCACTGGGCCAATCGGTCGTAATCATATTTTTTTATATTTTATATGTATATTCTTTGTTTATTGTTTCTGTTTCTTTTTTTACTGTTTTGTGGATTATTGAATAAAGTTTTTCTTCCTTTCATTCTATTACAAAAATGAAATAAAAACACAACGTCACTGATATACATAAATTGGCGGGAAATGTCCAATTACAATACTCATATAAAAAGATAACGTTTTACACTACAAAATTCTGCTCTTCATTTAAGCTATGAATTAATAATATTTGCCGGTGAATTTGTACATCGCTTAAACGCTCGGATTACAATATGGTTATGTACAATAACCCAGATTAGGGCTCGATTCCGTACAGTGTTGCCCTCAATCTTGGTTTACTCAAGGGGAACAATGAAAATTGGTGCCGAGTTAATTTCTGACCGCAATTTTGGGCCTACCGAGAACAATAAAAAATAATTTACGGTGTTATGCGTGTCAGAATCAGTAAGTGACTGGCCGGCGAGAATATATATTAATTTGATACTATTCAATAGAAAAAATTCTTCTTCTTCGTTGACGGCAATAATTTATAACTGCCAGTCTCAAATTTTATAGTTTCATTATATTATATTTATATATATATATATATATATATATATATATATATATATATATATATATATATATATATATATATATATATATATATATATATATATATATATATATATATATATATATATATGATATATATATATATATATATATCGTTTAGTAGCAAATAATAATATAAAATATAATAAAAAATAAAATACATTGATCTCAGACACACGCACTGAAAAAAACACACGCTAACACATAACACACAAAAGCGCCGCACCAATCATGATCTGCAATGTAATTTTAATTTTTATTTTTTGTAAACTATATATTATTATAGTTAAAAAAAGCAAATAAAATAAAACTTTTCTTTGTTGACAAAAGTAGGTATTGACTTTAAATATCTTTCTTTTAAATTTGTAATTTCTTTTTATTGAGTCACCGACATTGCTCTTCAAGTTAGCAGACTGAAGTGGCAATGGGCTGGACACGTTTGTCGGAGAACCGACAATCGTTGGAGTAGACGAGTGCTGGAGTGGAGACCGCGACTCGGCAAACGTAGTGTGGGACGCCCTCCTGCTAGATGGAGCGACGATCTGCGCAAGGCGGCTGGCAGAGACTGGATGCGTGTAGCCGAAGATCGGGCTAGGTGGCGCGCCTTGGGTGGACTGCCGCGGGCTGATATTGATATTGATATTGATCTTTCTTTTTTAATTGAATCTATACAAGAAATTCATATAAACACAAAAAATATTTTCAATTGGAAATGGCTAGTACTACAGAATTGCAATATCATAGGTAAAAACGTAATATTCTCTTTTTCATTTCATTATAAGAAGCACACGATGCAAAAATCGGACGGGGAATTGGAACATTACCTTAAGACTGTTACAGTTGCAATTTGAACGAAGTCATATATATGGCTTCTGTGTCTGCGAAGACAGGAAGTACAGTGTTATATTGCGTCGTTGTACAGACAGACACTATTACAATAAATAAGGATGTGTTTTACGTCGGCGCTAGCTCGCTACGTTCCACTGTCGCTGGTAATTTATGCTTTGAGCTTGGAAAATTTCAATATGGAGAAGGAAAAGAGTTCCTTATATAAGTATACAAGTTAATGTACCGAGAACTAACTAACTTTGTCGTCGTAGAGACCCAAAATGGGTCTTGGCCTTCGAAAAGATCTTACGCTACCGTGCCAGTAGCAGATTTGAAGGTTGCGCAAGTCATCCTCCACCATGTTTTTCCAGCGGTACCTAAGGCGTCCCACAGGACGTCGTCCAGTTGTCGTCGTCAGTCCAGACCTACAATCACTTTTTTGACTGCGCGATCCTCCCCCATCCCCTTAACGTGGCCTAACCAACGAAGTCGTTGAGCCTTAGTCTCTCCGTTTACATTGGGTAGGGCCACCAGAGACTCGATTTCGGCATTTGTCGATTTCGCCAACTGCCATCATCTCTTTTGGTTGGGCCCAGAATTTTTTGTCGGGTCAGCTAGTATATACAAAGGATCAGAAAAATACACTGCGTCGAATGTACTCGACTGTTTTTGAGTAATCACATACAATTTATTCAGAAATTTAAAAACTTTTTTGGCTTTGGTGCTAAGCTTTTGTTTTGTGGCTTACTATGTTTTTGCTTTTTTGCGTAATAAATAGTAATATTAAACGAACACAAGCGGCATGTGTTCCACTTCGATAAAACAGACTAGTTAAATATACAAATAGAATTATGCCAGTAATACTCTGGGTCTCCAGGTCGCTAACCAAATACTAGTCGCTAACCAAATACATTACTAGTTGCGTAACTTTGAAGTCTGGTGTACAGTTTGAATATTTAATCAATATAGAACATTCAGTTCGCGATTCCAATTCCGACGGGTACAGTCAGCATCAAAAGTATTGCAGCATATAGAATAATAAAATAAAAAATTAAGACTTCTACTTTTTACTAAATATCTTATATAAAATAATTTATTTTCTTTCATATAAAACTAAAATTAATTAATTAAGTTAATTAATATACGAAAAAATTGTGTATTAACATCAAATTATCTTTTTAACATTGTGTCCACCCTTTGGTTGCCTGAAAGAAATCGCTATTAGCGATAAGACCGCCATTTGTATATACATATTACAATCAATAAACGCATAATTTCGTTTATGTTGTACAATAAAGAATATATCTATCTATCTACCTATCTAACATCAAGAGTCATCCACTACAAGCATAAATAAATGTATTCGAACTTGAGTGGATGAATAAAAAAGTATTTTATTAACGATGGAATATTTGAACAAGAGATATATACATATTTAATCCATCTACAATTTTATCTTATAGTTAGATTCTTCTAATCTAATCTTCAGTTAGTAACAATCGCGCTTAAAATTTCCTCAAATCGTAAATGTCCTCAAATCGTATTTTCACTTGGCCTATAGATGTGAAATTTTCTAATAAGCATTAGTACTTCATTTGAAATGGGTTCAAAATAATTCTCGTCTTATCTATACGTCCTTTTTTTATTAAAAAATATATATCCGTCAATTTTAGTATGTATACTCACAAAAAGGGTTCTGAGAATAATTTCTTTTATTTCAATAATAAAATTGCTTTTCTAACTTTTGATCTCAACAGTACTTTGATGTTAGCAATTCCGATAACAGGCAGAAAGGTTTACGAATGAATGAAATATTCACCTTATCGTCACTTTTCACTACATTTGCTTTCAAAGATTAATAATTTATACTCTCCATTCCAATGTTAAAGGGATTCAAAGAAAACTGAAAGGATCTTTTACGGACAAAAAGCGAGTTATCAACGAAATAGAATCATTTGTTTATAATGGTTCAACTCTCTTAATTAAGGGAAGAGGTTGAATTGATTACGCAATCACTGAAATATACTTAGTCTATTGGAAATTATCTGATACCAAACAACTTGATATGCTGCCTAAGCTTTAAATAATGATTTACGGCAGCAATGGATAATTATTTTTCAATTTATATGGACAGTCAAAAGTTTTACTTAGCTAAGATCCGCGACAAGCAAAACAAAAAAAATTTTCGGTTGTCTTCCGTAGAGTCTACTATACCTGAAGATGCCTCGTGTTGGGGCGAAAGATGATGAAAAAGTGATAGTGTGTGTTTGGCGTTGTGTATAGTGGTTGGTGGGTGGAGAGTTGATGGCCGATTTTCGGTAAGTTTTTGGTTTAAGTTCCAAATAAATCCACTAAACCCAACGGAAAAAAAACACACATTATTAATTTTCTGTTATTGTTTTGCTTGTCGCGGATCTTAGCTAAGTAAAACTTTTGACTGTCCATATAGTGATGGATTTCCGCAAAGTAACGCCTGACTCCATTAATAATTTTTCAATTTGTTTATGTACTTGTTAAATTTTAAGGTTAGATTATAATGTGGTTATCATATATACTACGGTGTGCTTCTCTCGAAACTTTTATCTACGCACCACCACTCAACGTAACCAGCTACCTTAGGCGGTCTTTCCGAACCGATACGACATTGGCTCCTTCAAAAAACAAGCCTACAAATACCTAAAAGGCTGGCAACGCTTCCGTGACTTCTGCGGTGTGGCGGTTGTCTATGGGCGGCGTTGACTGCATTCCATCAGGCGGCACGCTTGCGACCGCTTGAGACCGCGTCTCGGTAAACGTAGTGTGGGACGCCCCCCGGTTAGATGGTGCGACGATCTGCGCAGGGCGGCTGGCTGAAACTGGTTGCGTGTAGCCGAAGATCGGGCTAGGTCGCGCTCCATGGGGGAGGCCTATGTCCAGCAGTGGACTGCTGCAGGCTGCTGATGATTCCTGTGATTACGATTGCCTTAAAATGTATGTTCAACCCCATAAAAATAATGGTGTAGTAATATTGTACTGTGATGACGAAAAGTGTTTTAAATTGGTAAATTAATTGATATATGTATTTATAAATCGTCAAATCTATTCAATCATATTGACGTTAATTTTGAAATCGATGAGTATCCCCCAAAAAAAATTGTTTTTTTTCCAATTTGTTGGTTCTTAAAAGCCCGATTCAAAGTATCAGATTAAATCATTTTTATAAATTTTCCTAAAAAAGGTAAACTGATACTCATTTAGGAGGTAATAAATTCAAAAGTGATGTACGTCAAGACGTTATTTATGTTAACGTGATATATATAGAATATGTAAATAATTACAAAGAAGCCAGCATCAAAATAAAACGAAGAAGTGGAGTCTGTAAAAGGTCGCAATCATACCTTAGTGTCTGAAACGTCAAGTTTTCCAGAATGTGGTTAATAAACCTGCTAGATGAATGGAATTCAGACAACTTAGTGATCCAATGTACCACCATCAAAAATCTAAGAAGAATTACTACCAGCGAGGTTCAGCGTTACCTCTTGACAATCCTAGTTCTGCGTTCTCAAGTCGTAATGTACCAAGTGGCTATTACAAGCAAATCCTGTTCAGGAGAAGCCTACATTCAGCAATGGATTATTATATATAGTGATGATGTTGATAATTGGTGGATATTTTCTGATTACATGTAATTTACTGTAAGAGTAATATCAGTTGTGGAGGGGACGGAATGTCAATAATATGTTAATAATGTATGTATAAATACGTCAATTGGGGAGCTAGTGGGGGTGGCGCAGTGTGCGAGTAAAAGCTTTCCTATCCCATAAAAGGGGAGTATTAACTCGATGGATTTTAAAACTAACTTACCCTAAGCTTTTATTTACGGTTTGATGACTCTGTTGAGTTGCAGTATATGTTTTCTGCTACATATCGACGCAAAAAAAGGAAAACGTTGTAAACCTCGAAATGAAACCTTATCACCAAAAATATTAAAAAAATACTTTTAAACTTTCTGAAAAATTGCATCTGATCACTCAAAAACAGTTTCAACGCTCTGCAAAATTTTTTATTGACCCTAGAGCTGTGAGATTCAGACCATTCTATGCAGTATTTTATCCTGATCCGAATACGCAACAATTTTTTTCATTTATAGCGTTCTCTTTTTTTTGGCGACGATATATTGGGGTTGTGCGTTGCGAACTATACATGTATGTACGTTGTACAATTATTGTTGTTTCAGATGTCAGTGTTGTCGCAAATATAACAAAAAATAAATTTATTTTAAGCAGTTTAGGTGTCACCTGTACTCCGCGACTACACAAGACGAGTCGGAAATGGCGAGTAGGCATCACGTGCGTCACATCGACCGACAGCAACACTTTCTTTGTTGTATATATTTCTAGTGCTGCTCAAGTTAAAGGCGATTCGACTTAAAGGCGATTCGATAGTTGCTAATAGTAAAACTACTATTACAAGTACTATTATAATTCTTTAATCTTTTCCATCATAACCCAAAGGTTGACTAGCAGAGCATACCCTCCAGCATTAAGGCCGCCTTTGTATCACTGTGCATTAAGAATGAAATAAATAAAAATCAGGTATTGATCAGGATGTTACAATAAAAATTCAAACATATTTGGCCAAAAATTTGACCAAAATAGTCATGATTTTTTACAATACATGTAAATCTAAGCCATATTTTTGTTTCAATATTCAATATCAGACCGCGGCAGTTCACTACTGGACATAGGCCTCACCCAAGGCGCGCCACCTAGCCCGATCTTCGGCTACACGCATCCAAAAAAAAAATGGGTAATCGCTAACTTGTTATCACTTGGACCACACTACAAGACAGTGGACCATTAACAAACGCCTTATACGTGTAACGGCTGGCCGACTCACGGCAGGTTACGTAAGAAGGAAACATATAGCGCCACGCCATACGCGCTGCATAACAAATGCGCCCCACTGTCTTCGTTTTAAAATTGCTCCAATGAATTCTTTGTTCGCGACGCGTGAATAAATGCTCGGCACTTCTGAATATCATGGCAGCTAGGCTGGGCAGCATTTGGGAAACTTCGTCAGGTCTTCTCGTCGCCCATACCTCAGAGCCTAAAGACGAAAGTCTTCGACCAGTGTGTCTTACCTGTACTCTCCTACGGCGCTGAAACGTGACAGTCCGTGTGCTTCACAAGCTCAGATTCGCTTAGCAAGCTATAGAGAGAGCTATGCTCGGAGTTTCTCTGCTAGATATGATTCGGAATAAACAAATCCGCCAGAGAACTAAAGTCACCGACATAGCCTTTGGAATTAGCAAACTAAAGTGGCAATGGGCTGGTCACGTTTGTCGGAGATTCGACAATCGTTGGAGGAAACGACCGCTGGAGTGGAAACCGCGTCTCGGTAAACGTAGTGTGGTACGCTCCCCTGCTAGATGGTGCGACGATCTCGCAGGGCGGCTGGCAGAAATTGGATGCGTGTAGCCGAAGATCGGGCTATCTGGCGCTTCATGGGGGAGACCTATGTTCAGCAGTGGATTGCCGGAGGCTGTTGATGATTGATGATGACTTCTGAATATCAAATTTTCTTAATATCCTTGTTTTCAATACATTCTTTAGAAGAAAGTATCACGCTCTTTGACGGCTGATTTCAGGGGCGGAAACTGGTGGAAGTAGAGTAAAGTGGAGTGAAACTAGTGGTGGAAAATAATGCCTAAGGACCAGTCTGCGACGTGGCCGATTTCATTTTTCCGATCCTAGAACTCCAGCTTGTAACAATATTATAAGACCCAATTGTCCACCATCTGTTTTCAATGCATACTGACTTTTTGAGACACATAACGCGAAGAGGAAGAGAGCGTTAGGACGGTCGCCAACTCTATGGTCCAATCATGTGAAGTAAGCCACATCCTCTTCCAAATTTCAACAGGTGGTGAGTCTTTGGACTTTGGACTGGATCCGATGGAGACGGATTGTCCGTTTGAGAGGTTCCAGTGACCACGATCCTCAGTGATGAGGAACCGATTAAAGAACAAGTAAATCAAATTGAATGGTAAACATACATTTTTTCTTGTGGTATCGCGGATGTCTATAGTCGGCGTTGATTGCTTTCCATCAGGTGACATGCTTGCTAGTTTGCCCTTCTATACCGTAAAAATTTTTTTTCCGGATTTTTGTAGTGGTATAGCCACGCTGCAGACGAATACTTTGTCAAGAATGGACCGGCTCGCCCGGGGAAGTACCACACGCCCGCAGAAAACCGGTCTGAGTGGTAGCTTACCTAGTACGCTTCGTACAATGGGCGGCCGAGTTTGGGAGACCCTACACCCCCCCCTTCCCTCTACCCCTCCCCCTCCTATTTCCACTCCCTTAATGACTCTTTGCTTAAAGGTCGGCAATGCTTCCGCACTGCCTATGGCACTAGTCTATGGGCGGCATTGATTGCTTTCCATCTGGTGACACGCCTGCTCGTTTGCCTTCCCCATAAAAAAAATATATACAAACAGACACACACGACGATAGAAACTAGATTCTGACAACGTATCTCATGCCAGTACCATTCAAGTTGTCATTCATATATATATAACGGGAAATGTATCCGTATTTCTGTTTCGCTTTAAGCCTTGAAATTTATGAAATCGTTCAAAGTTTTGCTGTAACTGAATTAAATTTCCGGTGGATGCTACAAATGTCTTTTGTTTCGCGTTTAAATAGACTCGTACTGCAAGAGTTTGGTCGTATTCTCATTGCTCTGTGGCTTTTCGATGTCACCTGACTGCAGTATGAGTTAGGATTTTAATATTCTTATACTATTACTAGTTTTCAAGTTTGTTACAAGAGTAAATTTCTAAGTAAAAAGTTCTTTCTTAACAGTAACGTAATAAAAACATTATACTTACCAACACTGTACAACTCTTTATTTGTTGCAGCACTTTTTATAGTGATAGAGCCACGCTGCAGACGAATACTGTGTCAAGAATGGCATAATATTTGTCTGTAGCACAAATGGGCCGGCTCGCTCGGGGAAGTACCACACTCCCGCAGAAAACCGGCGTCTGAGTGGTAGCTTACCTACCGCGCTTCGTACGGTGAGCGGCCGAGTTCTGGAGGCCCAATATCCTCCCCCCTCCCTCTATCCCTCCTCTTCCCATTCCCACTCCCATAATGGCACTCTCCTTAAAGGTCGGCAACGCCCCCGCACTGCCTATGGCGCTGCGGAAGTCTATTGGCGCCTGGACACCTGCTCGTTTGGCTTCCTATCTCATAATAAAAGCGATTTCGATTTGATATTAATATTTTTTTGACAACCCATGTATATATCCCACTATTTGGAAACGACCTACACATTTCTGGAGAAACGTACATTAACCCACTAACGTCCAAAGCAATGGTGGGGTATCCAGACTCGGAATAAATATCTGTAAGCTATACATATATATACGCCCGATGCGCGAATCGAATCCCCGATGTAGTAGCTTAGTCCCGTCACTGAGCCAATTGGTAGTCTCAGTGATTTTGATGATAATGAATTTTAACGCATGAAGGTGGCAACCCTACATAAATAGTAATAATAATAGTCTTTATTCAGGCAGATTTCATGCACGTACATATTATATTACATATAAATTTACTTAAGTATCACCTGTCTGTGTGTATCTATTGACAAAGGCCTCCTACAACTGTAAGCATTTTTTGTGTCGTTAGCAGCTCTTGTCTATGTGCCACCTGCTGTAGCCTGTATTTCATTGGCTTATCTCCTCCTATGTCTGTCCCTAGTCCATTTTTTCCCTCTGAAAGTGTGCCCCGCCCATTTCTATTTAAGTTTTCTTATTGTTTTAGTAATATTTTTGGTCTTCATTTGTTGTTTTATAGTTGATATTCTTACTCTATCTGATTATTTTTTCTTTATCATGCTTCTCTTCATTGCTTTTTGGCGTACTTCAAGTTTCTTTATATGGGCTTTATTTCGTTATAAGCAACCCTGCATAGATCCCTCATAATAGTACTTTTCTAATTCATCTAGATAACTACTAAGTCTAGGTGTATTTGTTTCATTTGAAGAGTTGACTAAATGCAACATTTAAAAAGCGACTCTACGGTTAAGTTCGATAAAGTTCGAATTTCGCTGCGGCCCTCGTGACCTTTAGAATATATGGTGTGTAGAAAAACCTTCACCTCTTCCGACTTCAGTTCTTAAGGTTGTTAGCATGGAGTATATTTTGACATTTATGAAGAGAAACCAAAGTGATTGAATTTCGTTGTGAAACTGGTGTTACTGTGTGTATCAGCGCCATCTATTGCGTTCGCTTTGTATTACTAAATCGACAATTAAAACACTTATAGGCGGGGGAATGTAGAGCATCGATGGTGTCTTGACTCAACTACGAGCATTGTGTACGCTTTAAATCGGTCTTTTTCACAATAAAATGGTTTTTTTATGGGATAGGAAGACAAACGAGCAGGCGTGTAACCTGATGGAAAGCAACCAACGCCGCCCATAGACATCCGCAACGCTATAGGCAGTGCGGAAGCGTTGCCGACTTTTAAGGAAAGTGTTATTATGAGAATGAGAGGGGAGGGGAAGGGTGTTGGGCCTCTGGAACTCTCACTCACCGTACGAAGCGCGGAAGCTAAACTACCACTCAGACGCCGGTTTTCTGCGGGAGTGTGGTACTTCCCCGGCCGAGCCGGCCCATTCATGCTACCGACAAATATTATCCTATTCTTGACAAAGTATTCGTCTGCAGCGTGGCTCTACCACTATTTAATCCTGTCTACCACTATTAAACTAAATGGTAATCAAGATGCACGCCTTTTCATTTATTTTTCCGTACAACGCCAACCGCTTTCAAGAAAAGACAGCAAGCATTACGTGGCCTTTCCACTAGATGGAGCGACGATCTACGCAGAACGGTCGGCAGAAACTGGCTGGCTATATAGTAGACTGTCGTATGCTGATGATGATAATGATGAGGAGAAAATCTCCAAATATTAATTTCGTGTTTGTGTGTCCAGCGAATCCTTGGACAAGCTTGGTGTGTTAGTATCTATTTCTCGTAAACAGACGTATAAAAAAATACAAGTATATATTTTTGTTACACAAAACATATCTCTGATGTGTTTCAATTTGAATTTTTAACTTCACTTGATAGGCATTTTGTTGGTTGTCAGGTCTACCCATGCTCTCGTAGCGCACCTTCCACTGGATCAGCGGGATTTCAGGATTGTAAAGCAAATCTTCAACATAAGGTTCTCTTAATCACGATTCCGTCTCCTAGTTATGAAGAATAACTCAACGTTGCACATATAAAACGATTTTCTTATTTGTTCTCTTTTTCAATACATTCGAAATTATATCGGAAAGGGATACTGGCAGCAAAATCCAAATAAAATATCAGACCGCAAAACTTAACCTAATTTCCCTTCGGTACGGTTCGGATAGCAAAAAGCATTACGTGAATCCGAACAGTCTACCCGAAGTTTCCGATTATTCGATTCGCCAGTCGCAAAGCGGTAGTATTTGCTTGAGAGGTTATCCGCATTTCCGGACAAAGCTGTTCCTTCGAACAATCTATTGTTGTATTTATATAAAAACTCAAACTGTATTGTTACCAAACAATGTGTTTTTCTTGGTTTCGTACATAAATTTTAATAGTGAATAAATTTATGTTTTACTATTAAAATTATATTTTAATTAATAAATTTGATTGGATTCGAAGATGTTAATGCTGGTAGCCTATTGGCTTTAACAGCTTTATCGTATTTAGGGCCCGCGGGCAAGTAAAATATAATTGGGAATCTGCGCAAATCGCAGACTCCATCGGCCTGACGCCGTGTCGGATGTACACATATGTGTGTGTGCTGATTTTAAACTCGTCATGATTCTACGTTAAACATGTAGGGGAGGATTGAACTTTAGTAACTATAGTCCCTATTAGTCCCATAGACCCTAAGGTCTAGGGGGTGAGAACCGACCGGGTACGTGAGAGAATCTCGTGTAAGCGGCCGGTGTAGAAGTGTTCCCTAGTTATTAAATTTAATAACACCATTTCCGTTATAGCTGACCAGCACCGCCTATAATTGTGGGTAATCCCCGGGATTGGTGGAATAAATAAGAATAATATGAACATGCTTTTTAATGAACACGTTATACATTTCTAGGAAACACACACAGAATAAGACGCACACACATACACACGCACAAACACTAAGTATATATCGACGTAAAAAGTTGTAAATAATACTGATGTGAAAAAAAAAAACTAGTGCATATTTGAATCGGAAAAAAAATACTGCGTTGGACAGTCTAAGTCTCGCAGCTCTGCAATCAATAGAAAATATTGTACAGCGTCGAAACAGACTGTTTTTAGTGATCAGATTATTTTTTTTCAGAAATTTTTTTTCGGCTTTGGTGATAAAATTTCATTTTGTGGCTTACAGCGTTTTCGCTTTTATTTCTTAAGTTAGTTAAGCTAGTTAGTTTTTGATCTTAAGTTAATGAGCGGGCTGTTTTCTTTATGGGATAGGGAGGCATATGAAAATAGTGCTTGGAAAGTAGAGTTGCTGACGGCCGTTTATTCGGTAAGATTTTTTTTTTATTTATTTAATTGATAGAACGTATAACATTATATTATAATACATATGAGCCCAATAAACCTGTTTTTCCTGGGCCCAGACCCCCTCTCTATTTAATTTAATAATTTATTAGTCTTAATACATAAATCATAATAGGACTAACATATCTATATAATATTTTTTGATTTAAATCTTATGAAATAAATGGCGATCTACATATGTTTTGAACGTTCAGGTCCATAGGATATTATCGATTGTACCATTACTTTATACATATATAATAAAATTCGATAAGGTATCTTAAATTACATTAAATAGTATCTGCTCAATATAGGTCGCAAATCGTTATATATTTTATTTTATTAGTTTTTTTTTATTATTTTTTTTATTTACTTTAAGTTCTCCGTAAATCCTCTTCTTCCAGTAAAAAACAAAAACACACCTTATTATTTTTGTAATTTGTTTGCTTGTTGCGGGTGTCAGCTATGTAAAAATTCTGACTGTGCACTTTGTACGTGAGTGGCTATCGGGCAAGGTACAACGTTTACATTATTGGCTAAAGCTAACAGGCTTCGATATGAGTGTTTGGAACAAGAAAACAAGCTCACAACTGAGGGCTTTTCAAACTTTTCTGATGCCCTTTTTACTAGAACTTATATATCGTCGGCCTAATCATAAGAATTCGTAACTAAAAAAAAAAAACTTTTGACGGCATATAATGGATAATTTTAAATCGTACCCGATAGAATACTTTATATTTTACTAAAAGAATACCACTTTTTATACCTAGATTAAGAAATTTATACACATTTCTCAAACTATGAAAGAAAAACCAATTTTTGTTGTTCTCATAATTATGCAAACGATGCTTGCGGGATTATGTAACACTGCGCTTTTTTCTGTGCGGTAAATTCCTGTGTGGTTATTTCATATGCGCTTTTTTCCTTACATGCCTTATACACGCAAGTTCAGGGATCTAGAGGTTCAATTCTTTTTTCTTTCTTTTATTTCCTTCTATTATTAAATTCTTCACCTGTCATTATTCACCTTACGCTAAGGTAGGTGACACATTGGCAGTGCCCTAAGTACTACTGAGGTACATCAGCGGCGATGTTTACTCCATAAAAAAAATAAAATTGCGCACACGAATTAAAAAAAAATCGGAATAAACCTCACATGTATAAATGCGTACTTTTTGTGCAATTTTCCACGTGTGGATATTTCTTGCGGACTTATGTAACACTGCGTTTTTTTCTGTGCGGTAAATTCCTGTGTGGTTATTTCATATACGCTTTTTTGCGGACACGCATTATACATGTGAGTTCGGGGATCTGAAAGTTTTAGAAAGAAAGAAAATTATTTTTAGTTTCTTTTATTTCCTTCTTTGTCTATTATTAAATCATTATTCATCTTATTCTAATGTAGGTGACACACTGGCAGTGCCCAAAGTACTGGAGGTTTATCAGCAGCGGTTCTTATTCCATAAAAAAACAAATTAATTTAAAAAAAAATAAAAATTTAACTTACGGGTAGACATAAGTTAACAATATTTGGTTACATCTCTTTGTTAGGATACGACATACAATTCCATTTACGAAGATACAATCTTTGTTACAGAAAATAAAGGGCCGAGGTAACACAGCTTTACGCTTAGTCAATAAAATGTTTTTATACCTCGCCGTCCTATGGAAACGGGGTTGCCATTTTACGATCTCTCCCTAAATTGGGTAAATTTCGCGTTATAACAACACTATTTTTATGACATGTAACAACTTTTATAACCGTAATAGTGATTTGCAGATATCAAATATGTTTTCTGATGGCTGACATGCTGAACTAAATTAACCTTAACAAATGAATAAATGATTTATGAATATAGTCTCTGTGACTACATTGGAATAATAAAGATTTATTTACTGATTTTGAAATCGGGAATATGGTTTTTTTCATTTTTCGTAATTTTTCGTACTTCATTTTTCGTAATTTTTTCGTAACTAATTGATTACGGTTTGTTAACGGCCTACTGTCGTAGACTTCATAGACAAAACTTCTAAGTTTAAAATACGGTTGGAACTTAAATTAATTTTAATCATCAACAGGCTACTTAGCCTGATCTTTTATTTTATTTTATTTTAAACATAAAAATTAGTTATACCGTGTCTGGTAACTTCGCCAATGGACAAGCGTGGTAAGCGTTAATGCCCGTCTCTCCAGATATCGGGATGCCTATGAACTATGAACTGTGGAAAAAAGATTGTAGAGACAATAGAGAATTATGTATACGGTAGCAATATCTACCGTCAATTAAGCTATGGCGATTGAGTTAAATAAATACTTATTATATTTAATGTATCCATTGTGTATGGTTAAAATGAATAATGGTATGCTACGTTATTGCTATGGCTCATGCCAAGGTCTGTGTTACCTAACATAATGATAGCTAGCAGCTGACTCTAATTGTAAAATCGATTTCAAGCGTAATAGATTATTTTTTTGACACGACAACTATTATATATTTATTTATATTTACTATACCTAGGTTGTTGCAAAAATTGTTAGCCACAAAGTAAATATAATCTCTTTCTTCTTTAAACTATTTTTTTATAATAATTATAATTGGAACTTTTCCAGCCAACTGACATGGGTGACGTTGTGTTTTTATTTCATTTTCATAATCTTATATTATTATGAGTTATATTAATTGCGGTGATGTATTATACAATATAGTTCAATTAAGACGCATAAGTAAAGTGATATGAAGTAAATGCGTGTATCGTAACTTTTTAAGGTGACTGAAAAAGTCCATAGAAGGTTTTAGTAGAATAACTACCATATTATCAAAACGTAACGTGATAAGTTGACTAATTATATTTCAAGAGATTTGATGCGTATCGTATTTCACTTGACACTAGCAGAATAATTATAACTAATTGCCATCAAAGAAAAGAACGGATATTTTCTTTACAAAACTCCTAAGTGAATATCATTGGTCATTTATGTGTTAGTACGTGTTTGTAGAACTACTATTAAAAATATCTTAATAAATGAACATACGTATATTATTTTTCGTTTCATTAATCAAGAAAGAAAGATAAACTTTCAAGAATATACATATGTATAAAATGAAAAAACTATGGTTAAAATTGGCTTTTATACATTGTATAGTATTACAATGTATAAAATAAAAGACACAGATAGTCTTTTATTTATAACAAACTCGAGCGTCTGCAGAATTTGTGCATCCGCTTCATTTTTGGACTCCGGAAGTACGATCATGTATCGGAATTTCGGGTCTGGTTGAAGTGGTTGCCTATTCGACGGCGCGAGATACTCACATCTTTTCTTTACTTTACTCTGTACTACATAATCCCAGATCTCCAGCATACCTTCAAGAGCGTTTCCATTTTCTTGTATCCAGGGATCAGCCCTGTCGCACGTCCTCCTCCCTTCTTCTTCGTATTCCTTCGCATTCTTCCAGCCGTTACGGTGGCCCATTCGCTGTACACGCAGTGCGCTTGTGGAACTCTCTCCCACATGCTATACGTGATGGCCTCTCACTGGATGTATTTAAGAGAAGAATTAAAGAACATTTCCTTTCAGTATAAAATATTTATATACGTATATATTTATTTGTTGATTATATATATGTATCCTCTTATTTATATAGTATGTATTGTTATGTATATTATTATTATATTTTGTTGTTGTACACTTATTTCTATCCTCACAGCTTATCTTATCTCTCTTTCACTCCTGGGTTTGCTGGAAGAAAGCTCAATTTTGAGTTAAGCTCGCGCTTGTACATCGTTTTTTTCCTTTTAATTCTTGTATTTCCTGTTTTGTGTACAATAAAGTAATAAATAAATTAAATAAACAAATAAAAATAATAAAAAAAAACAAAACTACTCTAACACGTGTTTATGGTGTTTTGGGAAATAAGTCCGTTCGGGGTGATAATTATAAGCAAAAACCATGTAAACCCGCGTAAAACAAAGATCATTTATATAAATGTCAGCAACGATTCAACCAAGTTTGTGAACTCATTTCGGCAAGAACGTTGGGCACTTGTAGCGAAACATTGTTGCAGCTGGTCAAATTATCCGGTAATTGCTTTCCAACCGCCCGGATTGACGCGTCACTTTCCCAGGGAGTGTGTACGGTGGCAATATAATTTTCATATCTAGGATAATTCCTAAAATTATAACGTAATTATTATAAAAGGAACGGAATGTCAATATATGGACAGTGAAAAGTTTTACTTAGCTAAGATCCGCGACAAGCAAAACAATAACAGAAAATTAATAATGTGTGTTTTTCCGTTGGGTTTAGTGGATTTATTTGGAACTTAAACCAAAAACTTATCGAAAAATCGGCTATCGACTCTTCACGGACCAGACCGTTGTACTTCAACGCTAGAATCATACTATACCTGAAGATGCCATCGTGTTGGGGCGAAACACGTGTCGTGTACAAGATGGAAAAGTGATAGTGTGTGTTTGGCGTTGTGTATAGTGGATTGGTGGGTGGAGAGTTGATGGCCGAATTTTCGGTAAGTTTTTGGTTTAAGTTCCAAATAAATCCACTAAACCCAACGGAAAAACACACATTATTAATTTGCTGTTATTGTTTTGCTTGTCGCGGATCTTAGCTAAGTAAAACTTTTGACTGTCCATATAGTGATGAATTTCCGCAAAGTAACGCCTGAATCCATTAATAACGGAATGTCAAGAAATGAATGGAGACTGATGAATAAAAAGAGATCCCTGATAGGAAGTAATCAGTCCCGTCTATAGATATCTGTTATTATCTGGGCATTTAAGTGTTGTGTTGTCTGCCTTTAAATTAAGTGTTACAGTAAACAAGTAAGTAAGTAAACAAGTAACAAGTAAGTTTTGGAGTTATTTAGACCCCAAGGTTCGCTGAAGCCTCTTCCGATCAGTTTCCTGGTTCGCCATTGCTCGGTAACCAGAGCCTCTTCTGTTATCTAGCAGGGAGCACCCGGTACCCGCTTGTGAGGTTGACTTGGGCAAGTTAAGATGTTATTATCCTTCTCTCCTTACTCTTGTAATGATGACTTCCATTCTATTTGCCAAAAGATAATAATAAAGATGCATTTAGTATGGCTATTTATGAATAAATTTTTGGATTTTTTTGGCTACAGCGTTGCAGACTAAATTGATAAAGATATGTCTAAATGTCTAATGAAATTGGATTTTATTATTTATATTTGAAGACCCACTTCTGCCAAATCGCACTTTTCCTAGTGGTAAAAGTAATTGGAGACCTAATTCAGCTACCAAACACCCGTTGTTTTATAGATACCTAGGAAAATATTTTTTATATATTATTAAAATGATGCTCTAGGATATACATATGTACATAGTAAATAATTGATAAAGATATGACACTTTTTGTCACCTCTACAAATCTGTCCTGATATTGAAGGCATTAACATGCGTACCCTACTAAGTACCAATCATTTCGGGTTCCGGCGCGGCCCGCGTCACACCTTCGTCACTTAACTTAAGCCCGCCTTTTAGCTTAAACTTGCTGCAGAACAGGTGTCACGTCATTGTTACCTTAACGTTAATGTAATGGTGATCTATATTTCATGGCGTAAAATGTTCCATGATTTTGTTCGAGAAAATTTTTCAAATTTTTTTATTGTCAGAATTCTAAGTTCTTCATAACTGGTGTTTAGCTTAAACCATTGCTCACAAACTTCGCCAACTATTCTCTTGGAATCCTCGACAGGATAAATATTTTTTGTTATCATCAACAACAGCAGAAGATTAACCTACAGTTGACACAAAAGGTAAGCGAATTAGTGAACATAGAGCCTGCTTTTTCGCAGTGTTTATTCTGCTCTCCGTTACTAGCTTGACTCTATTTATGACGAGCATCATACAGCAGATAACCAGTCACTAATATAATACCTATAAGGTAGCAAAATGAAGTGGGATTGAGCCGGTAACTCTTCTGGTTTTAACTTTAAAAAAAAGTAGTATGTGACGCCTCTTTTTTATGGAATACGAAGGTGAAAGAGCACGCGTGTCCTCTCATGGAAGCGATCAACGCCGCCCATAGACATCTGCAACAACGTTGACATTACAGAAGTAATAAAACAATTATAATCAATAGAATACTTTTATTCAATCGAAATAAACTTTAATATTACAATTTAAATGATAATCAATAATTAATTATTAATAGTCACTAGTATAAACTAATTGTACGAAGTGCATTACATTAACATTAAATGCAGCGCAATACGCGTCACAGTTTATACTTGACAATTAGCATATATTAGCTATAAAAATCACGTTCCGATAACATGTGCTATAAATAATAGTTAATAAAATTAGCATATTGCATGACTGTTACTTATAGCTGATTGTTTTTGTTGTTGCACAGTTGTACACAATTGAGAGTTTGCGCTTTATTTTATGGTAGAATTAGGTTATAGTTTGAATAATCTTTAAACGCATGCTTATTGATTATTGTTTGCTAATAATGCTAACAGCCTGCCTTCAAATACGGATATGCTTTCAACAAGATGGTAAAAAATAGATGGTGCTACGCCTTACACTGCTGAAGAGACCATGGAGCTTCTTAATGATTTCTTCCCTAACAAATTAATATTAATAAACGGCTATTTCAGCGATATCTCGTGGCCATTCAGGTCGCCGGATCTCATCTCTATGAACTTTTTTATGTGGAGGTACCTCAACAGTAAAGTCTATGAAACAAACTTGATGACTATCTCAGAACTAAAAGAAAATATCGTCCACGAGGTTAACGATATGCCGACGTCACTACTTCAGCGAGTGGCATAAAATAATGTGGCTAGATTCCAAGAATGTGACGGTCAACATTTAGACGAAATAATTAAAAAAAAAACACTAAAAATAGCACTTCTCTTAGTTGTAAAAGTAATTGGATTTTATTATTTATATTTGAAGACCCAATTCTGCCAAATCGCACTACTCTTAGTCGTAAAAATAATTGGATTTTATATTTTTTTTATTATTTACGCCTGGAGACCTAATTCAGCCACCGAATACCCGTCGTTTTATAGATAACTAGGAAAATGTTTGTTTATTAATGGAGTCAGGCGTTACTTTACGGAAATCCATCACTATGTGAACAGTCAAATGTGTGTTTGATGTTGTGTATAGTGGTTGGTGGGTGGAGAATTGATGGCCGATTTTCGGTAAGTTTTTGGTTTAAGTTCCAAATGAATCCACTTCATCCAGCAGAAGAACACATAACTAGTTTTCTGTTATTGTTTTGCTTGTCGCGGATCTTAGGTAAGTAAAACTTTTGACTGTCTAAATGTTTGTTTATATGTATATTATTAAAAGGATGCTCTAGGATATACATATGTACATGGTATAATAAATATTTTGTTGTGTATCATAATTATTGCCACGATTGTAAACATCTAATCATGCCATTGTCAAAGCGATTGGCATTGTGCCAATACTGCACGGGGCTCAATGCCAACCGCGGCACGGTGACCCAGTGCTAGCCGATACGAGATACAATCTAGGTTTTATCGACAAGATGAGCACTACAATTAACCGACAACCCGTTCTAGATGTGGGTCGTGTGATTACAAAGAACTATGTACGTAGACGTACGTATAAAGCTATCGATATATTTATTATATATTGATACAATTATAATTATGTGGACAGTCAAAAGTTTTACTTAGCTAAGATCCGCGACAAGCAAAACAATAACAGAAAATTAATAATGTGTGTTTTTCTGCTGGATGAAGTGGATTTATTTGGAACTTAAACCAAAAACTTACCACTATACACAACACCAAACACACACTACCACTTTTCCATCTTTAGGTATAGTAGACTCTACGGAAGACAAACGAAAAGGGACCACTTTTCGGTTGTCTTCCGTAGAGTCTACTAGCAGAATCTACTGTTTTGCTTGTCGCGGATCTTAGCTAAGTAAAATTTTTGACTGTCCACATAGTGATGGATTTCCGTAAAGTAACGCCTGACTCCATTAATAACAATTATAATTAACGAAGAGAGGAGAGAAGAGAAAGGGATGCTTAGATGGTTTGGGCACATAGAGAGAATGGATGAAAGACGACTGGCAAAAGAAATTTACGCCGCGGATATGGATGGAAAGGTCGGTAGGGGGAGACCACGGAAAACATACCTTGACCAAATTGCTGAAGTTTTTAAGAAAGGCCAGATCAAGAGTACCCTTAACCGGCAGGCTTGCATGAGAAGAGTAATGAGTGTGGAGGAAGCAAGGAAAGTGTGCCGAGATCGTAGCAGATGGAGATCTGTAGTCTCTGCCTACCCTTACGGGAAACAGGAGTTACGATATGTATGTATGTACGTACAATCAAAATTAATACTCACATAAAAAATAAAATAGAAATGGACAGTCAAACTTACTTTGCTAAGGTCCGCGCACACAAATCATAAAAGTAATATTGTGTGTATATATATATATATATATATATATATATATATATATATATATATATATATATATATTAAAACACATTAATAATTTTCTATTGTTGTTTGCTTGTCGCGGATCTTAGCTAAGTAAAGGTTTTAACTGTCCACGTAGTAATGGATTTCCGCAAAGTAACGCCTGACTCCATTATTCATTGTAATTGATTTTAATGTAAACTAGGTTATCAAATTGCAAAAGTAGGTAAGGATAGATAAATTTGAACAGCCTTCTGGCGGCAAATGCGTAAATCTCTCACTGCATAAATGCAAGTTCACGGAATCACTGCTACAAACTGCAGTACTACACTGCAGTGTACAAGTACGCAATAAAGGTGTAAATTGTGTGGAATGAGTTGTTAAGTGGGACGTAGCGCTCGCTCGAAGTTTACGGCGCGGATCAGCCGTGACCGAAATCGCGCCGGCCATCCGTCAGCGCGGATTGCTTCTTCTTACAAAATCAAATTGAAACTTTGTTGTGTTGATACTTTAGTTGAATATTGAAGTAGGCATAGAAAAAGTATAGACAAATCATCGTAAAGATAATAATATTATTTTTTTATGTTTCGTTATACACAAAAAACTTCTTTAAATTAGTATACACAAAATACTTTTTTAAATTAGAATACACAAAATACTTCTTTGAATTTGTATACACTGAATACTATTTTAAGTTCGTATACATAAAATACTTTTTTAAATTAGTATACAAAATTATTCTTTGAATTAGTATATTACCACCATATACTATTTTAAGTTAATATACACAAAATACTTCTTTGAATTAGTAAACACAAGATACTTGTTTAAATTTAATATACACTAAATACTTTTTAAATTAGTATACACAAAATACTTTTTATATTAGTATACATCAAATACTATTTTAAGTTAGTACACACAAAATACTTCTTTCAATTAGTATACACCAAATACTATTTTAAGTTAGTATACATAAGTTAATATACACAAAATACTTCTTTGAATTAGTAAACTCAAGATACTTGTTTAAATTAGTATACACTACATACTTTTTAAATTAGTGTACACATAATACTTTTTATATTAGTATACATCAAATACTATTTTAAGTTAGTATACACACAATACTTCTTTAAATTAGTGTACACAAAACACTTCTTTGAATTAGTAAACACAAGATACTTGTTTAAATTAGTATACACTAAATACTTTTTAAATTAGTATACACAAAATACTTCATTAAATTAGTGTACATAAAATACTACTTTGAATTAGTAAACCCAATTACTTGTTTAAATTATTACATGCAAAATACTTTTTTTAAATTACAATATTATGCATTAAATACTTCTTTGAATTAGTAAATACGAGATACTTGTTTAAATTAGTATTATATATACAAAACACTTTTAAATTTTTGGCTAAGGAAAAGTGATGTTCTCATTTCTTTACAACAGAAGGTCATTTGTTTCGTACTTTTTAATATACATTTTCGTCACAACAGCTCATTATGTGTTATATTTACTGATAAATATTTTTTTTAATTTTTATGTTTGTAAAAATAAATATTTTAAAATATCAATATTTTTTTATCCACTATATTACTTACTTCGCTGGTACAAAGACCCAAATTTTGTATTGACCTTCGGATACGAAAACTTGTCGCTATTATATCTACGATATTTAATCCGAATGAATCATGTACTAGGGTTCTATCTTTCGTGACGTGATACTAATAGAGTGGGAGGGGTTTAAAAAGGCAAATTTTATTGTAACGTATTTTATGAACGGTCTCTTATATATGTTATAACGTATCGATATATTGTTAGAGAGTGAACAGCAATTTTCCACGCGACAATGACGCCATGTTATTGTGTTCGTCATCTAGCAAGTCATGCCACTGTGTAAATTTATTCGATTGTTAGAAACCCACACCTGCCTTCGAATACATCAGGTATGCGGAATTGTTCGTTCTATGTGTAGATTATGTATCTCGTATTAATGTTAAAGATGTACCCTCGTGTAGTTTATTCCAAAAGTAATAATTTTATTCCTGTAAAATATCGTTTACAATAAATAATTTTTATACCAAATTAGCAATATTTATTCATTTGATTTAATGACTTTCCAAAGTAGCACGCATGATTGATTCGCCAATGTCACCTACAATGTAGAAGACACGAAGAAGATTGACCGGTTAGAAATATTGGTCCATACATTTACAAACGTGTTGACAATTTGTGTCACGTGACACGACAAGTGTCAATGAACCGCAACTTACTGCTGTTTTAAAAAGGTCATTGATCCCTTTATTTTGAACAGGATATTAATTTTTTTACTTTTTTTACTTTTAAAGGTTATTGAACGTCATAAGTTCGAGTTGTTGACTTTAATATTGAAAAATTTTGTTTCTATGAATGATTTTTTAATTTGAACCAATTACTTATTTTTTTTTAAATAAACGTTGTTTCTTCTACTAAGTTAGCTTGATCTATACACTGTTTTTAATGACTTATAAGAACACCCGGTATAATTGTGTTAGACAGATTCCTTATAACAAATACATAAATGCCGCTTAGATCTAGGGGTAGGGATCTAGGAGGAAATATATATCATTCATATTTATTTATTTATTATTTACTCAATTTTTTTTGTTATATATTTATATTCTTGCTTATGGCCATTAACTTTGTTTATTAATAATTTTTTTTTTATCACCTGACGATAATGAATCATCAAGTCTTTTCAGCGATACCTGGAGCGCCCCACAGGACGTCGTCCAGTTGAGCGACGCACATACGCTCTCTTGACTCCGTGATCCTCCCCCAACCTCTCAACGTGGCCCAGCCAACGATGTCGGTGAGCCTTAGTCTCTGCGATTATATTAGGTTGGGCCACCACATGCTCGATTCAGGTATTTTTTCGATTTCGTCAACTACCATCATCTCTTTTGTCAATTGTATTTATACGTCAATATTTTTTAAACATTTACATATTGCGTAGGATTTAAAAGAAAAACTTAAAAATATTTTTTTTTAGAATTTCTCCTAAATAGTTGGATCTATTTGGTGAATTTGTTTTGTGTTTTAATAGTTCCTTGGATGGTTTAGTCTCACAATTGGACCCGGTAGGTGGCGCTACAATCGGGATCTAAGTTTTTTTACTTTCAGGCTAGGATATCTGCTGGGTTCGCTATTTTTCGTTCAAATATGTAACACCTCTTTAAAATATATAACCTCAAATTGGAAAAAAATGCGTGGAAACTAAGACATATGACAAACCTTAGTTTCACTAATAGCCCACGACAAAGATACAGAAAACGTAAAATATTTCGACATACACATACCATTATCGTGTTATCTCCTCGTTTGTAGTAAAATGTGTATCTTTTACCTTGGTTTAAATTAATGTGCTTTTAGTTTTGTAACTTTTTTTAATGAGACACGAAGGCAAACGAGGCATTGAAGAAAACGGAATTGTGATGTATAGGAAACATAAGGTAATTTTTTTTAACACTACAACGAGGACATTTTGTATAATAGTTCGTTTTTTTGTTACAGTTCTCATCGGCTGGATTTCTTCTGCTAAAATCGTAAGTAATATTGTTTCTTTTTTGTATAAAATTTTATGAATCTGTAAAAGCATACACACATATATAAAAAAGAATTATCATTATAAGCGAAATTATTCATTTATTTGAATTAGAATAAACTTTCATCTAAAATTCTAACCGTACACGATGCAGCGAGTATTATTGGTTTTGATGAATTGAAATTGGAAGATTGATTCTAATTGATAATCGCTGATTAAAAGTTAGTATTATTATATATACGCATAAATTGTAGGTGAAACGAATTTCAATGCATTATTTAGTATAAAATAATAATAATAATAATTGTATTTTGCGTAAAATTTTGAATAATAAGCTGTATTTTAAGAATTATTTTGCAGTAATTTAATTTGATTGTTAAAAAATATATCATTAACATTGTAACCTTCTCAGATTTTAATGATAATTTTATATACATTTTACTACTCATCCATAAGCCCAATGAATTATTATTTTAATTCTAACTTGTATAATTGTTGAGTTATCAATAACATAAGATTTATCCAATACTTGAACTGCTTACAATTTAATGCCATATAAAATCTTTATATGAATGATTTAAAACTTTATTGTATGTTATAAATTAAAAGTGAACGATATGTTTACTTAATAAATATTGCTTAATTTTACTTTTAATGAATTTTATTGTATTTCTGAATATTTTATAAGACCTTTATATATCGAATTTATGACTTTTACCAAACTTGATATCTTATCTTTGTATGTTCATATATGGCTTCTATTGACTCCATACATGATGTTTATTACATTTATTTTAAATTAATAATGACGATCTCTGGCTCGTCACACTATCTTGGAGTAAATCTATTTTAATATTTATCGCCTCATCTTTTTCGCTTTTTCGATTTTGTTTATTTATTTATACATATATAAGCTGAAATTCAGTCGGGTGAACATTTATTCTAATTACAACCTTTGTGCCGAAATATACCTACTTAATAATACATTAATTTTAAGCAACATTATTATAGTGTACTCAGGTGTAATTGACTTCTCCAACTAGACTACACCTGTACCTACCTAATGTATTTCGACGTACTTTGTAAGATTTGTAATTTACCGTCCGAACTCGGACTAAGAACCTTACTAGTCTCAACCGACTGACAGTTTAGCTTTGAGGCAAATTTGAGTAGGATTACCCGTTTTCCCGTCTGTTTCAAACAGCTCAACTCGTTGTCAGAGACAGGTTTACTATCGTTTGAAACGTTTTATATCGTTTAATATATATCTGCTTCTCATTCTAAGCCCCAACTTTTAAACATAGAACAGATTAATGTATATTGTTTTTTTTTTTAAAATTTGAATCATTATTATTGATTTGAATTTAGTAATACATTAAATTAAAATTTATTATATTCGGAAATGATGAACATTTGTTAAAAGAATAATTTAATCGTTTTATTTGTTTTATAATGTTACATTATAATAAACATTCATAATCGAATAAAAGTCATAATTAAAATCGATAACATTTGTTACATTACATAACATGTGCAAGTACATTTAGATACATATTAAATTAAGTATTCATTTAAATATTAAAAAACACATAAAATTAAGTAATATTTGCAAGTAAATTTAGTAATACATTAAATTAAAATTTATTATATTCGGAAATGATGAAGATTTGTTAAAAGATTAACATTACAATTTTTTAAAATTAAAATTTTTACAACTATCATGCCAGTATCAAAAATAAAATAATATCAAGAATCTTAAAATGTCCTATTTCGTCTGTCAATTCACACCTTGATAAAATGGTGGCTATTTTACCAAAACCTTCTATGGACCTTTGCAGTCAACTTAAAAAGTCATACACACACAATACACGTATTTATTTTATTTAATTTCACTTATCATGTTTTAATCTAATTATAATACGCCACCAGAATTAAACAATATAAATGACAATAATATAAGATGAATATGAAATAATAACACAACATCACTGATGTAAGTTGGCGGGAAGAGTTCCAATTTTATTTATTGTATTTTGGTATTTAATTAATTAACTTTCAAATTGGAACTGGCCGAAACAATTATGTAATTTAAGAAGAAAAATATAATAAACGATCAAGTGCCTGTCAGTTCCGCGCTTCTATGACGCTACGGAGAGTTAAAAGTACCATAAACAATACCACCCACCATTGAAATAACCTTTATTTATGCTCACATCAACCTCGCTTATTACTTTATTGTGTAGTTCGCAGTTATTCCATTTTGTAGTGAATGAAACTTTGTAGTTTTGTAAAGATACTGTGTAACAATGAGCGAAACTTTTTTTAATAATTTTTCTTATTCGTATGACATAATGAAATTTTCAGCACTACCAAAAACTTATAAACTATATAATTTACATTTATGTAACAATTTGTCGTATAGAAATTTATAAAATGATTATTGTATAACAACAATAAACCTGAAACCATGAAAACAATATAATTTTTATGATATATTTGTATAGTTTTACCACATAACCATAAACAGAACGAAAAATTTGAATGCATAGTCAATTATTTTGCCCATTTCTAGAGGTTTAGTCATTAATCCACCATGCTTGTCTTATCTTAACCTATTACATCTAATCATCATTATTTTTGAAAAGTTTTAATTTTATTTTTCTTTCATAAATAAATTAAAGATTTGCGTAATATGACCCGCAAGATCCTGGGCCTCGCCAAAACAGATGATAGCAGTTGGCGAAATCGAAAAAATGCCGAAGTCAAGCATCCGGTGGCTCAACCCAATGTAATCGAAGAGACTAAGGCTCACCGACTTTGTTGGCTGTGCCACGTTGAGAGGATGGGGGAGGATCGCGCAGTCAAGAGAGCGTATGTGGGTCGCCCAACTCTACGTCGTCCTATGGGGCGCCCCGGTTACCGCTGGAGAGACATGATGGAAGATGACTTGCGTAACCTTCAAATCTACAACTGGCAGATGGTGGCGTAAGATCTGTTCGGAGGATGCCAAGATCCATTTTGGGTCGCTACGCAAACAAAGTTAGTTAGTTCATAATACGATTTTAAGCTTGTAAACATGGTTATTTTTGTTCTTCAATTATCCACGTCCTCGTTGTGACATTGGTAGCGAGTAACACACATTTTGTTACATTGTGACAATGATGCGCCCAATGTTACAGTGTAAAGTGACATCTTTTGTATTTTTTTACTCTCGTACCAAGCAAGGCTTTCATAACAAAACTCGTTAGCGTGATCTTGACATTCTTATTTTGTTCGCTGTGTTGTAATTAGCCAAGCATTATTATTAAGTGCCAGTGTTTTTGTTATGAGCGGAGGATTGTGGTTTCTTATTAGCTTTTTTATTTTTTATTGCATGCCTGTATTTTTTATGATCTGGATGGACAATATTGGTTTCCCAAAATAAAAGATAATTAAGTACATGTATTTTTGAATTTTTCCTGCCGAGTTACATCGACCTTGAGTTTTATTCCATATTTATTATAACACGTTATTATCGATTATATTCTTTAATTCTGGTGGCGTTTTACTTATTAAATTTTCATTAAGGCGTAGAAGTGAAATGAAATGTAATGAATGTGTGGAGCCACGTTTTTAACTTGACTGCAAAAACATGCTAGTTTTGGTAGAATGGCCACCATTTTATCAAGACGTAACGTGATATTAATTTACTTGACACTAGTATAACAGTAACAGCTAATTGCCATCAAAGAAGTATAAGTTTATATTTTTAGTATGTGAGAACTTGGAGATCTCGTTACCGGACCGTACATATATTTATTTCGATGCGGGGATCGAACCCGCGACCATTGATTCCGTGAGCGGGGGGCCCCGCCACTGAGCCAATTGGTCGTCAGTCAATAATTTTATATAATGAAGTAAAAACGTAATATATTATACAATAGTATGCCAAGTATTGCAGATGTCCAGCGTGATTATTTTCCATCTTCGCCTGCTCACTTGCGTGGCACCTCCATAAAAAAAAGCAAATATATTTCGAACGAGTTTTAATATATTTAAAACATAAACAATTTTGACTATAACTTAGAAATGGTAGTCGTTTTAAAGCTTTTTTTAATTAATTAATAATTAATAGTTCAGTCACCTTATATAAAAAAGGTGAGAACAGATTCGAAATGACAGTAATCGTTTAAAACCGGCCAGTGGCAATAAACGTTGGTAGCCAGTGACGTAGATGATTTTTTTTTGGAGTTTTCCCGCCAATTTACAACAGTGACGTTGCTTTTTTTATTTCATTTTTATAATCTTATATTATTATCTGTTATATTTTTTATTTATGTTGGCATATAATACAAAATAGTTCGTTGTATCGTGACTTTTTAAGTTGACTGACTGAAAATGTCCATAGAAAATTTTGGTAGAATAGCCACCATTTTATCAAGACAACCTGACAAACTTACTAGTTACATTTAAAAAGATTTGATATTATTGTATTTTACGTGACACTGGCATTATAATTATAATTAATTGCCATCAAAAAAAAAAGAAAGACAAATGAAGATGTTTTTTAATATAAATCGGCTTTGGATGCCAGGATATGGATAAAAATGTATAAAAATAAGTGTACACACACATATATATATATATATATATATATATATATATATATATATATATATATATATATATATATGTATATATATATATATTGAATATTTTATATGTATAATTATGAGGTTGGAAGACGAACGATAAATATGC
The DNA here is from genome assembly GCA_031353405.1 of Baronia brevicornis. Lineage (NCBI taxonomy): Eukaryota > Metazoa > Arthropoda > Insecta > Lepidoptera > Papilionidae > Baronia > Baronia brevicornis. The sequence continues at coordinate 483,427 of JASFAT010003042.1, read as the reverse complement.
GTAAAAATATCTACAACACCAGACACATTGCAAACTGTTGCCGGCATTTGAGAAACGTGTAGCCTTGTTTTTAAAAATATACGAATCTTCAAAAAGCCTGTAAATTCTTTACTAGATCATCACTCATCTAGATGGTATGAATGAAACTTTAAGTTATATATATTTTCATGTATTTTTGAATAATATTTCATAACAAGTAATATAAAAAAAAATATGTTATTTCCTGCTTTTTCCAGCGATGTACTTGCACTTTTGTGTACTGTACTTTACAGCTTGGCCACTGATGGTATTTATTCTTAAATTAATATCCTGCTAAATATAATATCTTATATAAAATATATTTCTCCTATGTAAAACTAAAATTAATTATTTAATATTTATTTATTGATTTGGGTGACGTCGATTCCTTCCCATTAGGCGGCAGGCTTCTTCGTTTGCCCTCATATTCTATAAAAAAAAATTTAAAAAACTGTATTAACATCAAGCGTCATTACAAATTTTAAAAAAAATTGTTTGAACTTGCGTAGATATGAATAAATAGTATTTTATTAACGATTGAAAAATTGATATATAAATATAATGGACATATACAGAGAGAGTATGAACTAATAGGACGATTTGATGAAATTGGTGGTTTCATTGTATTGAGAAAATCTTTTAACCACATCAGCGGGGTGAAGCAAATACGTCGTAATCGGCTTAAGAAAGCTTAGAACTGAAACTGTGATGGACGTCCCTGGTTCGCGCGCAGCCGAGTTTAACTAAAAGACTAACTGAATTCGGATTATCAGGAACGTGGGCGTCGCCCGCTCGCAACGATAATGGTTTAACTTGATCGCTTACGGCGCGTTTGACAGGCTTCAGTCTTAAGTGTAATTTGGCCTTTTCAATTTTTAGCTAAATCTTAGTATATGTATTGTAGATAGATAGATACATATTTACAAAATCCACCGCCTACTTATAGAGAATTACACTTATAGAGAATTTGACGTGCAAAAAATAAATGTACATTTATGTTCAAAAGTAGTGCGTTATTATATTGTACGGTATAAATATATAAGCTTTATATGATATTATTAATTAATATTAAAATAAAATATTAAAATAAATCCTTCAAATCTTTTTAAAGTTAGGTTTGTTTGCGTAGACGCTGAGTGGATTGTAAATCAAGCGTACGTATGTACATTCGTCTATATCGTCCCGCCTTTTCAGTGGAACATCGAACATTTTACTGACATAAATAAATGTATACACGCCTAAATATCACCGACTGAGGGTTAGGTGCGAATAAATCGGACAATAAACTTTATGCTTTCATATTATTTATTATTTATTTTATTATCCACCATTTGAAGTTATTGAGTTCAGACAGAGTACGGGCGAAGAGAATTGCGCGTGAAATTTTTATTGGCTTAATGATAATAAAATCTTTCGCGCAACGAAATATAAAAAAAATATATATTCGTTTGATATAAAATTTGATGGTCTGTACATCGTGCTTGATTCTTTTATGTTGTTATTGGAAAACTTAGATTTGCGTTTAGACAATATGTATAAGTTCATTCTTTATGTAAATAATACATCAATATATTTCTTATAGGTTATTTTAAATATATCTTACAGATAATTAATTCCAAAAGCACCGTAACTTACATTTTTACGAATATTTCATGTAGTTAGTTCGGAGAGGTACCACACCTCACAGTTAATCGGAGTCAAGTTTTTACTATGTTACCGTGTTTATTACGGTGAGTTTAGGGATTTAGGAATATATAGGTTTGTAAGGCTTAATTATTACAGTATATATTGTGAGAGTTGAAAAAGGCCAGTTCAAAATTACTCTTAAACGACGAGTTGTATGAAGAGAGTGATGAGTGTTGATGAAACAAATAAAGTGTGCCGAGATCTTAGCAGATATGGTCTCTGCCTACCCCTACGGAAAACAGGCGTAATCGTATGTATGTATATATAAGGGTTAATTACTACTGGGGAGGCCAGTGCCCGTCCGTGGTAATAGAAATATTTAGTTTATGACCTAAATGGCTCAATGGCGAAGGCACAATTTGGAGTCACCAGAGTCAATGGTAGAGGATTCAATTCTCGCATGAGTATAAAAATGTGTGTAATATACGTTTATCCCGAGTCTGAGTGGCCCGCTTCCACCTTTGACAAGCGTGGTGGTTTAATGTAATTAGATTCGAATTTGTCACTGACTGAGCCATCGCCCAGTTCGAAATGGTGGGTAATATAGAGGTATATAAGTTTGCATATGAATCATATTTTAATATGTAAGTATGTGTTGCTGCAGAATGAAATAAACGTATCTTTCTGGAGGCTCGATTCCTCTCCCATTACTTCTTTCTTTCTTTACAATTACTCCCATCCCTACTGTATAGTAGGGGACAACTGCAGAGCTCGTAATACAGCGGATGTTTAGCCTCGTTTGCCTTTTGCTTTCATAAAAAAGTGTTATTGATTCATGCGTAATATACTCCTATGTAAAACAGATTATAAAACAATTCATTGCCATATATCTTGAACTTTTACGTGCCCGTGCCAAATGCAGCGAACACATTACTAACTTGTTGTTGTTAAAAGTTGTCTACAAGCGTAATTTATTAATATCGAAATGCCGTTAAATTATCGTATTGATTTGTTTATTACGAAGATTAGAAGTATTTACATAGTATAATGTTTATTTTATGATCTAAATGACTCAATGGTGAAGTTGCATTATGGAGCCTTCGGGGTCAACTGTCGAAAATTCAATTTTCGCTTCGGTATAGATATTATGTATGGCCTAGATAGCCTAGATATAGTAATCAGACTCGAAATAGATATATTTGGGGATATAATGGGGAGGCCAGTACCCAGCAGTGAGACGTATATGGGTTGTGGTAGTAAAAAAATGTTTAATTTATGACCTATATGGCTCAATGGCGAAGTCACAATTCGGAGTCATCAGAGTCAATAGTAGAGGATCCAATTCTCGCACGAGAATAAAATTGTGTGGAATACAGGTTTATTCCGAGTATGAGTGCCTCGCTTCCACCTTGGACAAGCATGGTGGTTTAATGTCTATTGCTTGATATATGGAGAGTCACTCTACCCAAAAGCGGGACATACATGGGTGTGAGCAAAAACAATTACAATTTAACAGAAAGAAAGAGATAAAGAATATAGTTCAGCAGAAGACTAACGGCTGTATACATAATAATTGTTAAAATAAATGGCTAATAAAACTTACGTAGCTGTTAAATTGAGATATTCTTCATAGTGACATATTTTTTTACTTAACATACAATTTCACAAAACAATATGTGATTTTATAAACATATAAATATCGCTAAGGATGTGGGAGCGACGTGGAGCGGAAGTCGCGCGAATTTATGTCAACGACTGTAGAAATAATTCGCGTGAGAACACACGCCATTGGGTACGTTATTCAGGAGAAGTTGGTAGGAAAATAAGTTACCGGAAGTAATAAACAATTGAACATTTAATACTTTTATATTTAAATATATACAAATATGTAAAGGAGACCCACTTTTGTGATTTTACTTACATGACTAATAAACGTTAAAATAAAATTCGAGATGTGTCAATAAAAAGAAATGTTAAAGAATATAAATATTCCGGAATATGATCGGGCTCCCCCGGGTACTATGTGCCTTACCTCAGCATGCGGGGCTCTGCGGGGGCTGACCTCCATCCTCCCTTGTGGTTCGCAGGATTTACTATGACGAATTTTAATAAATTTAATTTGTTAAAAATGACGGCGACGTGGTTGGCCACCCGTCACGTTCTGATTCCTACGAGGGAGAGAAGCGACTAACGGAGAGCCGTTTCGCTACGATGCATGTGAGAGGAAGGATGGGTGAAAAGATGGATGAGTGTGAAGAAACAAGGAGGGTGTGGCGGGGGTCGTAGCCGATGGAGATCTGTGGTCTCTACCTACAGGAAAAAGGTGTGACGATATGTATGTATGTATAAATATTATAATTGAAATTAAGAGAAATAATACCTTTTAATGATGTTTCTCTTTATAGGTAAATATATGTTAATTGTATTTTAATATTTTATAAATTATAAGATAAATTTAATAAAAAATTAAATCTCTTTACAGTGCAACATATCGAATAAATAAATTAATAATATTATATAAATATATATTAAAAAGTACCTATATATATATATATATCCTTGCATTGTTACCCAACAAATCGGAAGTCCGGCACAAAGACATATGGATGTATGTATGTACATATCGAAACAAAAAAGCAAAAACGGTGTAAATGACACAGACGTCAAAATTTTTTTATTGCATTATGGTATCAGAAAATAATACTCCGTCTAATGGTCTAGTCTCGCAGCTCTACGAGGAATAAATAATTTGGTACAGGGTTGAAACTGACTGTTTTTACATTTTTTATAGAAATCTTTAAAAGTTTTTTTGGTTCTCGTTGTAGGTTTTTATTTTGCGTTTTTGCTACGTTTTTGCTTTTCTGCAACGATATATAGACTATAAAGTAATATCCATCAGCGCTATTATACTTTCATAAGTATTTATATTTCTTTATTTCATTCGTTTTGGATTCTAGAAAATACAAATGTCTGTCTGAATCCTTTAAATTTCATTAAATAATAGCATATTTTTTATATTTTCTAGTTTAATATCTTATTGTTTGTAGTTAAAGGAATTAACAATAATTTAGCGAAAACTATTTAAAAGTCTTTAAAAATAATATTTTTGAATTTTTTCTCCTTTTACTAATATTGTAGGACGTTTAGATGAAAATTATCGAGATCACTTTTGAACAGGTTTATATCAGAATCCTTCGAAAACTTGATCTGAATATTAATCGTTGAAATTAACATGGACGCTATTTTTTTAAATCGATCTGAATATCAGTCAGGTCATTGTCCTTCATTTAAACCTAACTAGTTATTGACAACGCCCATAAAGGTCATTGTTGTTTACAGGATATCTTCGGGTGTTGAACTTAATTTGAGGTTAAATTGGTCGTAAACAAGATTTGTAAAACTAAACCAGTTTATATTCTGCAATCATTTTGTAATTCTGATTTGCCAATTAAATAACTTATCTGTACACTTTTTGTATGTATTTTATGAGTTCATTTGGCCAGTGTCATATGGAAGAAAAATAATTAATTTTGATTAGCTTATTTAATGACTTATCTTTACATTTTATTATTTATTTTTTGTATTTATGCAAATGGCCAGTGTTTTATAAAGAAAACAATTATAATCCTAATTCACTGAATAAATAACTTACCTGTATATTTTATTATTTGTTTTTTGGCCAGTGTTATACATATGTATTATTCCTTATTTATTAAATATAGCTTGTCTATGTTTTTATTGCTTTTTTGGACTTGTGTTTGTACATGGTCAGTATCAGATGCAGGAAAATATTGAAAAAACTTAATGATATTTTTGCTTTTATCGTGTTTTGTTGCTTTTGGTATTATTTTAATCCTACATGATCTTGACAATAAGTCAAGCAATTATAGAGTAACAGATAGCGTATTATTTATTTAATTATAGATCATGCTATACTGTTTTCTCTTGAAGGTATATAATACTATAGGTATTCGTAAAATTAAGTAAAAAAAAAAAGGTTCACCGAATGAATTACATAAACAAAGTTTGTACTTAGAAGTCGCTCATCCATGAGGATGCAGTCGTTTCTAAAAGTTTCTGAAATATTATATCAAGTTTTAAAACACAAAAATACGGGCTAGAATTATGTTGCTAAAGTTTGCTAGGCGGAATTAATCCAAACAATATACTAACTTCTTCCGCTATAAGTGTCCCCATTGTTTCTCTAAAGCGAAATTAAATATTAATTGCTATCCAGCATAATGGTTGTAATTCACACGACGCTGCAATGTGGACGGCCTTCGTGGCGGAACTATTGAATACTGATGTCACGGCGTAGGGCTGCGCTGTTAATAACGATAATTATTAGTTATAGCATTTTCTATGAGCATGATATCATCTAGCATATAAGTATAAGCATAAGAAGGTCATCATGCTTCTTTGATTATGGGACTATGGGATAGATTCGATCTTCTATTATTACAAATGCATGCATTCTATTAATACAAATGTTTAGGGACTCTAACATAATTGTAAGAGCCCTAAAGCATTTAATGATAAGCACAGTGAAGATCATTCTTTGTTCAATCTTCATTGTGCTTAGGGCCCATCAATAAATTATGTCACACGTTAAGAGGGAAGGTGGGGGTCAACAAAGCGTGATATCTAGTAATAATCGAGAAATTCATGTGACGTAGTTTATGGATGGCCCCTTACTACACTTTCCTAGAGCTTCTTGTCCAATGATAATCATTATCAAAAGAAGTGCACTTTTGGACGTAGGCCCATTTGAAATTAAAAAAAATAATTATTTTGAGCAATTTCTTTTTGTTCAAAAATCACCAAGGCTAATCGCTGCTATATATCATAACGTTATTTAAGATAGCAGATAGCAGGCGTCCCTATGCATGCTAATTCAAACAGTAATTATGCCGTCCTCGCATTAGGAGGAAGGCTCACGCGCCACACTTCGTGCTTGTCCCTTTTAGGACGCGGCGAGGACTCGCTACAAATGGTAGCAAAACGACAAACACTTGTATCGCTCGTTTTAAAGCAAAATATGATTTTACAGTCTGGTTTTTTAACAGATTCTATTGTTTCCTATTACATAAAATTTAAATTATTTATTTAAATTTGATCATTTATATAAAAATGTTTGGCAATACTTCTTTTTCTTTTCTTTTCTTTTCTTTGATGGCAATTAGATACAACTATTATGCCAGTGTCACGTAAAATACAGTAATATGCAAACTATTGAAATGTAACAAGTCAGCTTATCACATTGCGTCTTGATAAAATGGTGGCCATTTTACCAAAATCTTCTAAGGACTTTTTCAGTCAACTTAAAAAGTTACGATACACGCATTTATTTCATATCACTTTACTTATATATCTTAATCATGTATATATCTTATATATCTTAATAACGGCAATTAGTTATAACTATTATGCCAGTATTAAGTAAACTACAATGATATCAAATCTTTTGAAATATAGGTAGTCAGCTTGTCACCTTACGTCTTGATAAAATGATGGCTATTTTACTAAAACCTTCTATGGACTTTTTCATTTAACTTAAAAAGTCACGATACACGCATTTATTTCATATCACTTCTCTTATATGCCATATTCGAACTATATTGCATAATAAGCCACCACAATTAAACAATATAACTGATAATAATATGAGATTATGAAAATGAAATAAAAACACGTCACTAATGTAAGTTGGCGGGAAAAGTCTTAGTAATACTTATGGGTTGCAAATTATTTCCGTCGAGGGCGCCACAAGCACAGTTAAGTTCGTATGTTCACGAATCGTCGCATGTTCAGTGCGGTCATCCCTCCATAGTGATTGGTTGAAAAATCAGACGCCATTTTGACATGTCACGCAATAAGTTGTAGTCTACAGAGTCCATATTCATATTTCTGTATACTTAAATAATCAACTCCATTAATTACAATTTTAATTAGGCTGTCCTCCTTGGTAATACGCAAGCATAAAATTAAAATTTAAGCATTACGGTAAAATAGTACACTAAAAAGTCGTACGGATATTAAAAAATAGCCATTTTATTAAATTTTCAATAAGAATTCGGAAATAAATTATTGTTGTTGATTTGTTTATTAAGCTGTATTCATGCCAATACTTACAACAATCGAAGGGCCTTCAAAAATGATGTCACAGAATAAAAGATTCACCTTCCAATGAAAGATAAGAGAACAAATATTTAAATACAAAATGTATTCAAGACTCTCACGAATATTTGAACTTTGACTGCAAAAGGTTGATGTTTCCCAAGAGTGAGAACCTTCGGAGTTCATTGTGTGGACGTCTAATATTTACTCTGTGCATATTGCCATGAAATCTGGCTGTCTTTATTAATTTGAATAAAAATTATATAGCATACATTATTATACTATTCTATAGTGGTAGAGCCACGCTGCAGACGAATACTTTGCCAAGAATGGCATAATATTTGGCTGTAGCATGAATGGGCCGGCTCGCCCGGAGAAGTACCAAACTCCCGCAGAAATCCGTCGTCTGAGTGGTAGCTTAGCTACCGCGCTTCGTGCTGTGAGCAGCCGAGTTCCGGAGGCCCAACGCCCTCCCCCCTCCCATTCCAACTTCCATAATAACACTTGCCTTAAAGGTCGGCAACGCTTCCGCACTGCCTACAGCGCTGCGAATGTCTATGGGCGGCGTTGATTGCTTTCCATCAGTTGACACGCCTGCTCGTTTGCCTTCCTATCCCATAAAAAAAAAGATTAAAAATTTTTTTTTATGGAAAAGATGTGTAAAAAAGTAACCAAAAATGTAATAGATAATCCATTCTCTATAATACCGTTCAGTTTGCGTGTGTACATACTATTTCCGTCCATGAGTACGTACTTGAAATTTTTAATATTGCTTCACAATCTCAAAATTGCATTCGCGTGACGGGCGTTTGCATGACGGTTTTGTTATTACAGTCCATGCACAGTTTTATTCAGATTTCTCGCATAAACTCATCCAGGTTTTATGTCGTGATAACTTTAAATACTTTAGACATTAACAAATATACACGCAAACTAACATTTGCTATATAGAGAAACCTTATTCCTGGAAATTTTATATGCCAGGAATTACACGGCTTATAATGATGAGAGGCATGTTATTTTTATATTAGGCATACTATTTTTTTTTTAAAAAAAGACTAAACTCTAGAGTAAAAGGTGTGATAAAAGTTGAGAAAGGGATGCTTCGATAGTTTGGGCACAGGGAGAATGGATGAAAGACGACTGATAAAAGAAATATATGTTGCGGATGTCGATGGAAGGTTCGGTAGGGAAAAACTGCACTGCTCTTCTACTAAAAAAAAAAATTAAATCATGAACTCAGTGGCTAAGCTACCGTTGTCAAAACTAATTCCATTAGCTTCGAAAGCGGTAGCTTCCCGCATCGAGCTAGGTTCTCGAAACAGAATAAATATATCGACGCAAAAAGGCGAAAACACTGTAAATTACATAGATATTAAAAACAAATATCAGAATTTGCATTTTCGGATCAGAAAAAAATATTACGTCGAATGGTCTGTGAGTCTCACAGTTCTATGAACAATTGAGAATTTTGAAAAGGTTTAAAACTTACAGTTTTTAAGAGATCAAATAGGTACATTTTTCAGAAAATCACCGATAATTAAGACCGCAGATGCAAAATATACTTGTTTGACATACTTTTCGGTCTGTACCTTTATCCTCTGAAGTCAAACAAGACGTAAGTTCATCGTGAGAATCCCTTTTGTTTCCTTTAACAATACCTATTGGAAGTTCAAATTTGAAATCAAACGTTCCATTATTGCTCGCGTTTAATCTGTGGAAAATTTCTTCGTCCTTCTCTTTGCGTTTCGTTTAATTAATAAAAAGAACTTTTCCCGCCAACTTATATGAGTAACGTTGTATTTTTATTTCATTTTCATTTTATTCATTTGTTAGCGTATTATACAATAAAGTTCGATTAAAACTTATAAGTGAAGTGATATGAAATAAATGCATGTATCGTGACTTTTTAAGTTGATTGAAAAAGTTCATAGAAAGTTTTGGTAGAATAGCCACCATTTTATCAAAAAGTAACGTTAGAAGCTGTCTGAACATTTTCATCGTCATCATCATATGGTCCTATGTCCCCGAGGTGGGGCAGTCCACAGTGCTTCTCCATTGGGATCGGTCTTGAGCGACGCGCTTCACTTCAGGCGACGTCAACCCGATGGATTTCATCTCGGTCTGGATATTTTAAGGGATTTGATATTAATCCATTGTAATTGACACTGGCATAATAGTTTTAACTAATTGCCATCAAAGAAATAATTAAAAAAAAAATATCGATTCGTCCAAAAAGTATCCATACTAGATTAAATTAGTCAAAATTGCAAGATATCAAGACAAATATCTGAAAGATATCGATAAACCTGTAAAATATATGTAAATAAAATAGGCACGATAATTTGGCCCCGTGGTTGCCAAAAGCCAGGTGACTCGCCAACTTGTGAGTTGTGCTTTGTAACTGTGGTTAGTTAGATAAGCGATGAGAGCTGGAAGGACATCTCCTTTCTCATTCCTTCAATTCCTCTATCAACCCATTACTCACGTTTTACTCTAAAGTTTCATAGCTTTTTCTTGTCTGATTCTTTACTGCTTTATTAAGTGGACAGGCAAAATTTTACTAAGCTAAGATCCGCAAAAAGCGAAAAATAATATTGTAGTTATTAATGGAGTCAGGCGTTACTTTGCGGAAATCCATCACTATATGGACAGGTAAAAGTTTTACTTAGCTAAGATCCGCGACAAGCAAAACAATAACAGAAAATTAATAATGTGTGTTTTTCCGTTGGGTTTAGTGGATTTATTTGGAACTTAAACCAAAAACTTACCGAAAATCGGCCATGAACTCTCCACCCACCAACCACTACACACAACACCAAACACACATTATCACTTTTCTATCTTGTAAACGACACGTGTTTCGCCCCAACACGAGGCATCTTCAGGTATAGTAGACTCTACGGTAGATAACCGAAAACTTTTCGTGATAATCGTGATAATGTGTGTTTGGTGTTGGCCGATTTTCGGTAAGTTTTTGGTTTAAGTTCCAAATAAATCGACTAAACCCAACGGAAAAACACACATTATTAATTTTCTGTTATTGTTTTGCTTGTCGCGGATCTTAGCTAAGTAAAACTTTTGACTGTCCATATAATATTGTAGTTTACAAAAGGCAGTGAAAATTATAGAATAACTAATTCTTACCGTAAAATAAGCAGGCAGCAAAATTCCACTTCTACTACTGTTACACCGACAATAATAATAATCATTTATTTCGACACCACAAAGTTACATACATGTATAGGTTATAATACAGAGAGAATAATTTTTATGTGTATCTCAGGTCACTAGCCTTCCACCCCTAATTTCTAATTGATTATTTATATCTATGGAGAAAAGTGTGTCTGTATGTGTGTGTGTGTGTGTGTGTGTAAAGCTACATTACCACTTACTCGCAGGCCCAGTATTCGATAAAGCCGTAAAAGCCAACAGGCTACCAGCGTTAACATCTTCGAATCGAATCTGACTGACATGTTATTGGCGAATCGGCAAGAGATGGGGGTAAGTTTGTTCGGAGAAAGTGTTTGGGAGGGGCTCGAGGCAGAGGATTTATATCCAAACCTTGAAAATCTGAAGAGGATTAGGCACTGCTCGACGATCCGCCTGAACTGTAACACCTACGGGGTTCACTTTCGAACAAAAACTGATCACAAGTGGAAATACTTACGTGGAGGGAGCAAATAAATCCGATTCAGCCGAAACAAGATGGCCGCCATACAAATGAAAATCGCCATCTATGGGCCGATTTCGTTGAAATTTGTGATAGGCTCGAAACGATCGCATTGATATAGTTTTATTTGTAAAACCATATTAATGTTTTATATATTTAAATACGCAGTTAATGCGTATCGAATCGTACCAAATAAAAGGGTAGCTATGAATCACCTAGCCATGCGTTATTTTTATAGCACCGTTCTCCTATCCTCAAACTTCACCAGCGGTTAATTTGGTCCGTCCAGTAGTTTTATTATCAATGAAAAAGCTAAAAGCTGCGGATTAAGCAGTTTTATTGGCAGGCCCTTACTCGTCCGGCGATAAAATTCACCCCTTACCCACGATCCGATAGCGAACAGTCACGTACGAGACACAGAGGTCGGTAACCAAACACTTCACCCAAGTAGTAAAGATTCTGTGATAATATAGAGTTCATCTCTGTGAAAAATTTTGTGTTATTTATTTCATATTAATTTATTTTCTGTAGTACCAATATGCGTCCTAACATTTTAATTTTTATTTTAAATATCTTAAGAGCCTTTCAAGTTGAATATCTAAGTGTTAATATATAAGTTTCAAGTATAAAATGAATATCTAAGTATAAAATGGGGCGTGAAGAACGCTTACAAATTTCCGTCATTTGTAAGTGCAAAACTCTTGTAATTAATACAATCTCTCAAAAACAAAAATATCAACATGGCAATCAAAGGTGGTTTTACGTTTGTACTGGTGGAAAAAGCATAAGGCTTTGTTCATTAATATTTTTTTTTCTTTCTACTCTACCATTAATAATAATAATAATAATTCTTTATTTGTATAATGTGAGGTTATAACAAGATGAAAAAAAAGACGTATTATATAATAGCTCCATCACATTGCCACTTACGGCGTACAAATTTCATTAATAATGACACACTATTAGAAATAACTAAAACAATTATTACAAATCTAAATACATAGCTAGATTATTATAATATCATTAAAATTATAATTTATTATTACATTTATATATCACTTTTTACTTTACATATATATATTATATATATATTTGATCGACTCTTTAAAGCAAAAAAGTCTTGAATATTATAAATATTGGCATCTATTAGCCATTTATGTAATCATTTTTATAATAAAATATAACGATAATTATAACAATAGTGTATCACCAATCTACATCGAATTATCTTTTTAACATTGTGCCCATCCTATGGTTGTCTGGAAGAAATCACTATAAGAACGCCAGTATAATCAAACAGTTATTGATTATAATCAATAATTGTATAACTTTGTTTTAGGTGTACAATAAAGGTACCTATCTATCTATCTAAGGCTATGTTACTTAATAATCAAACATGTTAAAAACAAATTCTAACATATATGGACAGTCAAAAGTTTTACTTAGCTAAGATCCGCGACAAGCAAAACAATAACAGAAAATTAATAATGTGTGTTTTTCCGTTGAGTTAAGTGGATTTATTTGGAACTTAAACCAAAAACTTACCGAAAAACCACTTTTCGGTTGTCTTCCGTAGAGTATTATACCTGAAGATGCCTCGTGTTGGGGCGAAACACGTGTCGTTTACAAGATGGAAAAGTGATAATGTGTGTTTGGTGTTGTATATAGTGGTTGGTGGGTGGAGAATTGATGGCCGATTTTCGATAAGTTTTTGGTTTAAATTCCAAATAAATCCACTTAACCCAACGGAAAAACACACATTATTAATTTTCCATTATTGTTTTGCTTGTCGCGGATCTAAGCTAAGTAAAACTTTTGACTTTCCATATAGTGATGGATTTCCGCAAAATAACGCCTGACACCATTAATAATCAAATTCTAACAGTCAGATTTCAGCAGTATTGGAATAGTCACGTATTGTTTTTGAATGGAGGTTTCGACTGATCCATCGCCCGTTTCCATCTGTTTCTAATGTGAATTGATATGTGATATGTAATTGATTAAAATATATACGGCAGAAGGTAATAAATTTATATATCTTTCTATCTATGTAACAGTATGGACATTTTCAATGACAGTATTTTTATAGGGTATTTTTTATTGGATAGGGAGGCAAAGACCAAGCGTGTTGTCTGATGGAAAGCAAACAACCCCGCATCCGCAACACCCTAGACATTGCAAATGAGTTGCCAGCCTTTAAGATGTGAGTATGCTTGTTTTTTGAAGGTGCCTCGTCATACCGTTACTGGGCACGAAACTCCCCATTTCTGGATGAACGGACATTAACCCAGTCCGCTAATTTAGTTCCACCACCTTACATAATTAAGGCGGTGGAACTAAATTAGCTATGATCTAATTACGTATATTTTTAAATTTAATTTAACACAAAAACACTTTTCTTTTGTAATCGATGTATATAATCATAATATGGGGTCAAAACTTTTTTTAACATAAATCTGGAGTGGTTTCGTAAACATACTGAAAAAAAGGATGAAGTCACCGGGGATTATAATGGCATTTATCGTGTAAATGGACAGTCAAAAGTTTTACTTAGCTAAGATCCGCGACAAGCAAAACAATAACAGAAAATTAATAATGTGTGTTTTTCCGTTGGGTTAAGTGGATTTATTTGGAACTTAAACCAAAAACTTACCGAAAATCGGCTATCAACTCTCCACTCACCAACAACTATACACAACACCAAACACACATTATCACTTTACCATCTTGTATGCTCATGTAAGGTTGGTGGGTGGAGAATTGATGGCGATGATTGGTGGAGAGAATTGATTCTTCGATGTAATGAAATTCTTCCAATGAAATCAATTTTCTATTCATTGTACATTTATATCTTACTAGCCTTTGCCCGCGGCTTCGCTCGCGTGGAATTTGGTCTGCCACATTAAGTTTCGTGACAGATCGTTATGGTTCACAATGTTGGTCATAGTGGCTTCCACATAAAAGGTAGATATATTCCGTCGTGGACTTTTATTTAGAACTATTCAAGACAAACAATCCTACGGTACATCATCTTTGTGTAACTCAAATGGTTTAGGCAGCGTACGCCAAGATAGCTCTCAGAGGCCAGATTTTTTCCGACTTAATTGACATGTATCGTTGTATTACGACCAAACATTTACATAAAATCATTACAAATTGTAGCCTATATGTTATTCCGATGTATAACCTATATTACTGTAAAGTTAGATCCAAATCCGTTCAGAAGCTTTTTCGTGAAAGTGTAACATACTCACAAACTTTCGTATTTATAATATTAGTAGGATAGGAATTCATACTTTATATACACTTTATCAATTTACATTTTATATCTCAATATATGATTAATGGAGTCAGGCGTTACTTTGCGGAAATCCATTATTATGTGGACAGTTAAAACCTTTACTTAGCTAAGATCCGCGACAAGCAAACAACAATAGAAAATTGATAATGTGTGTTTTGTGTTGGACGGCAGTTTTTCGCTAAGATTTAAGTTCAATGTAAATCCACTACATTTACACACTAGCACACACTACACAGCAGGAAAACACACATTATTAATTTTCTATTCTTGTTTGCTTGTCGCGGATCTTAGCTAAGTAAAAGTCTATCTATCCTAAGATGTCAATAGAACTAATCTTTTTATTTTAATAAAAATAATATTCCTATTTTATTATAAATTTTAAAATTTAAAAAGAATTAATAAAATGTAAAAGGTTTTAATATATTCAAATAAAAAGTTATCGTATATAAGTGATACATTTATCAATGTATCACTACAGTCTAGCTACTGTCCACAGAGTGGTTGTGCGTGGAAAGAAGTTTCGGGAAAAAGAAACCGTACCTACTGGATCGCAACTCACCGGGAATGAAACTTTTTAATATTACATTTGTAATATTTTTATATTTGTCGTAAAATCAACTGAAAATGTAAATTCATGTTATTATAATCAGCTAACTCCACACAGAGTCGCCGCGAAAATTGTATCCCGTTTGTAATTTAAAAGTAAAATGAAAAATAAATTAAAACGCGTAAATTTCCAGCTAGAGCGTAACTGGCTTTATCTTCTTTTTCCGCGAAAGCCGGAGCAATTCTTTGATGAGTTATTTCCAGTGGTGTAATGTTGGGATGGAATTTCAAATTTAAAAGTTTTTCTGTCAACGCGTCGCTACTATTTGGAATATTCCTTATTCTATTTTACGAGTATTTTGTACGTGTATTTACTGCGTAAAAGAAAACTAGAACTTAGAGCTCATTTCTATACCAGAAAACTGTAACAAAAAACAAACTACTAAATAGGTATACTCATTTAATATTACTAAACTACTAAACGCATTTTACTGTTAAAAAATACCCACTTTTTTATGGCATAGGAAGGCAAACGAGCAGGCGTGTCACCTGATGGAAAGCAACCAACGCCGCCCATAGACATCCGCAACGCCATAGGCAGTGCGGAAGCGTTGCCAACCTTAAAGGAAAGTGAAATTATGGGAGTGGGAGGGGGAGTGGGAGTGGGAAGGGGAGGGTGCTGTGCCTCCGGAACTCAGACCGCTCACCGTATAAAGCGCGGTAGCTAAGCTACCACTCAGACGCCGGTTTTCTGCCGGAGTGTGGTACTTCCCCGGGCGAGCCGGACCATTCATGCTACAGACAAATAATTCTTGACAAAGTATTCGTCTGCAGCGTGGCTCTACCACTAGCAAATTTCTAGTTTATCTCAAAAGAAATACTTTTGTTAGCAAAATAACTTCGACATATCTTTTTTCATACAAAATTGTAAATATTGTTCCATAAAACTGCAAACGTGTGGGCACTCTGTCAATGTCAGCGTGAACTCGTATCAATGGATGACGTCATCGCGTCATTTGTTCGTAGCGCTTGCGGTGACACACTTTTATTTTTGTGGATTGATTTTTAAATTTAAACATATAATTTTAAAAATAAAAAAGTCGAAAAGGACGAAACGTTATTATTATACTTTTAACTTAAACGTTATCTATTTATTGCTTTTTATACGACAAAACTAATTTTAATATTTGGAAAGAAGACCATGTTCAAAAATGAAATACAATTTACGGATGGCAAAGATAATCATGATAATGAGAATTATGTTACGTGTTCATTTAAGAATAATTTCGAATTAAAATTAATTTTTTTTACCTAAAAAATACCACGCTTAAATACCTAATCTATCTGCCAAGCGGCAAATTCACTCATTTATTAAGGAATGTAATGTCCAGCAATCGATTATTACGGTTTTGTTGATGATTTGATATCTATATCAACTATATGACTTTATTTGTTTATAATTTTAATAATCATTTGGGCAGAACAAATTATTATGCGCAAAAAATAAAATATGTTACAAAAATTCAACGACTCTAACATGGGTTTAGTGGACGAAAAGTCATATTCGACACGAAGTACGCACGAATGCTACCCGAATCTTTTTTCTTAAAATGTTTTAAAATAATATAAAAAAAAAGACAAATTTCATTGTAATACGTTTCGTTAATTATTAAAACTTATGTTAATTTAGTCGTGCTAATTACAAGTGTTATTAATAATTTAACAATAACACAAAAAAATTGAAAAAGTAATAAATTTGAATAAATGTCATTAATAATAAAATGTTATTATTACTTTCTCTCGGATATAAATGAATATAATTTTAAAAATAGGGAAATGGCAGAATATATTTTTTAAATTATATTTTTCTCTTCTTCTGCAATATACAACAAAAAAGCTCTTTAACTTTTTTGTACTCATGGGCTAAACTTTTTACTTTATCCTCCGAGACCAGACGCTGATGCATTTGCGCAAATCCCACCTTTTGTTTTCCCGCAACTAGGTTTTTTCGTTCATTTTTCGTCCGTATCGATCGCTCTTGTTTACTCCGATTGGAATTTCAAATTTAGCACTGGCCGTTTCATTAAAACGGTGAGTTTTTAATCTGTTGAAACTTTACGAGTCATGTCATTGCGTTTGATTTTAAAAAGTTTTTGCTAATGGAGACAGGGACAGACAGTTTTGGCGGAAATTAAAACAGTTTTTACGATAGAGTAAAAATGTTTGATTTTACGATAAATCTCATTATCTTTAATATATAGCTAATTTAAAATGAAACCCTAATTTAGAATGAAAGAGACAATTTATAGCCATATATATACCTCGATAAACTTCTCAACGAATGTGTTTAAGTATTTTTTTTTAAGAAGACTAGCATTTTTTAAGTTTAAGTTTCCCGTAAATCCACTTCTTCCAGTAAAAATACACATTATTTTTCTACTTTTGTTGACTTGTCGTGGATCTTATTAGCTAAGTAAAGATTCTGATTACGATGACGACCAATTGGCTCAGAGGTAAGCTGCCGCCGGAATAAATTAATGCGGGTTCGATTCCCCATCAAGATGAATATAAATGAAGATATATACAGATATTTACTATCAGTCTGGTTACCCCGCCAATCCGCATTGGACAAGCGTATTGGGTTGATTTCCGTTCCTCCAGAAACGGGGAGCCCCGTCGCAAGCCCCTGTCAAGTGTGTCGCGAGATTTACAAATACGATATTTGAATCTATTTTTTACTTTATGTGTTTGTATGTTATGTTTTTGTTTCTTTTCTTTGATGGCAATTAGTTACAACTATTATGCCAGTGTCACGTAATTTACAGTAATGTCCAATCTCTTGAAATGTAACAAGTCAGCTTATCACGTTACGTCTTGGTAAAATGGTGGCAATTTTATCAAAAACCTTCTATGGACTTATTCAGTTAACTTAAAAAGTTACGATACACGCATTTATATCATATCGATTAACTTATACACCTTGATCGAACTATATTGTATAATACGCCACCACAATGAAACAATATAACTGGTAATAATATAAGATTATGAAAATGAAATAAAAACACAACATCACTGATGTAAGTTGGCGGGAAAAGTCCTATGTACATTGAAATACGTTTAATAGATTGATGATGAATAATTTAACATATGTTATATTATATTATAATTTTAATTTAACATACATTATACCTTTACTTCAACTATCAAAAAATTTAAATGTAAGTATGTAAGGGTTTCGCGAATTTGTAAAGAGTATAACAGTGCGTCGCTGAATAATAAAGTTTGAGAACCGCTGGTCTAGACGATTCGATTGAAGTAAGCGCGTCGAGTTATTTAAAGAGAGTAAATTAAGATTTGAGATTTAAATGGTTTACGATTTCCCGATATTCTCTTGGAATTTCGTAACTAAATATTCGATATAAAAATAATATATTGTTTATATGTTCGTCTGTTTGTATACGACAAACCAACAATTTCGTTTCAGTGAAACCGTTGGAATTGGAATTAATGTCGTCCCGATTGAATTTCGGCTTATATTTAAAGAAAATCGAGTAGGCGTAGACAGTAAATATTATATGTAATTCAAAACGACACTAGCAACAAATATTAAAATAAATTTGCTACTACACATCCGCAAATAAAATAACGCATAATATTCAAAATACATAACTATATAAATTTCAAATAATTGTAAATAATTTATTTTACACAAATCACAATTATTTTATATAAATGAACATTATTCCTACATGGTCTGCCAACAGATGGCGCTACAAGATAAATTTAGTTTTGTCTAGCATCCGCGAATTCGTGGCCCGGTTGGTGCGAAAGATATTCGACCGAGCCGACAATGGGCCATACTCCCACCTACAAAATTTTGCTCATACTGTCGCCGCCTGGCCCCCGCGGGGGAGAGCCAGTGACGGACCTAAAGTAGGAAAAGGTTCAGCCATATCTAGACGACGCGAAGTCGATAGGATACCAGTTGGTTTTATCTCCGAGGCTCGATGTTTCCGTTTCGTTCATTTTGTTAGAATGCCCCAAAAGCCGCTGAGGACAGCAGCACCAAAGACCGGGGAACGGTCGCCCCATTGAGTTTCTGCTAGGCTCGCTCCCACACCCCTGCGTGGGGACTGCGATGTCCCCGTTTCATTTCAGTTTCGTCTATATATATAAAATAATTAAATATTGACATTATTTCAAATTGACCGATTGGCTCAGTGGCGGGGCTCTCCGCCCGCGGAGTCAATGGTCGCGGGTTCGATTCCCGCATCGGAATAAATATTTATATGGATTTTTAAATGTTTATTCCGAGTCTGGTAACCCCCCCAATCCGCATTTCCTTTCCTGCCCCTTCCTTGTGCGTATGGTGCCTTACCTCAGTATGCAGGGCTCTGCTGGGGCTGACCTCCATCCTCCCTTGCGGCTCGTGGGATTCACTAAAGACGAGTTGAATATACCTAATTTGTCGAAAATGACGGCGACGTGGTTCGCCACCCGTCACGTCCTGATTCTCACGAGGGCGAAAAGCGACCAATGACGAGCCGTTTCGCTGCGATGAATGGCAGCGGATGGAGCTCTGTGGTCTCTGCCAACCCCTGCGGGGGATAGGCGTGAATATATATAAAAAAAATTATTTCAAATACGTATAAAAATCACATATACATATATAAATCATTTATCCAATTGCGATGAAGCATTGAACACATATTGTTTAGACGCTTGGGAAGACTTTTGAATTAGTGCAAACGTTTTACAACAGATGGCGTGCGACTGCTTTCTAGTAGTAATACAATGTACGTCATATACCAGCTAATATGAAATATCTTTTTTTTTAATTCGTCTATGATCAGCCACTTTCGTGTCCTTTGAGTCCAATACAAGCGTCTGCCTTTCTCGCTCGCTCCCTTACACAAGATTTTAGCTATTCAGCGAAGAAGCGCAGCTGGCGTTCTTGGCATTTTGCCTGAAACCTGACATTTTAGATTGTATGTATAGAATTAGAAATATTTATTTGTGACACACCGTTTTTTATAGAAACATTGCTAATATTAAAACCTACATAGATATTAAATATAACATGAAAGAGAAAAACAAAAAACATTAAATGTGCCATTAAAATAGTTTTTTATAATAAATAAATATTCTTAATAATAAATAAATAAATATTCTTAATAATAAATAAATAAATTTCATAAAATAATTGCACAGCGTAAGCCAGGCGGACTTTTGGAGCACCTGGCGCTGGTTTTCAGCAAAAACCAATGTAGTCAGCTTGCGGACTACAGTGATTAAATCGGTTAGGATATATACATACATATATACTCATATACATGTGGACAGTCAAAAGTTTTACTTAGTTAAGATCCGCGACAAGCAAAACAATAACAGACAATTAATAATGTGTGTTTTTCTGCTGGATGTAGTGCATTTATTTGGAACTTAAACCAAGTGATGGATTTCCGCAAAGTAACGCCTGACTCCATAACAATAACAATAAATTAATAAAAAAATATTAAACAATTCAAGTATCTCTCTGTGATGTTCATGCAAAAACCATTTTTTAATAATATATACTTCTTTTGGTGAAATCGAAAAAATGCCGAAATCGAGCATCTGGTAGCCCAACCAACTGGTAGCAATGTAATAGGTGTGACTAAGGCTCACCGACTTCGTTGGCTGGGCCACATTGAGAGGATAGGGAGAGGATCGCGCAGTCAAGAGAGCGTATGTGCGTCGCCCAACTGGACGACGTACTATGGGACGCCCCAGGTACCGCTGGAAAAACATGATCGAGGATGCTTTGCACAACCTTCAATTCTGCAACTGGCAGGAGGTGGCGCTGGGCAGGGCACGGTAGCTTAAGATCTGTTCGGAGGCCAAGATCCATTTTACCCAAAACACTGCGCCAACAAAGTTAGTCAGTTATTTACTTTCTTACACAATACCAAGGTGCCATCAATAAATTACATCATGCTTGTCATTCGTGGTCAGATTTCTATAAAAATTATATAGTATATAATAAATAAATAAATAAAAAATAAACTACTTATAATAAATACTTTTACTTCTAAAATGAGTCAACGAATAAAGATTTCCTCTCCATCTCTCCGTGTCCTGTAATCGGGGCTGATTGCGTCTTTAAGCAAAATATCCAAGACAGATTCCTTCTCAGTATAAATTGAGTTCCGATATACGGATGAAAGGGATCTTTCTTTTCAATTGAAAGTCATTCAGTTAATGCCAGCGGAATGACTAACACGAATTTACTTTGCCATCAATCAATGAACGAATGAATGAATGAATGAATGAATGAAAAATTAACATTATATAAATCCAAATATCGGATTTATATAATGTTAATTGGGTCGCCATTCGAAATTTTACTCTCAAATTTTTCTTATTCAAATCAATTTCTTAAAGATACATCGGAATCATCATTTTTTTTAATTTCTTCCAGGTCATCATATTTATCGATACTGCTGTAATCTCCACGCTTTAAGAGATTAGGGGATCTAAGATTGGTTTTATTACGCAGGTTTACGCTATTGCCCATCTAAGGTATTTGCTTTCATAGTCACTTCTTACGAAACACAAGGAAATAGATCGTCTTAAGAAATAGGCCTTATCTATGATCCACACAGTGAACCATCAATAACAATAACTAATTCGTTGATTCTATTTGGAACAAACAGAAAGAAACTCAGCTTACTCGATTAAATTTTTAACACACGTCAGAGCATATCTTTCTCTCTCAATCATCCTAAAATAGTAAGCAAATCTCTCTCAATTTCATCATTTAAATGAAATAAAAAAAAAATCACGGACTTTAAAGACTGACATGTTATTTTCATTACACGAACTGGTAAAATTTTAATTAAGCGGCAAAGTTATGAAATGATCTTTCCGAAATAGTGAGACAATGTCAAAGCTATGAAAAACGACATTGCTATGAAATGATCTTTCCAAAATGTGAGAAAACATCGCTCAATTTAAATCAAATTAAATGAACTCACACCGTTTCAAAACTGATGCTTCATTTTTATTCTACCAGTTATATGAACTGGTAGAATTTTAAACAAGAGTCAAAGCAATAAAGTAAGCTTCACAAAATAGTAAGGAAGTCTCTCTCAATTTAAATCATATCAAAAGAAGTCACGGGATTTCAAAAGTGATGCGTTATATTAGTTACACCCATTATCAGAATGGTCTGTTGACAATTATTACATGTAAAGATAACGCACATACATACATACATATCGTCACGCATGTCTGATGGACATTAAATATTTATTTATGTCTTGCATATATCATTATCATCATTGATAAGCTGTGGCATTCCACTGCTTGACATATAGCACCCATAAGATACGCCTTTGACTACAAGCATTCAGTTTTTGCTAGACGCCCGACGACGTCCTTCCAAGGGGCATTCCACACAACATTTGCCTAGATACAGTCTTTACTCCAATACTCATTTAAGATTGTCGATTATCAAATAAACATTACACACTTCAGTGATTGTTTTTAAGAATCTTCCGTTGCGGTAGTATCATATCCCTATCATCCTGTCTAAATCCATCTTTTCTTTCTCCTGCCTTTTCCTTTCTTCTCTATCCTTTTCCCATCCTCTCCGCCAATTCACGGTCAGCCGTGCCAAAGGATGCGTGGTTAGGGGCGAGCTTAGTCGCAAGCATGCCAACCTTCCCGGGATCGGGCTCCCCCGCGTATTATAGTGCTTTATTTCAGCATCCGGGGCTCTGCTGGACTGACCTCCATCCTCCCTTGCGGCTCGTGGGATTCACTATGATGAATCTTAATATATCTAATTCGTTAAAAAATGACGGCGACGTGGTTCGCGACCCGTCACGTCCTGATTCCCACGAGGACGAGAAGCGACGAACGGAGAGCCGTTTCGCTACGATTAATGTGAGAGGAAAGATGGATGAGTGTGAAGAAAGCAAGGAAGGTGTGTCGGGATCGTAGTGGATGGAGATCTGTGGTCTCTGCCTAACCCTACAGGGAGACAAGCGTGACAATATGTATGTATGTATGTATGTATTTATTTAAAGATTTTTTTTACGAAAAATAGAAAATTCGTACACCCCTAGACCCTAGTTGTCTGATAAATAAATATATTAGTATTATTTATTATTAAACTAGAAATCCAAAGCCGCAAATGGGTACCGTAACATCTTTTTTATTAAACGACCTATATAATTTCAGGGGCAATTTGACCCCTTTCAAGATTCAATTCAGCGGGTACAGTGTTACATTTTCACTTGTACGACACCGTCTAACGTCCCGGGTGGGTCAGAGTGACCACGCCAGAGGCGGGAAGGGTTGAATGTTGTGTAACGATTTATTTCGATTACATTTGTAGGTTTTAAAGTTTGTGACACACTAAGAATCAAACGTTGTCTTGGTTATTCACTAAAAAAAAATTTTGGTTTTCTATAAAACTAAAAACTAATGTCACACATAACCGTGTCATCTGTCGTAGACATAATTCGTATGATATTTTTTATGGGATAGCTAGGCAAACGAGCAGGCGTGTCACCTGATGGAAAACAATCAACGCCACCCATAGACATCCACAGCGCTATAGGCAGTTCGGAAGCGTTGCCGGCCTTTAAGGAAAGTGTCATTATGGGAGTGGGAGGGCAGGATAATGTGAGGGAGGGTGTTGGGCCTCCGGAACTCTCGCTCACCGTACGAAGCGCGGTAGCTAAGCTACCACTCAGACGCCGGTTTTCTGCGGGAGTGTGTTACTTTCCCGGGCAAGCCGGCCCATTCATGCTACAGACAAATAGTATGCCATTCTTGACAAAGTATTCGTCTGCAGCGTGGCTCTACCATTATAAGTAAATAAATAATAATAATCATTTATTTGACACCACAAAGTTACATGTATAGGTTATAATATAAAGGGAGAATAACACTTATGTGGCGGGCTAGTGTCTGAACTAGGGGTGAGCCTGTATCTCAGATCAGTAGCCTTTTACCCCTTATTTCTAATTGTTTATTTATATTTATGGTTAAGCATTAATTTAATAAGTTATGTAAAGCTCTAGTATTAAATTTATTAATTACTAAAGCTACATTTAGAAAAAGTTTTTTAAAAATTATCTATTTTACTAAAGAAAGTAATTATACATACTTTCTTCCTTCTCACACATACACACGCATACGTTCACATATCCATTGTCCAAATGTATAGTCTAGCAGCAGACAAGTAGCTACGCCTATTCAAACGTCGGCTAGCAAGGTTTATTTTATGGGATAGGAAGGTAGGCGTGTCGCCTAATGGAAAGCAATCAACGCATCCCATAGACAACCGCGACACCGCAGGAGTCGCGGAAGCGTTGCCAGCCTTTTAGGTATGTGTAGGCTTGTTTTTTGAAGGTGGCAACGTCGTATCGATTCGGAAAGACCACCGAAGGTAGCTGGTTCCACAGAATGGTGGTGCGTGGAAAGACAATTCGAGACAAACTCACCGTAGTAGATCGCCACTCATCCAGATGGTGGGGATGAAACTTTTCTTTACGGTAACTTGTGCGGTTGTGGAATTCGGCGGCGGGAATTATTCCAAACAATTCCTCGGAGGAATTCATCCCCATGATAAAAGCGGTGAAAATGCTGAGAGATGAGACATCCCTCCGCAGCGCTAGAGCATCAAGGCGATCGGTGAGATTTTTGTCATGGACGATTCGGATCGCACGACTTTGTATGCAGTCAAATGGAAGAAGTTGATACTTGAAGAAGATTGAAGTGACCCGATTGCTAGCATGGCTATCGTTTGAACAAAAATATCATTAATTCAATGTGGTGAAGAAATTTCCAAGCTCCTCGAGGCGTACGCTCTCACTGTATTCACGGCCGGACGCGTCCATGTGTGGGAAATGCGTTCGGGTCAAGACACATCGCCCATTGGATTTTCCTGGATTAAATTTCAAACAGTCCGCAATTCACGGGGAATTGAAAGTCGAGCGGATCGAAAGTCGTATAAAATACGAAGTAATGATGGAAATTCTAATCTAGCCTCTTACTTTAGTTGAACATATATATTTATTTCGTTTCAAAGTTCTCAACAAAGGTCAGGTCAAAAGTAACCTTAACCGATGGTTTCTGTGAAACGCCAATGTCCAGCAATCTTACAACTGTGTCGATGATGAAGATAGAACAATCAGTGCATATTAAAATCCTTTTTCGTTGTACAGTTCAGATGCACCGTATATATTTTAGTGGTAGAGCCACGCTGCAGACGAATACTTTGTCAAGAATGGCATAATATTTGTCTGTAGCATGAATGGGAGTGTGGTACTTCCCCGGGCCGGCTCGCCCGGGGAAGACCACACTCCCGCAGAAAACCGGCGTCTGAGTGGTAGCTTAGCTACCGCGCTAAGCTACCACTCAGACGCCGGTAATCAGAGTAAGTTCCGAAAGCCCAACTCTCTCCCCCCTCCCCCCTACCTCCAGCACCCGTCTACTACAAAGGTCATCGGTTCAACAGACTTCTTCTACCTATTGCCAATTAAATTTGCTAACTCTAAGAGTTATTGAAGAGAGAACATTTTGATATATAACTCTATGTTTTTGTTACAGATTTCGTATGCTACGTGGAAGTCAACTAACAATAATTGAGGCTGAAAAGCCCTAATACCCAAGGTAAGGAGGAATTCAAATTAATAATGGACTTGAAGGGGCAAAATCGTCGCTTTCGGACTCAATGGTGGTGGGATCAGTTCCCGAATTTTTTTGTATGGGGCAGGAAGGCAAACGTGCAGGCATGTCACCTGAAGGAAAGCAATCAACAGAAGATGATCATATCAGTAGTATATCAGTCCATAGATATCCACGGTGCCATAGGCATTGCAGAGGAGTTGCCAGCCTTTAAGAAAAGTGTAGTCTTGTTTTTTAAGGTCCCAACGCCGTTGAAGGTAGCTGGTTCCACGGAGTAGTGGTACGTGGAATGAAGTTTCTAGAAAAACGCCACATCCAGATGGTTGGAATGAAATTAGATAAATATGTACATATGTAAAGGTATGGCCTAAAGTTTTTTGTGGGATAGGAAGGCAAACGAGCAGGCGTGTCACCTGATGGAAAGCAATCAACGCTGCCCAAAGACATTCGCAGTGCCATAAGCAGTTTGGAAGCGTTGCCGGTCTTTAAGGAAAGTATCGCTATGGGAGGGGCGGAGGGAGAGGGGGAAGGTAGCTACCACTCAGACGCTTGTTTTCTACCACTCAGAGTGTGGTACTTGTCCGGGTGAGCCGGCCCATTCATGCTACAGACAAATAATATGCCATTCTTGACAAAGTATTTCGTCTGCAGCGTGGCTCTACCACTTCAAACGTTTTCCATGCTTAAGAAGGCACATCGCATTACTTACGTACCTATATTTTGCGCCAAGAATGAAATTGGACTGAACCCCTCGACTGAATTTCATCCTTTGTATAAAAATATCGAAACATCAAACAAAGACATTGAACATCGAACAAATATTCAGAAATAAATATTAATATAGTTTTGCTGTAACATAGCAATAATATTAAATTAAATAAAAATAAATCTTAATATTCAAAATATATATTAATATGTATTTTCTCTAAAATAATTTATTTCACACAAAATACAATTATTATAATAATTTTATGTAAACTAACATTATTCTTACATCATCCGCCAACAGATGGCGCCACAAGTCATAATAAACTAAATTTGTCTATGGCATAAAGTAATTAAATAATGATATTAATTTCATATACAATAGCGATACGTTTTAGATGTAGCTTAAATACAAACCATTTTAGCGCGGATCCCCAAACTCGGAGTGATATAAATACGCGATATCCAATGGCGACGGGGTACCGCGAACATAAAAAAAATATTTTCTCTAAAAATAGCGGCAAGAAAATCGAGGGGCGAGTTTTATTTATTCGCACATATCGCGTCCGCCATATTTCATCAGCGTACTTCCGCACAGCCTCTGAATTATTTATATAATCACGATAGAAATGAATTTACTTCGTTGTGTTGGGTTCAGTCTGAATAGCTCAAATACATACCGCGCTCGGACTCTATTAGATTTTTTTTAACAAACGATTAGCAATGTTTTTATTATAACTAGAGTTCTTGTTAAGTATTAAAAAATATAAGCTTAGAAGAGACTAAAGGAAAACTTAAATCTCTTTTAGTAACATCAGTCATACATATATCATATCCGTCGTATACAGACTTCTATAAAAATTTTTTTGAGCGCTGCCGGCCTTAAAGGAAAGTATCATTATGGGAGGAGGGGGGGAACTCAACCGCTCACCGGACTCAGACGCCGGTTTTTTATGGGAGTGTGGTACTTCCCCGGGCGAGCCGGCCCATTCATGCTACAGACAAATAATATGCCATTGTTGAGAACGTATTCGTCTGCAGCGTGGCTCTACCACTACAAAAATGGAAACAAAAATCTTTTCTAAGAGCAGCGTCTCCGTATACTTTTCACTCAAATTCAGCAGCCAGCTAACGTTCTTCTTTCTACACGTGTATTGTGTGTAGTCTAGTAAGTTTACAGTACACCAATATTAATTAATACGCAGTCCAACGCAAAAACGTGGCAGTCGCCATAATTAGGATGATTTTTTTTATTTATTTATTTATATATTCAAGACTATCCCACGCAGGGGTTGGCAGAGATCACAGAGCTTCATCCGCTACCATTCATCGCAGCGAAACGGCTCTCCACTAATCGCTTCTCGCTCTCGTGAGAATCAGGACGTGACGGGTGGCGAATCACGTCGCCGTCATTTTCAACAAAGTAGGTATATTAAATTCGTATTAGTGAATCCCACGAGCCGCAAGGGAAGATGGCGGTCAGCCCCAGCAGAGCCCTGCATGCCGAGGTAAGGCACCATAGTACCCGGGGGAGCCCGATCCCGGGACGGTCGGCACGCTTGCGACTAAGCTCGCTCTTAGCCACGCATCCATTGGCACGGCAGACCGTGGATTGGCGGAGAGGAAAGGTAAGGATAGAGAAGAAAGGAAAAGGCAGGAAAGGAAAATGCGGATTGAGGGGTTACCAGACTCGGAATAAATATTTATAAATCCGTACATATATTTATTCCGATGCGAAAATTGAACTCGCGACCATTGACTCTGTGGGCGGAGGGCCCCGCCACTGAGCCAATCGGTCGTCTGATGATTCTATAAATGAGGATATAATAAATATTTGCATCTTACGATACCAGGTCTTATGATCTTCGACTTTACGCATCCTATCAAAACCATCCGCTTGTCATGGATCGCCATTAAGAAACAATTTATGCAATATATCTTCATACTACTTATAAGGTGACGTGACAGAACTCATATTGAATGACAAATCTCTTGAAAAATTGGGGTCATAATTGTGAACTTTGAGGAGTCTGGCCTTGTCCGGCGGCTCGTTAAAAATTAAAATGGACCTTGACCTCATAAGGTGACGTTGGTAAAATGCAATTTGCAGTACTTTTATTAAATTCTAGTATTTCTTATACTCGAATTCAATAAAAGTTCGTATATTAAAATTCGTCTTAGTGAATCCCACGAGCCGCAAGGGAGGATGGAGGTCAGCCCCAGCAGAGCCCCGCATGCTGAGGTAAGGTACCGTTGTACCCGGGGGAGCCCGATACCGGAACGTTCGGCACGCTTGCGACTAAGCTCGCCCTTAGCCATGCATGTTTTGGCACTACAGACCGTGGATTGGCGGGAATATGCTCTATGTATATATATATATATATATATATATATATATATATATATATATATATATATATATATATATATATATATATATATATAAAATATTTTTTTTGGATATTTAGTTTTAGTGCCCTGGACTTCGAAAACTTGTATATGTTTTTCATTATAATGGCATTTAAATCTATATATTATATATTCTTAATTACTCTTATTCATTAAAATTAACATAAAGGCCGGCGACGCTTCTTTAGCTGCCTGCCTATGGCCTATGCCTTACTATCCCAGAAGAAAACACACACACACATTTTGCAATTTCTAATTAAAAAAATTAACTAAAACACACACATTTTAAAGAAAACACACACACGTTTTGCAATCATTAATTAAATAAAAAATAAAATAAAAAATTAATTTGCAATCTCATATAGTTGGTTGTACTGTGTGTGTACTGAACAGAACAAAGAGACACGAGAAATAGTCGTTTGTACGTACGTACACCTCGATACACATCCCTTGCTTCCTCCACACTCATCACTATCTTTATGCAAGCTCGCCTGTTAAGGGTACTCTTGACCTGGCCTTTGTCAAACACATCGGAAATTTGGCCATGCTATGTTTTCCTTGGTCTTTCCCTACCAACCCTTCCAAGGGAATCCGCGACGTAAATTTATTTTACCAATCGTCTTTCATCCACCCTCTCTATATGCCCAAACCATCTAAGCATCCCTTTCTGAACTTTTGTCACAACATCTTTCTTTACTCCATATCGCTCTCTTATAGCTTCATTCCTTATTCTATCATTCTAAATTGCCCCACACATACTTCTTATTGCTCTTATTTCCACCGCGTTCAGTCTGCTCAACCAACCCAACTTTCTCTACCGTACATCGTAGTTGGAACAAGCACTCCCTGATGAACCGTCAGTCGAGCCTCTTTAGATTACCAGCTTTCACTCGCCTTTCAATGTCACCTTCACATTTTCCATCGTTTGTAAACAATGACCCCAAATATACAAACTCATTCAATTGTTTCATTAGGTCTTATACAATGTATAACGTTGAATATAAAAAAACAAAGTATTTTATAATATACAAACTCATTCTCTTGTTTCATTAGGTCTTATACAATGTATAACATTGAATATAAAAAAAACAAAGTATTTTATAATTTACAAACTCATTCTCTTGTTTCATTAGGTCTTATACAATGTATAACATTGAATATAAAAAAAACAAAGTATTTTATAATTTACAAACTCATTCTCTTGTTTAATTAGGTCTTATACAATTATATATACAAAGCGACATTAAATATAAAAAAAAACAAAGTATTTTATAATATACAAACTCATTCTCTTGTTTCATTAGGTCTTATACAATGTATAACATTGAATATAAAAAACAAAGTATTTTATAATATACAAACTCATTCTCTTGTTTCATTAGGTCTTATACAATGTATAACATTGAATATAAAAAAACAAAGTATTTTATAATTTACAAACTCATTCTCTTGTTTAATTAGGTCTTATACAATTATATATACAAAGCGACATTAAATATAAAAAAAACAAAGTATTTTATAATATACAAACTCATTCTCTTGTTTCATTAGGTCTTATACAATGTATAACATTGAATATAAAAAAAACAAAGTATTTTATAATATACAAACTCATTCTCTTGTTTCATTAGGTCTTATACAATGTATAACATTGAATATAAAAAAACAAAGTATTTTATAATTTACAAACTCATTCTCTTGTTTCATTAGGTCTTATACAATGTATAACATTGAATATAAAAAACAAAGTATTTTATAATATACAAACTCATTCTCTTGTTTCATTAGGTCTTATACAATGTATAACATTGAATATAAAAAAAACAAAGTATTTTATAATTTCCAAACTCATTCTCTTGTTTCATTAGGTCTTATACAATGTATAACATTGAATATAAAAAAACAAAGTATTTTATAGTACACACAAATAACTTAGATGCGGTTCAGTGAACGCCAAACTTAAATAACCGTGACCAAACAGGCGTACATATGTTGGGGATACGTAAATACAGTGAATACAAAAGAAAAATGTTTTCTTACAAAGGTTTCCCTGCCGTGTTTCCTTATTTCAGTATAACCTATGTGTTGCGGATTATTTTAGGATAAATTTCTTGTTAAAAAAAAGTCGTGAACATAGATAAAAATATATATAGAATTATAATCATTCAAGACACAAGACAATTAAAAAAATAAAAGAAAATTTATCTTTTCTTTTCCTTGACTATTTGCAAATAGTTATAACTATTATTTGATTGATAAGTAAATATAATACAATAATATCAAATCTTTTAATTCAAATAGTCAGTTTGTCACGTTTGGGCTTGATAAAATGGTGGCTATTCTACCAAAACCTTCTGTGGTATTTTATAGTCAACTTAAAAAGTCACGATACACATATTTTTTTCATATTCATCTATCATACCTACACGCCTTTATCGAACTATATTGTACAATACGCCATTACAGTTAAAAAATATAACTGACATTAACATAAAACACACTGATTCAAGTTGGCGGGAAAAAGTCCTATATTATTATTTTAAATATCAAAAACTATTTTATACCAATTAAATACAGTGACGACCGATTGGTTCAGTGGTATTTATTCCGAGTCTGGTAACCCCCCCAATCCGCATCTCCTTTCCTGCCCTTTCCTTTCCCTTCCTCTCCGTCAATCCATGGTCTGCCGTGCCAATGGATGCGTGACTAAGGGCAAGCCTAGTCGAAAGCGTACCGACCGTCCCGGGATCGGGCTCCCCCGGTTACTATGGTGCCTTACCTCAGCATGCAGGGCTCTGCTGGGGCTGACCGCCATCCTCCCTTGCGGCTCGTGGGATTCACTAAGACGAATTAAATATACCTAATTCGTTGAAAAATGACAGCGACGTGGTTCGCCACCCGTCACGTTCTGATTCTCACGAGGGCGAAAAGCGACTAATGGAGAGCCGTTTCGCTGCAATGAATGGTAGCGGATGGAGCTCTGTGGTCTCTGCCAACCCCTGCGGGGGATAGGCGTGAATATATAAATAAAAATAAATAAATAAATACAGTTACCTGTGTGTGGCCAGTTATTATGAGCATAATACAATGAAGCATGACTGGTCTGTTTTAAAAAATAAAATGTTTTTAAATATAATAGTCCTCATCATTATCAGCGGCCTTTAGCAGCCCGTAGCTGGACATTTTTCCGCAGTCCATATACAGGTGTTAGGTTACACGTATTAAAAACATAAATGAAGTTTAAGTTAAAGCAATAAGATTTTTTTTTGTTTTAAAAAGTATTTTTTTAATTATTGATTTCAAATTAAAAATTATTGTATAAAAATAAAAATGCGTGATATGATGTAAGTATGTAAGTTTTTAAAATGTTATCGTCGTGACACCCGTAATAGTGTATTGCTAAAAATCAGCCTCTCACCAGACTGAGGGGTATAATTCAACACCCACGCTGGCGGGTGAATTAGAAACAGCGGATTGGTTTTGTTTCTCTGGTAGACATTATTATCTATATAATCCTCGTAAGATAACCATAAGAAAAATGTGGTAACGTTTTCCAGCTAGTTATTAAACAGCTTATGATTATAAATGGAGTCATGTATTTTTTTTCAGTTTTTAAAAAACCAGCATGTGTGATTAAAATTATAAATACCTGAGATTATTCTGTAACATTTTTGTATTTAATATTATAAACGTAAGGTAAGGCGTTTATAATATTTGAAGATGTTTGAAATTACGAACATTCGACGCCTAGTATCAAAAACATCCGAGTAATTCAAATATTTTGTATGTTTTTTTATTTTCATTAATTTGCCTTGAATTTTATTAAAAATAGCAAGTCGCTGACGCTTGAAATTAAAAATACCGTTTGTTTTGTTATTTTTTATGCGCTTTATATAACATATTGTAACTAGATTGATTATTTATGTGTATATATGTATGGGTGTGTGTATGTATTATACTTATATAATTACTTATGGCTATTTGTTTATTAATATTTTTTTTCTTTCTTTTGTATCATCATAACGATAATGTATCACCAACCTACATCAAATTATCTTTTGAACATTGTGTCCATCCTACAGTTGTCTGGAAGAAATCGCTATTACCGTTAAGACCGCAATTTGTATATAAATATTACAATCAATAATTGTAATCCACTCACGACACCAACACTCGCACGCACCCCGGCTCTAGCCGAGCACGTAGAGTAGGGAACACTTCTACACCTTACTGCTTACACGAGATTCTCTCACGTACCCGGTCGGTTCTCACCTCCTAGACCTTAGGGTCTATGGGACGAATAGGGACTATAGTTACTAAAGTTCAATCCTCCCCCACATGTTTAACGTAGAATCATGACGAGTTTAAAATCAGCACACACACATATGTGTACCTCCGACACGGCGTCAGGCCGATGGAGTCTGCGATTTGCGCAGATTCCCAATTATATTTTACTTGCCCGCGGGCCCTGAATACGATAAAGCTGTTAAAGCCAATAGGCTACCAGCATTAACATCTTCGAATCCAATCTAATTGTAAACTTTGTTTTTGGTATACAATAAAGAATATCTATTTAAATAATCTGTGGCAATGATTCTCAACCGCCGTGCCGCGGAACTTTTGTGTGTTTTCAAATATTTTAGCGATAACACCGCCATTACACTTTTAACGGTTGTCTTCTGTAGAGTCTACTATAACTGATGATGCCTCGTGTTGAGACGAAACACGTGTCGTGTGCAATGTGGAAAAGTGGTAGTGTGTGTTTGGTGTTGGTGTTGTTAATAGTGATTGGGAAGTGGGGGGCCGTTTTATCGGCGAGATTTACTTTAAGTTCCCTATTATTAAGTCATATTTTTCTCTTTTCATTAGTCAGTCATAAATATTAAGTCATATTTTTCTATTTTTGTTCCCTTATCGTGGATCTTAGCGAAGTAAAAGTTCTGACTGTCCACACAGTAGGTAATGGATTTCCGCAAAGTAACGTCTGTCTCCATTAATTTTGATAATATTACCATGTTTAAAACATTTAGATTTGGTTCTGGAGATTTAATTCAATTTTTTTCTCACTTATTATATTGTTTATTCTACGTGGTTCGCCTAGAGATCACCTCGGGAACTTATTGTTATAATCTTGGGGTAATATAATACAAAATGCGGTTTCTAGATGCTGTTTTTCAGCGTACTGCCCTGGTGATGTCATGTGGTCGTTCTATGTCTCAGTCTTAGCTGAAATAGCTATTTCTAGCAATGTTAAAAGGTTTACTATACACCAATACCTCGTTTTGCGTTTTTTCGAAGTTGCGTTGTTTGGGTTTGAGTCTTTAATTTATTTGTTGAAATTTTCTTTTTTTTTCTAAAAGATGACAACACTTTTAATTTCTAGTTTCTAATTGCGCCATGCCATCACGAGGATTCCCTTTGCCATCACGGGGATTCACAAAACACGGGGATTCCCTTTCTAACTAAAAATCAACGCAATTTTAATACAGTTTTATTTTCACTCTGTTTTGCTAATTTTAGAGTTCAGTTTCAATTACGTAGTGTGTTGTAATGTAGTGTGTTGTGCTTTTTTTAAAAGATTGTTGTGCTTTTTTTATTTTTTTGGTCCAATGTTTGCTGAACAGCTTTTTTTTCAAAAAGGTATTGGTGTACTTGATTCGAAGACGTTTATGCTGGTAGCCTGTTTGGCTTTTAAAGTTTTATTGAATACTGGGCCATCGAGCTCAGGGGCCAACGGGCAGCTATGATTCTTCATTTTTTAAAAAATTAATAAATCAATCTTACGTAAAAGCAACCGATACCAAATACATTGTTAATTGATTTTCCAAATCGCTGAACGCAATAGATAATTTGCTGTCGTTCCGGACAAATTACCCACCATTATCTTCCAGAGGAGAGTTTATGATGGCAGTAATAAGCTTACAGATTTGGAGGGCTCGTCGAACTTAATTTGCCCATCTGGGTTCTGCTAGAAGTAAAACAAAGAAGTTAATTAATTTATACCCCTCCATTAATTGAACGATTTCGTTGTAATGGTGATGGATGACATTAAATAAATACTTTTAGCTTCATTTCCGTAATAAATTCCCGGATTTTTTATCGAAGCTCTAAATTGCTGTCTACTTCAATCATCTGCAATACCATAGACCACTGATACTCAACCTTTTCTTGCCGCGATACAATTTTAAAAATTTCAAAATTTCTCGACATGTAAATGTGTATATATGTGTAACTTAAATGTGTTTACTGACATATAATACATACATAAACATACATATAGTCACGCCTGTCTCCCTGTTGGGTTAAGCAGAGACCACAGATCTCCATCCGCTACGATCCCGACACACCTTCCTTGCTTCCTTCACACGCATCCATCTTTTCATCCATCCTTCCTCTCACATTCATCGTAGTGAAAAGGAAATTCGAATTCCAACCACCGAAATCGCCGAAATATACTTACATAATAAATAATTACTATCATTACGTAAATAAAGTAATATAAAAGGTTTGACTATTTTTAATCACACAATTGCGGTCCCTCCTCTCCTTCATTTTGCCACCTTGTGACCTCTGCCTGTCAAAGGTTGCCAACCGCTGCCTTAGTGTAAGATGAGAATAAAGGGATGATACTAAAAAGCCTCTTTTGTTACAGATGAGGGCGTTGTCATCGTGTTTCGCTATCCTGGCGTTGACCTTTACTTTTCTCGTCGCTGGTGGAGGTGAGTTTTTTTATTATATATATTCAAATTCAAAATTCTTTATTTCGAAATAACAAATTACATGTCATTTATCGAACCTCAGTCTGTTATCAATACAGCTTTATCATTATTTCGCAATGAGAGTCCTCTGAACCGACAAGAAGAGCGAAAGGAACTCCGCATGTATCCTCTTTTTCATTTTTTTTTATTTTCATAACATACGTATAGATCAATGATTGAATCAAAATCGAAATGATTGATCAAAAATGATTTTGTAAATAATTAACAACATAAAATAAATAAAAAACAAATAATATGAACAACGATAATAATTAATGCATGTGAATATAGCACACAAATAATTTAACATAAAAAGCAAAAAATAGACTATACCTACAGCTACAAATGCTTGCTTTTTTCTTTTCTTTTCTTTGATGGCAATTAGATGAAATTACAATAATATCATACAATCTTTTCAAATGTAACTCAACTAGTTAGCTTGTCACTGTCAATAATTAAAAATATAAAATAAAGAAAACAAATAATATGAACAACGATAATGATTAATGCATGTGAATATAGCACAAAAATTATTTAACATATAAAGCAAAAAATAGACTATACCTAGAGCTACAAATGCTTGCTTTTTTCTTTTCTTTTCTTTGATGGCAATTAGATGAAATTACAATAATATCATACAATCTTTTCAAATGTAACTCAACTAGTTAGCTTGTCACTGTCAATAATTAAAAATATAAAATAAAGAAAACAAATAATATGAACAACGATAATGATTAATGCATGTGAATATAGCACAAAAATTATTTAACATATAAAGCAAAAAATAGACTATACCTAGAGCTACAAATGCTTGCTTTTTTCTTTTCTTTTCTTTGATGGCAATTAGATGAAATTACAATAATATCATACAATCTTTTCAAATGTAACTCAACTAGTTAGCTTGTCACTGTCAATAATTAAAAATATAAAATAAAGAAAACAAATAATATGAACAACGATAATGATTAATGCATGTGAATATAGCACAAAAATTATTTAACATATAAAGCAAAAAATAGACTATACCTAGAGCTACAAATGCTTGCTTTTTTCTTATCTTTTCTTTGATGGCAATTAGATTAAATTACAATAATATCATACAATCTTTTCAACTGTAACTCAACTAGTTAGCTTGTCACGGTACATATTGATAAAATGGTGGCTATTTTACCAAAACCTTCCTCATTCAACTTTAAAAGTCACGATACACGCATTTATTTCATATCACTTCACTCATACACCTTAATCGAACTATATTAGAATACGCCACCATAATTAAACAATATAACATAGATAATAACAACATAGATAATATTAACATAGATGTAAGATCATAAAAATTAAATAAAAACATAACGTCACTGTTTTTGTTGTGCAATGCAAGTTAGCGGGAAAATTTCTAAACGCATATTATTACTAACAATAAACTCAGATAACAACTTTACAATAGGAGTGAAAAAGAGACATCTATAGAATTTTAGATAGGTTGGGACGCAGCGTAAAGTGTTTTTTTTTTTATTTATATATTCACGCCTATCCCCCGCAGGGGTTGGCAGAGAACATAGAGCTCCATCCGCTGCGATTCATCGCAGCGAAACGGCTCGTCATTGGTCGCTTTTCGCCCTCGTGAGAATCAGGACGTAACGGGTGGCGAACCACGTCGCCGTCATTTTTCGACAAATTAGGTATATTAAATTCGTCTTGGAGGGAGGATGGAGGTCAGCCCCAGCAGAGCCCTGCATGCTGAGGTAAGGCACCATAGTACTCGGAGGAGCCCGACCCCGAGACGATCGGCACGCTTACAACTAGGCTCGCCCCTAGCCACGCATCCATTGGCACGGCAGACCGTGGATTGGCGGAGAGGAAGGGAAAGGATAGAGAAGAAAGGAAGGGGCAGGAAAGGAAAATGTGGATTGGGGGGGGTTACCAGACTCGGAATAAACATTTAAAAATCCATATAAATATTTATTCCAATGCGGGAATCGAACCCGCGACCATTGACTCCGCGGGCGGAGGGCCCCGCCACTGAGCCAATCGGTCGTCAAAAGTAAAGTGTAAATAAAATAATAACAAATGTCAAACAAATCCAAAATGGCGGCATATATTTGGAACTAATTTCCTAAACGAAACAATAAAACACCAAGATTATGCCATATATTAAATGAATGGGCGGATTTTTCCCATTATGTAATTTCGCCTAACAACTAACTTTGAACTAAAGTTCAAATAACAAAAGAGATGGCCCTTATTGTGAACTAGTATCTTTACGCCGAGGAACTTCGCCCCCAAATGAAATCCGCGAACAATACATCATTCCAATCTGCCAATGTCCGACCTCTTTTAGTTTGGGGGAAATGTCCGCAAATAAAGTTAATGGATCTACTCTTCCTAGTCGCTACACACGGACTTTCTGTGTACAAATCATTTATTTCCTTTCTTTTCTTTCAATTAGCTGTAACTATTATGCCAGTGTCAAGTAAAATAAAACAATATCAAATATTTTGAAATGTATTTAATAAGTCAGCTTGTCGCGTTACAATCTCTAGTCTTCTGTGTTGATAATTCAGTAGTTTTCACACTGTCTCAGAGACTTTTCCTAAGACTAATTTAAACGTCTCATAAACGCGTCGAAATATCTCGCTCTATTTGCTCTGGGATTCAAGAAATATTTACAGAATATTAAAAATCTTGTTAAAACAAAACAATTCGTGTAAAGAGAGATTTTTTTTAAATCATGTTAAACCAAACTCGTGTGAAAAGACAATTCAATGTATAAGAAAAATAACTCCTATTTTCTCTAATTTTTTATTTCTTTTCACTTCTTTTATGTAGATAATAAGATGCAGGAATAGAAACAAAAACTTTTGTCTCCGAAAGTGGTAACTATAATAGAACGACTGTCGAGAAACTCGACTGGTAAAATTAAGAGTTGCTTGGAACAGATGTGTGCTTTATTTGACGGTTACAAGGCGAGTAAGATCTTGTAAGCTTTTTTATACAAAATGCACGACCTCCATATCAATTTTCTCAGTTTCGCCCGCAGGTTGACTGATAGAAAATACCCAATGGCATTAAATCCGCCTGTAGTAAGTTTTGGGCAAAAAGTTTAAAAATGACATAAGATATTAGACCAACCCGTGCGTAAAGCAGCGCCATCTAGCAGAAAAAACTTCAAACTTCCCAGTCACATCGATACTGAGACAGGCGGTCAATTATAATCACACGTATCAACGCCGACAACATCACACAGATAGTGGTAGAGCCACGCTGCAGACGAATTCTTTGTAAAGATTGGCATTTTATTTGTCTGTAGCATGAATGGGCCGGCTCGCTCGGGGAAATACCACACTCCCGCAGAAAAACGACGTCCGAGTGATAGCTTAGCTATCGCGCTTCGTACAATGAGCGGCCGAGTTCCGGAGGCCCAATATAGGGAGGGTATCCTCCCTCTTCTTCCTACTCCCCCTCCCCCTCCCCCCATAATGATAATTTTCTTAAAGGTCGGCAACGCTTCCGCACTCCCTATGATGCTGCGGATGTCTATGGGCAGTGTTGATTGCTTTCCATCAGGTGACACGCCTGCTCGTTTGCCTTCCTATTCCATATTTATAATGTAATAAACAGGATTATAATAGTAATACTATAAATATATTATAGTATTACTATTATAATTATATGATTATAATAGTAATACTATATACTATAATAGTAATAATATAAAAACTCATAATATTAGTTTGCCATTCACCACAGCTGTGTGTCACAACACTGAAAAGGCCAAAAGTAGCAAGCCGTGTCGTTCTGAATGAGGTATCTTTCATTTCTTATCGCGACTAAAGGCGACCACTCACGAATATCAAAGAGTAGACGAGACGCGGTGCTGCCTCGTTTTGTCATGCTTGAAATATCATGTCGTA
This sequence comes from Baronia brevicornis, assembly GCA_031353405.1. Classification (NCBI taxonomy): domain Eukaryota; kingdom Metazoa; phylum Arthropoda; class Insecta; order Lepidoptera; family Papilionidae; genus Baronia; species Baronia brevicornis. Next base: position 443,671 of record JASFAT010003042.1, on the reverse strand, counting down.
TTTCTGGCGAAGGGATTGACTTACCTTGCGATATTTAGATAAACGGTGCATATGCGAGGGTAGTACGAAGTCGTTTTTTTTTTTGGATTAAAAGAAGTTTTAGATCGGTGTATCATCTCTTATAACATTTATCACACCTTTAAATGAGAATTCAAATCGAAAAAATGCCGAAATCGAGCATCTGGTGGCCCAACCCAATTTAATAGGGGTGACTAAGGCTCACCGACTTTGTTGGCTGGGCCACGTTGAGAGGATGGAGAAGGATCGCGCAGTCAAGGAAGCGTATGTGGGTCGCCCAGCTGGACGACATCCTGTGGGGCGCCCCAGGTATCGCTGGAGAGACATGATCGAGGATGACTTGCGCAACTTCCAAGTCTGCAACTGGCATGAGGTGGCGCAGGACAGGGCACGGTGGCGTAAGATCTGTTCGGAGGTCAAGATCCATTTTGGGTCATCCATGTTGGTTGGCCAACAAAGTTAGTTAGTTAATTAAATGAGAAGTTCTTGTATATTTATATGATTTTAAATGGGTTTCAGTACATAGAGAATCTTTCTTGTATAAGTGTACATACGTGTATGTAAGTATGGTTTTCAAAAGATCCTTTTAGGATTTTTTTCTATAATCAATTCTTTACTTTCACAGACTCTCAAAGCGGAGCTGTTGAACCAGCGAGCACACCTACGGGGAGTTTGCAAGAGGATGAGGAACCCAAAGAAGCCTGGATGCGCGCTCCGGCAGGGGGAGTCGCAGTGAGAAGCGGAGAAGACGCCCTTCTGACTTGCGTTGTGTTGGGCGCTAGGGGCAAGCCGGTACTATGGAAGAGGGCTAGGGATCTTCAGCTGCTAACTGCTGGAGGAGTTAGAGTTACAAGGGATGAAAGAGTTCATGTTTTACACGATGATTGTAAGTTATTTTGTATTTAAAACAAACCAACCATGCTAGTAGACTTGTTTTTTTTACAGAAAGAATTAGATTTGTAGAGAACTTAAGAGAGTTGCCGACGACCGTTATTCGCTAATATTTAAATTAAGTTCTCTGTAAATCCACTTCCATTAGTACTAAAGCCACGATGCAGACGAATATTTCAAGAATGACATAATATTTGTCTCTAGCATGAATGGGTCGGCTCGCCCGGGGAAGTACCACACTCGCGCAGAAAACCAACGTCTGAGTGGTAGCTTTGCTACCGCGCTTCGTACGATGAGCAGTTGAGTTCCGGAGGCCCAACTCTCTTCCGTCCCCCTCCCCCTCCCATTCCCTTCACATAATAACACTTTCCTTAAAGGTCGGCAACGCTTCCGCACTTGTTGATTGCTTTCCATCAGGTGACACGCCTGCTCGTTTGCCTTCCTATCCCGTAAAAAAAAAACTAGAACTCTACACTTTAACTCCACTTGTAACTACATGTAACAAAGAGGGAGGGCTATTTAGAGCCCTTGAAATTGATTTAAAGTAATGTATGAATGGCCTCTATTGATAAATTCTTCTTCTAAGAGTGCCTCTCCGACTAGCGAAGGTTGGCAGCCAATTCAGCACAACTTTCCTCCTCCTTCGCGCAGCAGTTTTGAAGCACTCGCTATCCCGGTCAAAATAATTATTGGTAAATGGTTTACCAAAATAAGTCAACATTGCTATCTTCGTTAATTTATAAAACTATTCTAACTTCGTTTGCGTTGAACGTATCTTAGCATTTTATTACGTATTTACAATAATTGGCATCGCTAATGTCAGGCTGTTAAGTGAAGAGTAGCCTGATTTGGGTTTCGTGTCGCGTGATGCCTTTACGATTCCCACCGGACGTGACCCCCCACTTTAATTACACCATCATTGTATTCGAGATCGGATTACAACCCCCACCATAAAAGGCTGACACTTTACTGCGCTGCCTGCCTTTTATTAGCATTCTAAGCACTCTCTTCCGAGTTATCATGTGAAATGACTACGAACATGTGTTCATTTTTCTTCTTTTTTTTTAATGATATGAATGAGTTTGTATATTTGGTATCATTGTTAACAAGAGATGAAAAATGTGAAGGTGACATTGAAAGGCGAGCGAAAGCTGGTAATCAGGTTAATGGAGCACTGCACTCCTTAATGAAAAGTCAGAATGTGTCTAAAACGGCTCGACTGGCGGTTCATCAGGGGGTGCTGGTTCCGACTCTGATGTACGGTAGTGAATGTTGGGTTTGGCAGAAGAGTTATGAAAGCAGACTGAATGCGGAGTAGAAGAAGGTATCGAGACGAAAGTTGAGAAAGGGATGCTGAACATAGAGAGGATGGATAAAAAACGACTGGCAAAATGACTTCACGTTGCGAATGTGGATGGAAGGTTCAGTAGGAGAAGACAACGGTAGGCGTGATTATATAAAAAAAATAATATTGTATTTTTACACAGCCGAGGAGCCGCTCAAAGGGCCTGGAATCACGAAAGGGGGTGACGTGTGGGCGTTAGTGATCAAATCGGTGAAGCCTTCGGACGCTGGTCTCTACATGTGTGAGCTCAACACGGAACCGCCTGTCAGAAGCTTCCACCGCCTCAATGGTAAGGTCCATCTACGCACATAACTCATGACAACCACGGTTGCCAAAGGTCCAACCATTTTAGATGGAGTGATAATAATATATCGTATATAACTTCTTTCCACGCACCACCACTCTGTGGAACCAGCTACCTTCGACGGTCTTTCCGAACCGATACGACATTGGTACCTTCAAAAAGCAAGACTACACATACATAAAAGGCCGGCAACGCTTCCGTGACTCCTACGGTGTCGCGGTTGTCTATGGGCGGCGTTGATTGCTTTCCATCAGGCGACACGCTTGCTCGTTTGCCCTCCTATGCCATAACATATATATATTCATATATTATATTACAATATATTATATCGAGTGTCGTATCGTGTTCTCTAGTTGTGGAAAAATATATATACTACACAATATAACTTTATTTCGGCTTATTCATATATTGTCTTCAGTTAGGTTAGTTGAAAAAAATATATCTTTTTGAACAATTTTTTATTTAAATAAAATTATACTATCATCATATTCGTGCGCAATAAAAAGTGTTAGTCAATAAATATATCCTTCAGCGCACCTTTGCAATAGGAAACTTTCATATATCTAACTTTAAAACTAAACTTTCATACAAACTATAGTTTCTGCGGAACTCTAGTTTTAAAGTCTCGACTCTTAAGGAATGAATTTTTAAAATTCTTTCATATTTCCCATATAAGTTAAATAAAGAATTTCTTGTGTGTTATGAACTATATATCCGATACTGGTATTTTTCATCTAACCAATTCAGGACGAATAATTTAAAAGTTATAATTTTGTTTTAATAATTTTCATTACATTTTAAGAAATTGCAGTACACGTTGCCTTAAAAAAGTATTTCAGAGTTGCCTTAACGTGAAGTTTGATGTTTGAAGATTTTTCATTTCCCTCTTAACCAGGGATTCTCAAACTATTTTGGGCAAGAGACCCCTTATTCAAAATGAACTGCCACCAAATCGGATACCAAATAGCCAAATTACTTTAAAAATCCATCCATCCATCACTAGTATTTTTATTTCTAAATACTTAGCAATTTAAAAACAATTGCAATTGATTTAGTGAGGAAACAGATATCGACCACAAGGGGTCGATATTAATCACTTTGGGAATCCCTACTCTAAACTAATGCTTGCGTTTTCACTTAATTTATGATTGCTATATATCGATAGACCTTATTAATCGAATATTAACGATTAATTGTTTTCGCCACTGCGCTATATAATGATCCAAGTGGTAATTGGCGAAGTATCGCTCTCCGAGACATATTTCAGGGTTATTGCTTATTTGTATGGCCTATCCGCTCAAGTTCCTCATACTAAACTCAAAAAAATTCCTCTTTTTGTCTAAGGTCATTTCAATCCATTACTTTTAATTATAATAAAAATTATCAGAAATCACAGAAATCGAAAAAAAATCGAAACATGGATTGTTAGCAATCGTGGTTGTCAGAAATCAAAGTTGGTCCAAAATTTTAAAAGCATCAGAGCGCCTAGGGGTCTGAGTCAGGGTGGTTTTATTTGTCATTTTACATATATATCGTCACGCCTGTCTCCCGTAGTGGTAAGCAAAGACTACAGATCTCCATCCGCTACGATTTCGGCATATTTTCATTGCTTCCTCCACACTCATTACTCTCCACGTGCAAGCCCGCCGGTTAAGGGTACTCTTGACCTGGCCTTTTGTCATTTTGTGTGTTGGAATCGCCAATCCACGGTCTGCCGTGCCAAAGCATGCGTGGCTAGGGGCGAGCTTAAAAGCAAGCGCAAGCGTGCCGACCGTCCCGTGATCGGGCTCCTATATACTATATTACTATAGTACCTTACCTCAGCATGCGGGGCTCTGATAGGGCTGACCTCCATCCTATCTTGCGGCTCGTGGGAAATACTATGACGAATATATTATAACTAAACATACCTAATTCTTTAAAAAAATGACGGCGACGTGGTTCGCCACCCGTCAAGTCTTGATTCCCACGAGAGCGAGAAGCGACGAACGGAGAACCGTTTCGCTACGATGAATGTGAGAGGAAGGATGGATGAAAAGATGGATGAGTGTGAAGGAAGTAAGGAAGGTGTGTCGGGATCGTAGCGGATGGAGATCTGTGGTCTCTGCCTAACCCTACAGGGAGACAGGCGTGACTATATGTATGTATGTTGTAGCAAAATTGTAGAACAAAAGTTTTCGCATTTAACAGAAACTTTATCTATGTATTGTTTTTATTCCAGAAAGCTAACATGTCGTATGGAGTATTTTCAATCATTTTATTCCTTGTTTTATAATTTGACAGTAATATCCCGTGGTCTAACACCGCCTGAGAACCAGAACGCAACGGATGCTTACTCTGCAAACGTACCCACGCTTTCATCCCTGGCCCTGTCGCACAACTACACCGACTGCTGCCTGATAGCAAACGTGAGCAGAAGCTGCTTAGGTTTCTGCAGCATACAGACCATTCTAGAGGGAACGGGACAGGACCCGGAGACTTGCCAGCCAGACTTTCCTGCTATTGTCAAGTATGAGTTTTTTCTATTACATCTTTTCTATTATTTATGGTAACTTATTTTCTTACATTGCTATAAAAATATTAGTTTTTGTTTTCAGTAATGAAATTATATCCGTAGATAAATTCTAATACTCAGAATATATATATATATATATATATATATATATATACATATATATATAAATATATATATATATATATATAAACATTATTATAGAAGAATGATACAATTATTAAGGAAGAATATTAACTATATTTAGGATAAAAATTAAGTAGGTATATTTAGGATGAATATTAAGTGTATTTAAAAGGATTATGAACTATATTTAGGATAAATATTAACTATATTTAGGGTGAATAATAAGTGTATTTAAAAGGAATATTAACTATATTTACGATAAAAATTAAGTGTATTTGGGTTGAATATTTGTTAAAAGAGGATAGTTATTAGCAACTGCGTCATGACAGGATGTTACTATAATCTCTTACACTGCCTATGTATTATCATTTACATAAAAAAAAATATACTATATCTCCAAATCAATGATTTCATTGTTCTTAATCAATGAATTAATTTATAATTAATATTAATGACTATGGTGTCATTGTTTTTCTTAGGTGTATGGCGGATGGTCGTAACCACGTGCCCTGCTGTGTCCAAGAGCACGTGCCAGACATCTGCCAGGATGTGTGCCGTGGGGAGTTCACCCCCGTCACTGACAACATTAAGACCCATTACTCCTGCGCTACTTATATGGAGAAAACTTTGGCCTGCATCGTGGAAGGAATTGGTAAGTGTCTTGACTTCGAGAAGAACAAATCATGTTTTTATGGAAGAGATAACCAAAACAAGCGAGTTATGTAAAGATGAAAAACCATGACCGCCCAAGAAGATACTAAGATCACTGTAGATGCGTTGGCTAATTTAAGATAAAGATATGAGTAATAGGAGGGAAAGAATGATTTGATTGGTGAGGAAGGAGGAAATAATGAACGATGGGAAGAAAGAAATAGAAGATGAAGAAAGGAAGAGCTTCCAGTTCTCTACCCTCATGCTAACATTTGACGTCAACATTCGATCATTACCTTTTTTTTTGAAAATGAAGACCAAAGCCAAAGCTAGCTAGCTACATAACGCGCAAAGTAGAAGAAAATAGACCAAGAGGGCGCAACCCAACAAAGGCACTTTGGGTTGCGCCCTCTGGAAAATGGAAATCTCAGATGCTATAGTTGTTGTTGTTGACATCAACAACCCTGGATTTTGAAGCCAATGTCCAACCCTGAACTATTAAAGCTGTATTGTATTATAATTAATCTGTATTAATACAATATATATGGCGCCGAAACGTGGACGTTGACAGTCCGTCTGCTCAGAGAAAGCTCATAGTCGCTTAGAGAACTATTCTCGGAGTTTCTCTGGTGGATATGATTCGGAATGAACAAATCCATCAGACAACTAATGTCATCGACACAGCCTTTCGAATTAGCAAATTAAGAGGCAATGGGCTGGTCACTTTTGTCTGATATCCGACAATCGTTGGAGCAGACGAGTGCTGGAGTGGAGACCGCGTCTCAGTAAACGTAGTGTGGGACGCCCCCCGGCTACATGGTGCGACGATCTGCGCAGGGCGGCTGTCAGAAACTGGATGCGTGTAGCCGAAGATCGGACTAGGTGGCGCGTCATGGGGGCGGTCTATGTCCAGGAGTGGACTGCCGCAAGCTGTTGATGAAAACAATATATGACTATTTTCTTTGTTACAGAACTCCTACCAAGCCCACCCGAAGACGTCGAAGTGGAACCACTGAACGAGAAACAATTGAACGTGTCGTGGACTCCACCAATAGTGAACGCCGAATCGGTCACAGAGTATGTGGTAAATGTAACCACGCTCAGATCGTTCGACGCCCACCTAATAGATCCCTCTGAGAGTTCGATTAGGAGCAACGAAACGAAGATAAGTCATTCGGTGACGTACAAAGTGCAGCCAAATAAGACGTTTTTAGTGCTAAATGATCTGTTGCCCTTCACTATGTACGAAATTACCGTGACTTCGTACAACATTCACGGATCGAGTCTTCCTAGCTACAATGTCAGGTAAGAGAGTAAATTTTATAAATCGTGCAATATATATTTTATACATAGATTAGTGCCTAATAATCACCTCAGACTGAGTAAATATAACAAAAGCTGCCTGTTCATGCGTATACGCATCTACAACAATATACCTCATGAATTAAAACGATTGAATACGAGATTATTTAAAAAAAGGACTATATGAATAACTAATAGATGGCAATATTTATAATACTAAGCACTTTTTTGCTTTAAAAGTTGGATCGAATGTATGTAATAGATGAATCAATTATAATTTTAAAGATAATGTAACAGTTTATTAATAATTTAATGCTTTGTAACCATAAGCGAATAATTTAATGCTTTGTAACCTCTCCACTCCTCTCTACTCTCCCGCTCTCGCCTCTCCCTCTCCTCTCCCCGCTGCCCTGTCCCCTCCTCTATCCCTCTCCCCTCCCCCTCCCGCTCCCATACCCATAATGATACGTTCCTTAAAGGTCGGCAACGCGTCCGTACTTCCTATGGCACTGCGGATGTCTATGGGCGGCATTAATTGCTTTCCATCAGATGGCTTGCTCGTTTGCCTTCCTATCCCATAAAAAAGAATTCTCCAGGTTATCGAGAGTGTTTCTTGGACACAATAAATGTAGGAATGGAATGGGATAAAAGCAGTTTTCAAGAATTAAAACAACTACAAACTGGAGGCATAATAAACACGAAGAAGAAAGAACAAAAATCTTTACCCAAATTTGCAATTATTTGCAATAATGTTTTGGTTTTGCACAGATCGTTAACCCTGACTCCTGGCAAAATGAAAACCACCGAGGTAGCAGCCGCACCCAAATTGCCGAATGTGAGGGGATGCTGCATATCAGCTGGGGTTAATCACTACGGATGCGTCGACAAACTTTGCGATCCGATTAAGACGTTTGAAATTGAGGTACATTTTAGAGCCCCAGTAATTGGAGTATGTGTTCATAAACCATTTTTGCAAAAGACTTCATACTATCCTACATAATATTATTTTCAGAAACTATTTATAGATGGCGGTAGTTGCTTTATTTAATTCGCGTTATACATTGACTGTTCGGTTATTACTTGAGTTCTGTTGTCATTTGTCATGTTCTCGTATCAGATTCATACACTGATTGTTTTGAGTGTCAGTATCACTGAAACGTCAACGATCAACTTTGTTTTCTCTTTTTCGTTTTATTAATTAAAAATCATTTTATTTAATAAATAAACATGTTTACTGCGCAAAGAAAAACGGTGAATAATGTGGTGCTGTGGCGGTCCAAAAATGTATCCATCACTGACTTCTGTAATTTGCGTAGCAGGCCTTTTCGATACTTCTGCATGGTATTATATTAAATCTCTATCATCTTTGCAAATTAATTTAATTTAAATGAATATTATACATTTTAATATTATTAAAATCTTCGCTTCGATATTTTTATATTATTAAAATTTTCAAAAAGAAAATGTACCTCTGCCGTACCCATAAAAATGGCAAAGGTATATGTTCCTCTCGAGTGAGAGAGATCTGGCTTTCTTCTCTCTTGTTCAACTTTTAATCGATAATAAAATTTTTTTTTAACCACTCTAGTTGAAACATATTTTAAACTTGTAGTAGATAACACTTGATGTTAATATAGTTTTTTCAAACGTTAATTCATTCATTAAATTTAATTAATTAATTTTATTTTTTAAAATTTAAAATTTAATTTAAAATTACTCTTATTTAAGAGATTTAGCAGGATATACATTTAGGAATAAATACTGTCTCTGGCAAAGTTGGTAGATAGCTAGAAAAAGTAAGAATTGTATTTAAAAAAGAACTATATTATATTTATATCTAAAGTAAGTGAAGCTTTATAAAAAATTTGTTAAACTTTGAAATAAAATCAGTTTCTTGTTGTTCCTGTAAAATTTAATCGTATACTTAGACTTATAAATTCTCATAATCTCATATTTCATATCTGAAGATCGTGATCATCATTATTTTGAAAGGAAACCTCAATAAATTGCAGGAATTTCAAACATAAAACAATGAACACCTTGTCGTTTCGTCTTCAAATTTCTTTAGCTGCACCTCATTACCATTTGTGACTAACACACAATCATCCACAAGTGCCCCGTTTTAACCGTCAGTTGCAGGTGACAGACCTCATGATTTGCGCTCCCTGGGCGGGCGTCACCTTCGGCTGTCTCGCCAACGGCATGGACCACACACCCTGCTGCAGATCCAGAGGGTTGCCAGACTCGTGCCTTCCTTTATGCAGTGGGAACATCACCACGTTAGATTTTAATCACTTCAAGTGAGTTTTGAAACTGTATAGCTGTCCGTGTGTCCGGTGCGATAGAATTAGGTTTTCAAACATAATAATAAAAACAAAACTACAAAGGAAATAAATACAATTAAATAATTTTTACGAATAAAACTGCGGCTTTTATTTTTGAAAAATTATTTCATCTTAATGTTGATCTCCATGTCGGCCATACTCTTGGAATATAGCACATAGCACAGGATTAGTATATAGAATATAGCCTTAGTATATAGAATATAACCTCGCGGACGATATTTTCTTGTAGTGATGGGATGGTCGTTGTATAGGCAGGTATTATATACCTACCTATATCGTCCGCGAGGTTAACGGCATCGTGACGCCAGTACTTCAGCGAGTGCTACAGAGAGTACTGTGCTATATTCTGTACACTAATCCTGTGCTATGTGCTATATTCCAAGAGTATGGCCGACGTGGAGATCAACATTTAGACGAAATAATTTATATACTATATAATAGTATACGTGGTCTATAGGAAAAGATCTAGGTGGCCAGGGGATAATGCCGAAACGGCTTATTAATTTACTAGGCAAGGAATAACCAAAAAGCTCCATGGTCTCTCTGGCAGTGTGAGGCATGGCGCCATCTTTTAGAAACTATGTGCGTGAACTCAGGGTGTTCTCTCAATCTTGGCAGAAGATAATCAGTAAGTATGCGTTTACTGATTATTCGATCTTTAATCTAATTCTGCCACCGGAAATCCAATATCACACATAATCATTAACTTAATTCACGCACTGTTATTTTGTGGAACCCGCTACATTTCGCGGTGTTTTCAAACCGATACCACATTGGAACCTTCATCAAACAAACCTACTCATATCTCAAAGGTACTTACTCATTTGGTATTGTAAATGCGGTGATCACTTACCACCAGACTCTACCTACTCGTTTGCCTGCTGTTACAAAAAATAAAAAAAAATCGCCCATTCTTCTACAGATAAATAATATCACTTCAACATGCTTTATTAAAGTAACATGACGTCTTATAGATGTCTCCGATACATGACGGCTTACACCAACTGCCTGCTCCAAGGCTACGGGGTTCTCCCGGGACCCCCGTCCAGGTTGCACCTCACCAACATCGACACGGACTATGCTGTGGTGCATTGGGCAGCCCCCGCGGCCTTACCTGATACCGTGCAGTACTATAACTTGCATTACAAGTCGTTGACCTTCGAAGATGATTACAGAAGCTTGAGAAAGGTAAAAACCGATTACATAAGCGAATGAACGAATGAATATTTCATCGAACGAATGAATGAGTTTATCTGCTAACACACATTTAACAATGACACGGATTTTTGGTATCGGAACATATCTATTTATTTTAATAAAAAAAGAAATCATATATTTTTAAATAAGACTAAAAATGTTCTTAATATTGTATTACTAGAACTCTTAATAACCTTTGAAAAATTTATGATTGTGCTTAACGGTTTTTGAAAGTGTAATTAATGAAGTACAAAAAATAATGAACGATTTAAAGAATGAAAGGACGATTGAGTGAAAAATTGAGATAATGATCTTATTGATGAATGAACGAATGATTTTGTAGTTTAAATTAAAAATAAATCAAGCAATAAACGAAATAAAAAGTAAATTAATTACATAATGAGGTAGTTATTAAAGAATGAATTCACTAATAAATTGATTATTACGAAAAAATATAAAGTAAATAATATATGAATGAGCTAAAGAACTAACGAAAAATGAAATTCATCATTGAATACATATTTTGCTTGTTTATTGTGTAGTTATATGATGTTGTTATTCAATTTTGAATTCACAATAGGTTCAGTCACCATATATCTTGGAGAACTTGGAGTCGAACACCGATTATGAAATTTACGTGGAAGCGGTCAACGAACACGGAGTGGGGGAGTCTTCACCAAGGCTGATATTCAGAACACAAAGTCAAGTAAGCTATCAGAACACAGACTATCGAACACGCGGCACGGAATGTGTTAATCTTGCGCGTTCTTTTCTTTTCTTTCATGGCAATGAGTTATAACTATTATGCCAAGTAAAATACAACAATATTAAATCTCTTGAAATAGTTACGTTTAGAAATTAGTCAGCTTATCACGTTACGCCTTGATAAAATGGTGGCTATTTTACTAAACCTTCTATAACTAATTTATTTCATATCACTTCACTTATACGCCTTAATCGAACTATATTGTATAATACACCACCACAATTAAACAATATAACTGACGATAATATACGTATGAAAATTATAAAAAAAAAATACAACGTCACTGATGTACTCGTAAGTTGGCGGGAAAAATCCAATCTTACACTTACAAAAAAATTTTAAAAAAAAAATCAATTCAAAAACGAATGAATGAAAAAGCAAATATTAATAAAAACATATCAAATGAAGGAACGGTAAGAGATCTTTTAGATTCCTTAACTCAGTAAAAATGTTAACTAGGCCATATATACTAAACATTCATGCAGATTAGGAAAAACAACGGAGAGCCGTTTCGCTGCGATGAATGGTAGCGGATGAAGCTCTGTGGTCTCTGCCAACCCCTGCGGGAGATAGGCGTGTCTATATATAAAAAGTTACTAATCAACTAGTGAGACTTAAGAGGCGAAAAATCAAAACAGGTGATAGAAGAAGAGGAGGTTGAGGCGAATGCGTACAACGTGACGGCCTGCTGTGAGCGCGTACAGTTGGCGGGGGTGTGCATGCCGCTTTGTACCTACGACGCCAAGATGTCCGACTTGCGCACGCTGGCACCGCTTTGTGCCCAGGAGTTTCACAAGCTTCTTCGCTGCGGTGCTGGAGGTATACAAGTTCAATATATTATTTATTTATTTCGTGTGAAAACAACAGGTTATTCAACGATACGTCACATAGTAATAGTATATATAATCAATATCAATATCAGCCCGCGACAGTCCACTGCTGGACATAGACCTCACTCAAGGCGCGCCACCTAGCCCGATCTTCGGCTACACGCATCCAGTATCTAACAGCCGTTGCGCAGATAGTCGCTCCATCTAGCAGGGGGGCGTCCCACACTACGTTTGGTGAGTCGCGGTCTCCACTCCAGCACTCGTCTACTCCAACGATAGTCGGTTCTCCGACAAATGTGTCCAGCCCATTGCCACTTCAGTCTGCTAACTTGAAGAGCTATGTCAGTGAATCTGTATAATATATATATTAATAATTAAGAATAAATTATCTTTTTTTTTATGAGAAAACAGCAATTTCTTTTATTGTTATACAATTATCTTATAAATGAGGTATACGCATGTTAGTATGTGTGTATGTATTATTATGTATTTAAATTTATATAATTGTTTTTAGTTTATTTTATTACAAGCGGCACGTTTCGCCCGAAGTTTGAGTGAGAGAGAAAAGAAGAAATACAAAATTTAACCTTCTTTGCACAAAATGCATAACAAGTGGACTTAATGCCATTAATTGAGCATTCTCTCATCCTTCGAGCGGAACTGAGAAAATTGGTTCGAAGGTGGTGTAGCTTGTAATAAAATAAACCAAAAACTAATTATATAAATTTAAATACATAATAATAAATATAAATACTTACACATATACTAATAACATATATATTATATATAAGATAACTGTATAACAAGAAAATAAATTGCTGTTTTCTCATAAGATTATAACTAATTCTTAATTATTATTAAGAATCGACACTACATGTTTCTCAAAGGTCAGCAACGCTTCTGCAATTAACGCCGCCCATAGACATCCACAGCGCCATAGACTGTGGATGTCTATGGGCGGAGTTGATTGCTTTCAATCAGGTGGAACCCAAACTCGTTTGCATTCTTATTCCATAAAGGAAAATGTAAAAATAATTTCAGTAAAGAGTATAACATTAGTAAAGACAATGTAAAATCCAGAAACAACAGGAAAACAATTAGCAACGACTTTTCATCTAACGTTAGCTTGTGTTGTGTTTAAGCTAAGCTGTTTCTTTATGTGCACACGCGCACGCATATGTATATTTACATGTGATTGAGTGTGTGTGTGTGTGTGTGTGTGTGTGTGTTTTGTGCACATATATAAATGTATCATAGATGGACGAAAATTAAAAATAATATTTATCTACATTTATAACGTTTATTTATTAATGATTAACTTTCAAAATAATTTTTTTTTGTTCCTAATATTTAAAAGTTCAGTATTAGCTGCTGCAATAGAGACAGCCATATATTGCTGTCCTTGTCTCTAGCGTATTGTTGTGCGACTACACGACGATAATTCAGTCGCTCGTGGCCTTCGTCCGAGTAAACATAGTCATATATCTGTATAAAGTGAGCAGTGTATTATTACATACAAACCTGCCTAATATTTTATCTAATGTTTCTACACTCTACTGATCGACATAGTATATTTTTTGCAAATGAGGAGTGATATCATAATCTCCATGCTTGAATTTTTGCTTTTTATTGCTTAGTTAGACGCTCGTAATGATGAGCTACACACTATAGAATATGTACTTCGGAAACAAATTCTCGGAACGCATTTTGATACTGCGCGTTCGCGGAACACGCTTTGATACTGCGCATTCGCGGAACGCACTTTGATACTGCACACGAGTAAGCGCGATCGCGTCTCCCACGCCTTCTTTGTTAATAAATAGAGTATTAATCCAGACTCCAGTTGCATCACTTCTCAGTTAAGATACTATCTCTTCCAATGACAATCGATTGCTTATTAAAGTTAACAGATTTTATTTTCCCTATTGTGTTTAATGGAAATGTATGCTCAGGTCGAAACCACGACGAGTGCTGCGCGCGTCGCGGCGTACCAGCGAACTGTAGAGGGGTATGCGCCGGGGCCCACAGTGGGGGAGTTAACACCTGCGTGCCGTATATAGGCAACATTGTCCAGTGTTTCGAGGAAGGTACGTATAGATATCAATCTATAGGTTGTCCGGTAGCAAAATAAGGTCTATATAGGTCGAATACTTAGTAGATGCGTGCTTACTGCCAAATTTGAGATTTGAGAAAGATGTTGGCTGTTCCGTAAATTAAAGTTAGGTTATCGGCATCCCGACGTTACTACTTCTGTGAGTAGCATAGAATACTGTGCATACATGTGGCACAGATTTCAAGAGTGTATCCGAAGTGTTTTCCAAAAATTATTCTATTGCAACCAAAATGAGGTTAATGTCTATCGTTCAATAGTGGAAAGAAATTCACAAAGTTGGATCGTAAGAGGAATCCTTACCAATTCAGGTATTGCTGCTTCGTATACTTTAATATAACTTTTTTTTCGGAAGGCAAACGTGCAGGTGAGTCACCTGATAGAAAGCAATTAACGCCGCATATAGACATCCACAGCGCCATAGGCAGTGTGGAAGCATTGCCAACCTTTAAAGAAAGTGACATTATGGGAGTGGGAGGTGGAGGGGAGAGCCTTTGGAACTTAGGTCGTTCATCGTACGATGCGCGGTAACTAACCTATCACTCAGACGCCGATTTTCTGCGAGAGTGTGGTACTTTCCCGTGCGAGCCGGCCCATTCACGTTACAGACAAATAATATGCCATTGTTGACAAAGTATTCGACTGCAGCGTGGCTCTATTACTAATCAAAACTATCTATAAGGTACGGGCATCTTACCGGGTCCTCCGCGGGAGCTCCACGCAGTGGTTTCTAACGACGGCAAGATGTTCGTTGAGTGGTCACCACCACAAGATGGTGCCAACGCCACCTCCTACACCGTGCACTGGCAGCGCGTCGGGAATAATTCTCAGCCTTACTATTACAACACCCTGCAGTTAGATAATGTAAGTACAACTGAAGGGTACGTTTATTCCTTGTACAGCCCATATATGTCCCTCCATTGGTCATGGTGTCTCCCGTGTACCCAGGAATATATATATATATATATATATATATATATATATATATATATATATATATATATATATATATATATATATATATATATATATATATATATATATATATATATATATATATATATATATATATATATATATATATATATATATATATATATATATATATATATATATATATATATATATATATATATATATGTATATATACATATTACTCATAGGCCACACATTATTATAGTGATCTTCTTTTACTGCTGGCTCTACAACCCAGGATGAGCTTTAGCCTTGTCTACAATTTTTCCCGATATATTCCTATTTTTAGCAACCTGACTCCTTGAGCTTAGGGAAGACCATTCCCATCATTTCCATTTCAAAACAGTCATTCTACTTCATGCTCCGCCTTTCGCATAGCTTTTTCTGTTGTGGATTCCATTTGATCACCGTCCTGGGCGCTTAGCGACGTCCATCCGTTCTACATGACCCACCCAACGTGATCGTTGTGCTTTGCAGAATCCCACAATGGTTTTATAACCGAGAAGTTGGTTTAGCTCGTGGTTCATTCTACTCCGATATGTGCCATCCGCCATCTCCCTTTTTGGTCCAAAGATCTTTCTTAGCACAATCCTTTCAAAAACAGCCAGCTTACTCTCTTCCTGTTTACTTTTCTTAGTGTTTACTATTCTATTACTGTTAGTAATTTTGTTAGTATATATCGTGATGGAAGGATTCCATCCGCGATCGTTATCGATATCGATATATCGATATCGTAAACGGTGACTTTATCATCGACAATTTGCAGTTCCCTTTATATTGCATATGTCCGTGGACAACTTTATTTACAAACATCAGTTGACTTGCTTTCTCATTTGCTACCATCTCTCCTATTGAATTATATTTAGTTCCAAATAAATTGTGCATGATACACAGAAAATGAACGTTACGGACACGATGGCGCGCATCGTGGACCTGGAACCAAACAGCACCTACCACGTGTTCGTGGTTTCCGTCAACGAGCACGGCACATCCCTACCCTCCAGTATGCTTCTTCTCAACGTCACTGATAAAGGTAAGATCACTAGCTTGTGTTAGAAGTCTATAGCATTGATAATAATTGTGTCACGCTCTCTTGAAATTGAGATTCTTCTTATTTATTATTTAAACAAGCTGTTAATAATACCATCGCTCCCTCTTTTTATGGGATTGTAATTTAAACGACGACGTGCGTTGCTTGATGGAAAGTAATCAACGCTATCCATAACATCTACAACAACATAACCAATGCAGAAAGACCTTTGAGAAATTTGTAAACTTGTTTGTGAACCTTACAATGCTTCCAAAAATATTGCTAGTACAACATAATAACGGTAAGTAGGAAGAAGTTTCGGAATAAATGTATCGTACTGAATCGCCATTAATCCAGATGGTAGTGATGAGACGTCTTAAAGAGCTGTGCGGTAGTGTAATTTTGTTGCAGGAATCATTTTGAACAATTTCTCGTAGTTCTTCATTTTGATTCTTTAAATCGACCATTTTTCTGTGCAATTCATGATTATTTTTATATCCTTCAGTATCTTAATGTATTTTCATCATGAAATAATCTATAATTCACTGTTTAGATTCCGAAAAAGAAGTATCTGGTATACCGTCTCCACCACACTCCCTGTCGGTCTCCTCACATTCCGCTACATGGTTGACACTGAGTTGGCAGCCACCTCAATTCTCTCTCCCTGATGAAAAGATCACCTACACGTGAGTATACGTTTAAACTTGTACCTACCTACCTACCTTGTATTAAATTGTATTATTTTTTATTAGAGAAATTTCCAAAAAGTTGATTATTTATATGTTTTGTGGCTGAAACCCAAAACTATAATAAAGCATATAAAAATTTGTAGAACAGCGTTATGACAGGTTTTATGGAAAATAAAATCGATAACACTTATAAATTTCCTAGGGTATTCCACAAATCGTCGAAATAATATTGCATCACATTTTCTCAGGTTATTCTACAAGTCACCTAGTCAGTTAAGTCAGGCCAACTTGACCATGATAGCAACATCAGTGCCGGGCCATACCCTGGAAAAACTGACTCCAAACTCGCAATACGTAGTGTGGGTGAAGGCGCATGCATCTGCAGGCGACTCGCTACCTTCTGAGACACTTCTCGCCTGGACCGACCCAGCATATCCAGCGTTTGTTGAAGTAAGTGTTTATTATGAGTTTGTTTCTTCCTTATGTTAAAACATTATATTGGTAAAGAATTTTGATAAAAGTTATGTATATACATATTTGGGAAAAATAAGTGGACCCAAAATGGATCCTTGCGACACGCCATAAGTGATCCACCGCAGTTAAATTAGTTGGTCATCAATTCTTACCAGTTGTTAAATTTTTAACTGATATAATAAAAATGTATTGACGCTGCACCATAAAATATGTTACAACACAAATGTCCGCACATATAATTAAATGGTTGTAATGCCAAACTGTGTCAAACGCTTTGTTTAGATTAATGTTAAAGTTTCTATGGCTTTTTCTTTTGATCAGAATTAAGGTTGATTTTGACTGGGATTCTTAGTCTTTAGCGGGCTTAATGTTGTTAGACTAAGATCTGTATCCATATTATTATTATTATTATAACATAAAAGCTTATTCGTTATGACTTTTTAGCCACAGAGCAACTGGTAATAGCGTAAATATAATTTAAATGATTACCATTTATACATTATTTGTGGTAGAGCCACGCTGCAGACGAATACTTTGTCAAGAATGGCATATAATTTATCTATAGCATGAATGGGCCGGTTCGCCCGGGGAAGTACCACACTTCCATAGAAAACCGGCGTCGGAGTGGTAGCTTAGCTATCACGCTTTGTACGGTGAGTGGCCTGAATTTCGGAGGCCCAACAAATTTCATTTGATTCAGTTTGTGCATATTTCTTTGAGCTATTCGCATGTTTTTTACTTAATTTTTTTTTTATCTAGCCACCAACGGTGAACCCAGTCAACCTGGTGGTGGAGGGTTCCAGCATGACCATACTGTGTATAGCCATGGGCACACCAACCCCGACCATTTCGCTGTACATCTCTGGTAAACTATGCAAATATATACACTTTTTCCTGAAGCCCATGTTTCTTTTCTGGGCACGCATCTCCCAATTTGTGAAGGAAGTTTTTCCTATGTGTATTTTACGAGGTCAAAATTAATTGTACAAGGAGCTAATGTTCAATTGCTAAGGATCGGACTTACGATTTGATGTCGTCAGTTCGTAACTTTTGCTGGACTATTGATTTGATAGATAGTCCAAATTGCCGTGTTTTGATCATTAAACAACTTTTGTGCAGATATAAAAACACGCACACTTTCTTCCTTTGAAAACCACGAGGCTATAACCAAAACAGCTAAAGATGCTAGCTTCACTCCAGTCGTCATTATTTATGAAATTCTTATAAAAGATGCTATATCCAGGTCGCCTGGTGAGACAAGAGGTGACCAGGCACATGGTGACCGTCATCCACAACGTGACGCGTGACATGAACCAGATATCGTGCTATGCCGACAACGGATACGGTACACCCATGCAAGCGTCAAGAAAAATCAACATATCACGTAAGTGAAGATATACTGACGGATAATCTATATTACAGACCCATTGATAAACCAGAGTCGACATCATAACTCTCGAAGTTAGCAAACAGAAGTGGCGATGTACTGGACACGTTTGTAGGAGAAGCTAAAACCGTTGCAGTAGACGAGTGTTGGAAAGAAGATCGCGTTTATATAACGCCAAGTTACATCACTGACGTTGTGTTTTTATTACATTTTTAATCTCATGTTATTATAATTAACAATGTTTAATTCTGGCTGCGTATAGTATAGTTTGATCAATGCATAGAAGTGAAGTAAAATGATTTAAATGCGTGTGTTGAAGCCCAAAAACGAATCGGTCACATAAATTAAACACCGATGTATGGAAGCGGTTTTATTTTCTCAAAAAAAAAAGATTTATTTTCCAAAACATACATACCACTTCAATAAGCAAACCATATCGTGTGTTAGTAACGCCATCTATCGCTACTAACTGTAAATACGTTATACAGCGTGTATCGTGTTTTATTGACTTGACTGCATAAGTCCTTACAAGTTTTGGCAGAACTGCCACCATTTTAATTTTTAATATCATGAAAATTATAACTTAGTTTTATTTTGTGATAATTGATATTATTTTGCTTGACACTGGCATAATAGTTGTAGCCCATTGCCGTCAAAGTAAAGAGAAAAAAAAAATAGAATAATATACGATGTTTTAAATGATAACAACACTCTTTATTTCACACTTTTTCCTTCTTTATGCATAATAAGATACGTATACGTACGTTATTATCTATAACGTATAATGTATTATATACGTAACGTATATTAGATTACAATTACAGTATTTTTATTTAAATTAGCTGCCGATTAAGTCGTTTTAGTAGGCGCGAGTTAGATCTGGCAGGAACGATTTTCATTCCAGAGTTGGAACTCCAATACCTTGCAGATATGCCACGTGTATTATAATATATATATATATATATATATATATATATATATATATATATGATAAGTTTTCGTAACCAGAAGTCAGTGTTGTTGATAGTGGAAGAGAGGTGGAAAGTTGCTAACGGCAGTTTTTTGTAAAGATTTAGTTTATATTTCCTGGAAATCCATTTCCTCGAGTAAAAAATACACATTATTTTTGCTGGAGAAAAACTAATCTAATCAACTTTGCTTTTCGCGGATCTTAGCCAGGTAAAATTCTGACTGTCCACATAGAAATCGAACACTTTCAAGACCATTCATTCGTTTACAGACGTCCCTACAATTCAGGCATCCGGAATAACAATGGCCGCAGCGGGTGACTCAGTGATACTAGAATGCCGAGTAGAAGCACTCCCGAAGCCAACCATCGCCTTCTGGAGAGACCCCAATGGAAGAACTCCAGTCATAGACGGCCCCAACTACACTATACAACTAATTGCCGATCCAGAAGTAAGTGCCACTCACATCGACAGCCCAATTATCAGAATGTTAACTCCAGAAAAATATATTTTTTCACACTTTCACTTTTGATGCCATATAACAGATAATCATAAAGATTATCGAATTAAATACTTCGTACTACCTTCTGAAATACATAATTTTATACGTAAACTAAAAGTTTTATACAGATTTCTCAAACTATAAAGGATAATAAGATTTTTGTAAAATTTTGAAAGAAAGAAAGAAAACTTTATAACAATCCACAATATAGTGAACAAAGTAATATATACATATAAAATAAATAAAAATTATAATTAACAAACAAAACTAATAGGAAGAGAGAACAAAAATACAAATAAATAATAACATATAACATAAATAATACATGAATAACAGTATGTTATGTTACCTAAACTGCAGTATGGATTATGTAAAAGGTCCTCTGCAAAAAGTCTAGGCCTACTTCTCTCGACCTGGTACCTCAATTTATTTATATTATAAATATATTATTCAATTATATAAAATATATTCAGTACCGAAATACTATTACACATAAAATAATCAAATATTGATTTGGATGGAAAACTAGGCAGTGTAGAAAATGAAAAATAAAATAAAACAGACCTATTGCTGCCACAAAGCAAAAAAAAGAATAATAAAATAAATTAATAATTAATAACAAAAATAATAATAAAATAGTCAAACAGAATATGCCATTCTTGACAAAGTATTCGTCTGCAGCGTGGCTCTATCACTCTGAAAATATCAATTAAAAAATATCAGCTTGATTTAATAAGCTTGTATAATTAATTCAACTACATAGATTGGGGGCCTCATTCAACTTCGCCACACCGGTTTTAATTGCCTTAGTCCGCTACTGTAGTGAATAAATTACACAATGAATGCAAAGCGATAATAAAGACTTAAATCGACAAAATCTAACTAATTGCTCCGGCCATTGTGTAAAATGTATTGTATCCAAATGCTACAAATTGTGCGAACGTCTAAACGCTTGTCGTTGTCTATGGTAACTCAATTATACGACGGCTCGGTCCCATTCATGATCCCAACGTTCATATAAAAGTTAGGAACAGTTTCAAGTTTTCTTTTTGACACATTTAATACTAATGAATTTGTTATCTCTAGCGGATATAAAAGATGTTGAAAATTATTTTATTTAACAACTAGATGGCCCGTTGAACTTCGTTTCACCTATAATATATGTTCTCCTGTATTTATCTTCTCCTGGTATGTCAGTACTTTTCAAAATCGCACTAAAAAAACAAGAGTTTTGTATAACAACACAGTCCTTTAGACGGTAAAAGCGTCACGAGCGCCATCTATTGAACGTAATTGGAAGTAAAAGGAAGAAAAAGAGTTTTGAATTTTTATATGGTTTCCCTAAATTTTAAAGGCAAACGAGCAGGCGTGTCACCTGATGGAAAACAATCCACAGACATCTGCAGCGTCATAGGCAGTACGGAAGCGTTGCCGACCTTTAAGGAAAGTGACATTATGGGAGTGGGAGTGGTAGGGGATGGGTGTTAGGCCTCCGGAACTCAGGCCGCTCACGGTAGCTAAGCTACCACTCGGACGCCGGTTTTCTGCGGGAGTATGGTACTTCCCCTGACGAACCGTCCCATTCATACTACAGACAAATAATATGCCATTCTTGATAAAGTATTCGTCTGCAGCGTGGCTCTACCACTTTTAAAATTCTTCTCCAATGCCCAAAGCACTACGGGTGTGTACGGGGCGTTGATTGCTTTTCATCCGGTGACATGCCAGCGTGTTCGCCTTTCTATCCCATAAAATACAATAATCAAAAGCAATGCTCAATTTTTTTTATAAACAATTAAAATAATAAAATATTTTATTTTTCTTACAATTTCTTTTAGAAATACTTTTAAACGCGATTAGCTTTGGGTAAGCAGATGAAATAACTTTTATTCAAACCTCTAAGCAACAGAGAGAGTTGAACTGAAAACTTTTTATAATCAGGATCCAACGAAATACACAATGCGACTGGTCATAAAGAAGATCTCAGAAGCAGACGAAGGAGACTATTTCTGTCACGCGGAGAACGCTTTCGGGAAGACATTGAGGCCAGTCTCCGTCCGCTTGAGGCCGTCTACGCCTCATCACAACGTAACTGAATGCTGCACTCAGGTAACGCCGATGCTTATTCTATATCCACTTTGATAATCTTCTTGAGACAGCCTGCAACAATCTATGCTGTATATGGTTTTCTCCTCAGAGGATTTAACCATAGTTACCAGTTTCATTAGCAAGTAGTTAGGGTTAAATCCTCTAAATAGTTCACTGGAAGAGACTTAGAAAAACAGACATTCACAGACCGTTGGACATTCTCTTCCAGTGTCCGCCCGATGTGCAACTTGTGTAAAAAAGAGTTTCAATAAATAATTAGGCAGATAGAGTGTTTGCAGAACGAGTCGTCTCTCACTATGACTATTTATGACAAGACTTCTTTTAAGGATCATAAAAGTTTTATCCGTTACTATCAGGATAAATGCATTACGGTGTGTGTTTCCCGAAACCTTTCCACACACCACCACGCTATAGATCCAGCAACATTCAGCAGTATTTCTGAATCGATACGGGGTTGGAACCTTCAAAAATAGTCTACACGTATCTCAAACGTCAGCAATCCTTTTGTAGTGTCTATGCAGAAAGCTATGCTTGGAGTTTCTCTGGTAGATATGATTAACGTAGTCAATGGTCGTGGGTTCGATCCCCGCATTGGAATATATATATATATATATATATATATATATATATATATATATATATATATATATATATATATATATATATATATATATATATATATATATATAAATATATATATGTATGTCTTTCAAATATTTAAAGTCTCCAAGTCTGGTGGTAACCCCGCCAATCTGCATTGGACAAGCGTGGTGGGTTAACGTCCGTTCCCCCAGAAATAGAGAGGCCCCTGCTCAACAATGGGACA
This sequence comes from Baronia brevicornis, assembly GCA_031353405.1. Classification (NCBI taxonomy): domain Eukaryota; kingdom Metazoa; phylum Arthropoda; class Insecta; order Lepidoptera; family Papilionidae; genus Baronia; species Baronia brevicornis. The sequence continues at coordinate 420,314 of JASFAT010003042.1, read as the reverse complement.
AATGTATATGGGCTGTATTTATGGCAATAAGATATGACTTCTAGCAAATGATAATCATCAAGAAGCACACCTAACTTCTTGAACTCGATTCAGATGAACGTATCGTCGTCATGCATCGACGCCTGCAGCTTCCACCTCGATATGGACAACATCATGGACCGCCCCGAGTGTATGGAAGACTTCGATAAGCTGATGAAATGTGCCGCCGATGGATCTGGTATGTTCGTCATATCAAAAACACTTCTTAATCTTTTTAACTGTGCCGTAATTTCTTTTGGAAAATGTATGTTATATGAAATATTATTTTTTCCCCATTATTTAGTTGTAGCAGGAAGAATTATCGCAGAATATGAGGTATATTACATTGAAACAGTTTCTCATATTGTAAGAAGTTTTACAATTTTTTTTAATAATTAATTTGTTTATGGACGATCAACCGTAGTTACGGTATATATTATTCTAAGTAGTTCATAGAACACATTTAAATGTAATCTTAACAAAATACAGACACAACATTAAAATAACAAAAAATGAATTAAGATAGATCATCATTCATATTCATAGTGGTAGAGCCACGCTGCAGATGAATACTTTGTCAAGAACGGCATAATATTTGTCTGTTGCATGAATGGACCGACTCGTCCGGGGGAGTTCCACACTACTGTATAAAACCGGCGTTTGAGTGGTAGCTTAGCTACCGCGCTTCGTACGGTGAGCGGCTGAGTTCCGGAAAAAGATGCGTTGCCGACCTTTGCAAACACATACTCTCGTCTCCTCAACGCCCCTATGTCATATCCAGATGGGAACTCCACATTTACACAGTTCATAACAGAAAACCGCGATCAAATCTGAATCCCATCGGTGGTAGGCCGCAAGCCGTCCAGGTTATGGGGACGGAAACTAGTTTTTTGGCGCGTATTGCGATGGTGGAACTGTGCAGCTTTGTGGAGATTAAACAACTCCTCGGAACATTCTCCGTAATAAATTACGTACGTACGTACGCAGACGATATAGTAGTAGAGACGATACGTCTCTGCGTAAGTAAATATATAAATAAAAATAAAATAGCCTTATATATATATATATATATATATATATATATATAAGGCTATTTTATTTTTATTTATTTATTTACTTACGCAGAGACGTATATATATATATATATATATATATATATATATATATATATATATATATATATATATATATATATATATATATATATATATATATATATATATATATATATATATATATATATATGTGGGATGTGGCTCAAAACAATAATTTTAGTTGGAAACACTTTTATTTAACTTTTTCACTGACTCCTTTGACACTTCTTTTTTTTTTTAAACTATACTATTCTATACCATAGACTATATCATAGACAAACTAGAAAAATAACTAAAGTAAAATAAATCTTAAATTAACCACATATATATCCCTTAAAAGATTATTTACAAATATAATTTAAACTAAAGTTGTTACTTTCGTTTAAATTTACACACTTACATACATACATATCGTCACACCTGTTTCCCGTAGGGGTAGGCAGAGACCACAGATTTCCATCTACTACGATCACGGCATACCTACCTTGCTTCCTCCACACTCATTATTCTCCTCATGCAAGCCCGCCGGTTGAAGGTACTCTTGACCTGGCCTTTCTTAAAAAGTTCAGCAATTTGGTCAAGGTATGTTTTTCGTGGTCTTCCTCTTCCGATCCTTTCATCCACAGTTTATATTTAGTTCATTATTTTATATATTTAGTTTTTTTTTTCGTTTTTAGACAATATTAATTGTTATTAATATTATCTAAAAACTAATTAATACAATATACATGTTACAATCGAGTGCTGGAGTGGTGACCGCGTCTCGGTAAACGTAGTGTGGGACATCCCCCGGCTACATGGTGCGACGACCTGCGCAGGGCGGCTGGCAGAAACTGGATGCGTGTAGCCGAAGATCGGGCTAGGTGGCGCTCCATTGGGGAGGCCTATGTCCAGCAGTGGACTGCAGGCTGCTGATGATGATGATGATGATATGTTACTATAAATTAGGGTATAAAGGGCCCCTTTATTTAGGCTATACGCCTTCTCCAATTTGCTCAACCGCTTCCTATCTATTGCTACTTCCATCCAACGCGCCCCTACTATTGTTTTGATATCATCTCTCCAACGTTTTTTTGGTCGGCGTTGTCTTCTTGTACCGACTGGGCCTGGCCATCTTGTAGCTTCTTTAGTACATCTCTGATCATTTACTCGAGGTTAATGTCTAACCTATTTCCGTTTCAGACTGATCTCTGCGTACTATATTCAATTTTTATATAATGCTTATGGTCCAGATCACCGTGGGTGCTGCGCGTCTTGGGGTGTTCCCCGCAACTGTTTGGAGCTGTGCCGCGGAGGGGCGGTACCCCGAGCCTGCGCCCTTCAGCACGCGAAGCGCGCCCTCGCGTGCTTCCGCGACGCCGGCTCCCGCCTGCCGGGACCTCCGCGCAATCTGCGCGCCCACGCTGCCCCAACACCACACGCAGTGCTTTTGAGGTTTATCAGATACTCTGTACCTCCTAGATTTTTTCTATTTTCTTTAATGGCAATTAACTATAAGTATATTATGCGAATATAATAATGACAAGTAACTTGAAATATAAAAATACATCCCTAATCAAAATTAGAATACACAAAATGTACCTTGCAACATTGAATGTAAGAACATTAATGGAAGATCATAGATTATTAGAATTATGATAGAACATGTGATAAAAAACAAATAAAATGGGATGTTATTGGATTTTATGCTGTCAGAAGGCCACGAGGACACATAAGAGAATACAGCAAATAATAGGAACGCCTATGTCAAAGGACAATCTGTAAAGTACCTATTACACAAATTTTCAGAATAACTTAAAATTAACATTTATGTGCCAAACAATAGGCCTTGGCTCAGCTTTGATGCTGTAGTTGGTTAACTACAGCGCTGGTCATCCTGCCGACACCTGTTAGAGTTTGCGTTACACAAAAAATACAAAATAAATCTAGGTATTTCTAAAGAAATGGCGTAATTTTTTAATAGTTGCGTAAAAGTTACTAGTAATAAAGCTATATGAGAATATAAGAGTTTTTTAAATATGGTGCACAGATATAATTAATAATATTTGACATATAAATAAATAAATATAATGAGAGAATAAAAGACAACCAGAGCAATTTAAATCATACATACATACATATAATCACACCTGTCTCCCTGTAGGGTTGGGCAGAGACCACAGATGTCTATCCGCTACGATCCCGACACACCTTCCTTGCTTCATTCACACTCATTTTTTCATTCATCCTTCCTCCCATTCATCGTAGAGAAACGGCTCTCCGTTCGTCGCGTCTCGCTCTCGTGGGAAAAAGGACGTGACGTGTGGCGAACCACGTCGCCGTCATTTTTTAACGAATTAGGTATATTAAGATTCGTCATATTGAATTCCATGAGATACAAGGGAGGATGCAGGTCAGCCCCAGTAGAGCCCTGCCTGCTGAGATAAGGCACCATAGTACTCGGGGGAGCCCGATCCCGGGACAGTCGGCATGCTTGCGACTAAGCTCGCCCCTAGCCACGCATCTATTGGCACGGCAGACCGTGGATTGGCGGAGAGAAAGGGAAAAGGATAGAGCAGAAAGGAAAAGGCAGGGGAAAGAAAAGATGTATTTAGACAGGATGTTAGGGACATGATACTACCGCAACGGAAGACGAGGAGTGATACGGTAGTAGCTCGGGTCGGTTAGTCAAGATATGTTTATCACCACTACAATGAAACTACGAAGTAGTGGAGTGAAAAGCACCAAGATCTTTTGTTTTTTTATGCGATGGAGGGCAAAGGAGCAGGCTTGTCACCTGATGGAAAGCAATAAGTGCAGCCCATAGACATCCGCAGCGCCATAGGCAGTGCGAAAGCTTTGCCGACCTTTAAGGAAAGTGACATTATGAGAGTGGGAGGGTGTTGGGCCTCCGGAACTCAGACCGCTCACCGTACGAAGCGCGGTAGCTAAGCTACCACTCAGACGCCGGTTTTCTGCGGGAGTGTTGTACTTACTTACCCGGGCGAGCCGGCCCATTCATGCTACAGACAAATAATATGCCATTCTTGACAAAGTATTCGTCTGCAGCGTAGCTCTACCACTTGAGAATGAGATCTTTCTGTTGGCCAGTTAAATGTTCTTATAATATGAATGAAGAGTGCGTATCGAAGTAAAACTTCACGGTAGCTTCGCCATTGAGCCAAATAGATTGATCTTAGCTTATCAGCACTGAATTTACAGTTGGGAGCCACCGATCAAGAATCCCCAGACTGTATACCTTTACCGCGTGTTCTGGAGGGCGTACGGTGCCAAGGTTCCCGAGAAGCTGGACACAAGCGAGACCAGCGTGGTCATCACCGGACTTCAGGATGACGTGCGCTACGAGTGTGTGGTGAAAGCGGCCAACGATGTTGGTAAGTGATATCATCTCTTCGTATTTTTTTAAGAAAGCAGGCAAACGAGCATGCACAGATATACGTTGCCGGTCTTTAACGAACACATACGATCTTCTTGAATGCCCCTATGTCATAATCACGTATGACACATGTCATATGTCCACCTGCCTCCTTCAAGGTCTCACATGGATACATAGCTGAAGTTGAGAACACAAATAAATTAATATCTTCCATAAACAATACTCTTAAAATCATCATCAATCTGTGTGGACAGTCAAAAGTTTTACTTAGCTAAGATCCGCGACAAGCAAAACAATAACAGAAAATTAATAATGTGTGTGTTTTTTTGCTGGATGAAGTGGATTTATTTGGAACTTATACCAAAAACTTAGCGAAAATCTGCCATCAATTCTCCACCTACCAGCCACTATACACATTACCAAACCCACATTACCACTTTTCCATCTTGTAAACGACACGTGTTTCGCCCCAACACGAGGCATCTTCAGACATAGTAGACTCTACGGAAGACAACCGAAAAGTGACTTTGTTTTGCTTATCGCGGATCTTAGCCAAGTAAAACTTTAGACTGTCCACATAGTGATGGATTTCCGCAAAGTAACGCCTGACTCCATTAATAATCATCATCAATCATCAAAACTTCCATAGTTTCATGCAAATAAAATATCAAAAAGTGTTGGGGTATGGATGGGAGTGTGTTTTAATGTTAAATTTGCAACAGTAAGTAACCTTTTATTGTTTCAAATTACAAGGATATATGTTGACAAATGTTAGGTTAATGTTAAACAACCAAATGTTAAAATGTTAAATGTTAGAATGCGCGCTGACGCGACGTTTACCAAATGAGCACTGATTTGTTAATTAATTGAATGAATTATTGTAATTTGTAATGGGCCGACGCCTAGCCACGATTCATATGTTAGATGTCAACATTATATCGAACAAATATACTAAATATTTATATTTATGCGTACCTTACCAAAGTGTTAAATGATAGGACCCACCCCACGCTCCGCCTTGGACAAGCCTGATTGGTTAATGTCCACTCTCCCAGAAATGGAGAGGTCCCGTGCCTCGCAGTAAGATACATATGAGCTATAGAAAATTAGTTATTACAAATTGCAGGCATGTAGTCAAAACTTTTAAATTGCCGGACAGTTTTCAAAAACTTAAACTTCCCATAAGTGACCATCCATAAATTAAGTCGCATAAATGTCATAATTTTGTAGTCTCTCCCTCCCTTTGTCACACGTCGAGTTTTAAGTTTAGAGTTTTAGCACTTTAAATTTATGTCCCTCTCTTGTCACTCGATGTTACAATTTGTTGACTCTCTCCCTCTCACTTAATGTATGACATAATTTTATGGTAATATCGTAAAATAAATAACACTCATCTAACATTCCTTAACCTTTCGTTCAGCTATAATTAACAAGCAGAAATTTTCCCCCGCTGCGAATTATATTCTTTACCAGCGCTTAGGAATGTGTCTGTTTTCATATATGTATAGTGTATGCACAGTACAGATGTATATTACCATCCTTGTCATGAGCACATGTGTTGTGTGACTACACGACAATTATCAGTTCATCGTGGACCGCCGTCCGGATAACATGTCTTGGTCAAGTGATGACGAGCCTATTTATGTTTCTATATATGTATATTTATATGACCAGTACAATGTTATATACAAAAACAATACAGATAATAAAGAAAAATCGTAATTAAATACGCCATAAGGAATTCTGAAAAATATCTATATTTTATCATATAGGTACATCATCACTGAGCTTGCCGATAATGTTTACGACGGCGGGTCAAGAAACCGGGGCTGCTGCGGCCCCAGTATCAGGCTCTGGCACCGCCTCGGCTGTGGGCGTTGCTATGGCTTGTATCCTTGTGGCCGCCATACTGCTGGCAGCTGGACTGTATTATAGACATAGAAAGGTAGGAGGAGGTGATCGTATAATACTTGTGGGTATCTATAATTATATTTTAGTATGTATAAATATGTGGACATTCAGAACTTTTACTTAGCTAAGATTCGCGACACGCAAACAAAATAGAAAAATAATAATTTGTGTTTCTCATCTTACCAAAAAAAGGGCTGTCGGCAACTCAGAAAACAAGCGTTAGGTGAGTGTCTTTCGTAGAGTCTACTATACCTGATGATGCCTCGTGTTGAGGCGAAACACGTGTCGTGTGCAATGTGAAAAAGTGGTGGTGTGTGTTTGGTGTTGTTGACAGTAGTTGAAAGGTGGAGAGGTGCTGACGGCCGTTTTTCGAAAATAAAGACAACACGGATTATTATTTTTCTATTTTTGTTTGCTTGTCGCGGATCTCAGCTAAGTAAAACTGTCCACATAGTAATGGATTTCCGCAAACTAACGCCTGACTCCATTAATCATGTATAAAATCATATTTATAGTAAAAATATATATATAACACATTGAAATAATCGTCTTTCATGTCATGCCATATTTATATATAAAAAAATACGGAATAGATAATCAAACCAACGATGTAAAATTTTTATAACACATTTACGATAATTTAGATGATGTTTAAAATGAAATAAGGTATTATTTTTCAATAAAAAGGAAAAAAATAAAACGAATAATTTCAAGAAATTTCTCACACATTTTTATTACAGAATCTAAGACTAAAATCGCAAGGAGGCGTTGCGTTTGAAAATCCAAGCTATCTCAGGGAGCCTAACCCCGACACAGTTGTCAATGTGAGTTCCCGTTTTTGTGTTTTATATTTATAAACGTGATGCCACATAGCCTTTTAAGTATTTAATATTACTTTCTTATAAATAAAAACTTACTGGTCGATAATTTGACATTTTTAAATATTTACATCCCATAAAAAGATACAATATCAATCTTTCCAAGGCTTGAAATCCTCTAAACTTAAAAAAAATCCTTCTAACAGGGCGGATTAGCAAACGGAAGTGCAAACGGAGGAAGTGGTTTGACGAACGGCGTGTCGAACAGCGCAGCGTGGAGACAAGAGACGCTGCAAAACCCCACCACTACGGTCCCTTCAGTGCGGGAGGTTGAGCCCACGCTGTACGAGGAACTGAAGCTGGGGCACGACGGGGCGGGATTCAAGCGGCTGAAGCCATAGCCCGAGGCGGTGCGCCGCTCATCGCTCCGCTCTCCGCTCCGCTCGCCGCTCCGCTTGTCGTCGCCGCGGGTCGCGCCCGAGTACTGAGCGATGCGTTCGGTGTGCACCCCGTAATGATTGCTCTTTATGAAGCGTGATTCGTGCGTGATCAGTTTACCCTGTATGTGTGTATTGACTTGTTTCAAAAATTACTTGCAATAATGATAAAATGTTTAAAAAATAATTCCTGAGATCGTTTATTCTACATTTATAGTAATGAAACAGACATTATTTTTCAAATCTCATAAGTTTATTAATTTAACATAAACTAAGATAAATGAGTTACAAATAAAGCTAATAATAAAACATTTTTTTTTTCAAATTAAAACAAAATTATCATTATATAAAGTTTAAATATTTGTAAAAAACATAATTTGTTTTGAAAAATGTAGAAATGTATTAAAAGTGTACATAAATAAATCGCGTATTATCAGTGTAGTGTCACCCCATAGTAATAACGGTGACGTCACGGTGACGCTTACAAACATTGCGTACGTTAGGACAAGAGTTTTATATTTAAGTTCACCAAATATTAATATTTAGGATTCCCTGTATGCAATATTGAGCGTTTTTCAATTAAAATACGATTTAAATTCGTATTCAAAAGGTGTGGCTAGAGCGGAGCATAGATTATAAAAAAAAAATAAAAAACCGAATATTTTCAGTACTATACTTTATGTGATGGAAACCAAAAAAAAATATACGATGTTAAATCCAATTCTTTGTAAATAATACTAAAGACGGCAGAGAAATAAATATAATAAAAACTTGAGATTTTTCGATACAAATAAAATCGATTGAAAAATCGATACAAGAATATATTTATTGCCGTCTTCAGTATTGCTATCTTAGATCGTTAGGTCATTCTATAAACAAAAATGTGCCTTCGATAATTTATGAAGTAGTTAGTATACGTTCCTAGAGTTAGTTACCCTTGGCCTGTATAAAATGTACCTAGTGTAAATACATTCCATAGAGCATACAATAGTTTATATTGATACTTTGTACTATCTATAATTAAACAATAACCCATTGAATTAGGAACGATTTTGCACAGTATTAGTGGATTAATTAAAAATAAGAAAATAATTAAGATCGTATTTGCATTATGGGTTTGATAAAAATAAATTACTTTCAAGATATCATTCCAATTTTTTTTAAATGACGACAATTATGACAGTTTTATTTTATGCCAATTTATCATGAAAATAAATCGACTGTTTGGAAAACCTTCTTGAACTAAGTTTCTACTAACTCTCCTAAAATCTATCGATTTAGGGATTTTTGAATCAACATATCGACGCAAAAAACCAAAACGCTGGAAATGACAGATGTCAAAAAGAGTTATTGCATATTCGGTATCGGAAAAAATACTTCGTCGAATGGCCTGAGTCTCTTAGCATTATGACCAATAGACAATTTTGTACAGCGTTGAAACTAACTGTTTTTAAGTGATCTGATACAAATTTATCAGAAATCTTGACTCTGGTGGCAAGTTTTCATTTTGCAGTTTACTACATTTTCACTTTTTTGCGTTGATTGAGCATATAAATATGAAAACATACTCAATCACACTACGTGTCACACGCAAGACGGAAGTTGTATGGAAAGCTAATGTTATATAGATAAAAAAGTGTTTTTTTTAAAATACCGTCTCGATCTTTTTAAAATAGTTTTACAAATTAATTATCAATTAAAAGATAACGATGCGATTATTGCATTCAAAATTGATATGATAATGAATCTCATTTATTTTACTTTAAAATGGCAACTATATAACAAAATGCAAGTGGTAACTTTTAAAATGGCAACTATATTCGTAAGAGAAAAAGCAATATTTTCTTTTTCTTATTTCTTACCATAAAATTTTTTTTCTTCGTTATTTTTTACATTTAATTATATATTTCATAATAATAAAACAGTTTATATAAGCTGTCCGGTGGATGAATTAGCTTTACAACCTTAACTATTATTTAAATTATAAGTATAATATTTCTTGTATGAAGGCCGTAGTTAAGGTTGAAAACCTACTTTCCATTACATTCCATTTTTCCATTCCACATTAAAAAATACGATCTAAGCAACTCAGTGGCTAAGTCACGCTTTTCGGAGCCCGCACCGGGATGAATAAACCTACATGTCTATGGCCTACAGATATTTATTTTATCTGTGTGTCCCGCTAATCTATCATGGGCAAACTTGGTGGCAATAATGGGACATATTGTACACTCGATTATCAAAATTCGTAAATTCATACGAATAAATTTTATAGGAATAACAAAAAACTGATTTCCTCTCTTAGTTTGAGAAATGTTTGTAAAACCATTCTTACTTTAGGTATAAGCGACATATTTTTTTTGTTAAATATGAAATATTCAATCGAATAAACTTTTAATTGACACATGACAAGATGCATCAAAAGTGAAAAATAAAATGTTTTTTTTTGCAGTTACGAATTCTGATAATTAGGTCGTCGATATACATATATGCTGTTAAAAAAAACGAAACGCAGTAAATATAAAATAATATAATGTTGCCAGGTATATTACGTCGCTAACTTTGTCTAATTCAATTGACGTTAGTTCACGTAGTGTGAGTTGATGTATGACTTACACATAAGAGAGTGATTTAGATTGTACTGGACGTTCTTTACGCTGTACTAATATATAATAGATTTAGTTAAACAAGACGGATGTGATTAGATTTGTAAATAAAATAAAAAATGAACAAATGTGATGTGTAATTTTTATTTTATTTTTCTTGTTCCCTTACTTTAGTTTTCGATTGCAGAAACGACTGAAGAAGGAAACACTTCGTTCCCTGATTCATATAATGTCTGTCTCTGTAGTACGCGTACAAATATGTATTGACGCCTCAATCTTAAAATTTTTTACAACTACATATCTCAGAGTGGTTCGAGAACCAGCGAATGGATGTTGATCTAACAGTAATCTCGTGCAGATTTTGCAGCACGATCTTCTTCCATCCTCTCTAAATGTCAGTCAATATAAGCGAATAAAATCGAATCGAATCAAATTAGAATATAATCGAATGAAGTCAAAAAAGCTCATAGACTCCATATGCCTTAGTCTCTTCGATTATTTTGTCATTTAAGCATTCTGCAAAAAGTAAAAGTCAATAATAAATGTTTAGATTTTGAAAATGCCAGAATGCCGTTAAGAATGTGACAACAACAATTAAAAAGAATTGTAATTATACTAATAACAGAATGTTCTCTCAATATTGGGAGCCATTATTCAGTAAGCATGCGTTTACTGGATATTCGATATAATCTAATTCTGCTACCGTACACGGTAGATCGCCTTCTTCTAAGAGTGCCTCTCCGACTTGCGAAGGTTGGCAGCCAATTCAGCACAACTCTCCTCCTCCTTCGCGAGGTGCAGCAGTTCTGGAGCACTCGCTATCCCGGTCCACTCCCTGCTATTACGTAGCCAAGACTTACATTTTCGACCAACTTGTACCCAGGTAAGCAACTTTTCTACCTTTACACGGTTTATATGAACCATAATTTCGTACATAAATTAATGAGAAATATTTAACACAGCTGAAGTGATTAAATACCTATGCCGCTATAATTCACGTGCATTACAACGTACACGGGTCGTGTTAGTGGATGAATGGAGAGATTAGTGGAACGTGTTATGCGTAATTTTCATTCCCCGAACTGTGAAAATGTTTATTGCGAGAAACCTTTAGTAAATAATACACATAGGTACTCGATATTGATATCTCTGTAGTACCTACAGGAGAAGGATATATATATATATATATATATATATATATATATATATATATATATATATATATATATATATATATATATATATATATATATATATATATATAGGGAATAATTAAACGTATAATAGTGAATGTTCAGTTTTTTGAAAATGGTAGATCATACGTTAAGAATATGACAATAACAATTAATTAGAATTATAATTATACTAAACCAAATAAAATTGATTTACAGGGTTTTGGTGGGTTCATCAATGGTTAAGATTCAAAATAGAACCCAACAGATGTCGCTGCAGTAGATTTTTTCTTTTCAGGGCACGACAACCGCTGTCGGCCCTGCTAATTTTGTTGAATTATAAGATATCTTTTATTTTCGATACTATTACTTCACATTATTTTATATATCCCCTCTCCCCCTCCGATTCCCACTCCTACTCCCACTCCCACTTCTATAATTTCACTTTCCTTTAAGGTTGGTAACGCTTCCGCACTGCCTATGGCGTTGCGGATATCTATGGGTGGCCTTGGTTGCTTTCCATCAGGTGACACGCCTGCTCGTTTGCCTTCCTATGCCATAAAAAAAGAAATATATATCTTGTTCAAATTTTCAATCGTTAATAAAATACTTTTTTATTGATCCACTCAAGTTCAAATACATTTTATTGAACTTGTAGTATTTAAAAAAAGCATTTTATGAACAATTGAAAATTTGACCAAGATATATAAATATGTATAGGGAGAGTGTGAACTGACAGTAGGAAATGACAAATAAAAGGCAAACCAATCTTTACTAGATTCACTAAATATAAATTTACTGTATTTATGTTGACATAGATATCTTACGTTTTCCGTATCTAAGCACAAAATAACCGCGGCCCCTTTCTCGGGCCCAATCTTCGCGTCCATTCATCACGGTGACACATTGTCCAGATAAATTACAATAGGCAACGACTTGGTAACTTCGCGGGCGTGGAAATGGCCTACCGGCCACTTTGCAAGTTGTTAATATTGATAGGGAGTTTCACAATTGTGTTTAGATTGTTCGAGAAGATTCCGGAACGCTGGTTAAATAAAAAATACAATGAGTAGGGTAAGTCCGGGGTAGTTGGTCATAGGTTTTTAAAAGCTGTTAAAAAAAAACTTACACGTTACTGCAAATTTCTTTATTTCTAATTAAACTTTGAACAATCAACTTTAAAATATCAAACAGCGGTGGGCGAATGGCGACAGACCACCCACAATACACAATTTGAGCACACGCAAACACTATATATACACCCACACCTCATCACGACGGTATACGGAAAAACTTAAGTTTGTATATCAATATCTAAATCAGCCCGCGGCTGTCCACTGCTGGACATAGACCTCACTCAAGGCGCGCCATCTAGCCCGATCTTCGGCTACACGCAACCAGTCTCTACCAGCCACTTTGCGCAGATCGTCGCTCCATCTAGCAGGGGGGCGTCCCACACTACGTTTGCCGAGTCGCGGTCTCCACTCCAGCACTCGTCTACTCCAACGATTGTCGGTTCTCCGACGACATTGTGGTACAATTCACGCACCGTATTAAATCTAACATTTAAGTCTGTATAATTATTTGATTTGTCTGCTTTCACTTTATGTTAATGTTGTGTCCATCTATATTTATTAGGATTACATTTAAGTATGTTTTTAGATTATTAATGGAGTCAGGCGTAAACTCTACGGAAAATCACATCATTATGTAGATTGTCTAAAGTTATTGTTTAGCTAAGATCCGCGACAAGCAAAGCAATTACAGTAAAACTTAATAACTGTGCATATTTTGTGCTGGATGCAGTGGATTTATTTGGAACTTAAACCAAAAACTTACCGAAAATCGGCCATCAATTTTCCACCCACTAACCACTATACACAATACCAAACTCACATTACCACTTTTCCATTGTGTAAACTTCTTACATTCTTGGCCGATGTTCTAAAAACGTATCCACATATGTTTTAGAACTATTTAGAATAATGTATAATGTATGTAACTCCTGTGGATGGTCCCTAAATATAAATAAAAAATAAAGAATATCCAATCTTGAATTTTAAACTTGATCAACTTTTTATCGATGAGGTTATAACTAAATTTTTATTAACTGTCTATAAATGTTTGTACAAAGTTATCAAATCGTTTGCGTAAATCTCGCCCGCACCTAAACAAACACCTGTCCAATTAAACTTAGCTCTCGGCCGATATTTGATCGAACCGATGACGTCGGGATTATCTGAATGAAGGGGATTGTAAACAGAAACCGTCATATTTTATTTGATATGATTCTATCGATAAATATTGATAGAACCGAATTATCGATACACAAAAGTAAAATCGAATTGTACGCCTATGATGTTGAAATTAATTGTCCCTTCATACAAACTAATCCTTCTGTTGGTCTAAATTCGACATATTTGATTGCATTTCATTTTATTTATCGAACGTTAGTTTGTTATCAATAAAGCTTTGCCACGATTTCGTAATGAGGTTCCCCTTAACGATGTAAATACGAAGGTATCATACCTCCACAGGCAACCTCTTTTTTTAATTATATCTTTATATAACATGGCAATGTGTGTGTATAGATTAAACTTAATAGTCTTGCAGAAAACCATTTTAAAGGAAGTAGAGGACCAACCACACGGCGCCACCGCAATCAGTCCTTTTGAGTTGGTCAGCATATTATCGAAACGAGTATGCTCAACCTCAAAGTGAATCATGATAAGACTAAAAACAATACGAAACCAAACAACAACACCGACATAAAACATATTATTAAAAAACTAAAATGTACGTGGACAGAAGCAAGAAGGACAAATGAGGGAAAAATATTACGGATTGGTGCCGTAGAGAAAATAAAAGAATAAAACGGAGACAGCGTCGTAGATGGGAGGAGGTTATTAAAAATTAGCAGGGTTGACGTGGACGAGGAAAGTTTAAAATTGTGACGTGAAAAATACTTTGTGAGGTCTATGCTAATGAAAGTAAGGTGGTGTCGAAAAAATACTACGCTATACGTATTATTATAATATATATAAGAATATTAATAAAGGCTTTTATTATTATTATTCTCGGAATTAATATGTGGTCCCCGGTATAGAATCATTATACACAACAGTCTGTGCTACCACTTAGACGCCGGTTTTCTGTGGGAGTGTGGTACTTCCCCGAGCGAGTTAGCCCATTCATGCTACAGAAAAATAATATGCCATTCTTGACAAAGTATTCGTCTGCAGCGTGGCTCTACCACTCAGGAAACTCTCATATATGAGTGGCCATTCCACTTAATCCGTTCCACTACTAGTAAAAATGTTTTTGTCATACCAAAATTATTTTCAGTTTAAAACAGGATCAAAAAAATAAATGTTCACTAAATATACACACTAATTAATATTTATTGTATTTAATACAAAAAAAAGTTCAATCGACTTTAGTGTCAATCGAGTTAGATTATTTACTACTATAAGAACTAGATTAATTAAAGCACGAGAAACGGTCATTTTATCAGTTTCTCCTTCCTTCTGACGCGATATTCTTTAATCTCCATATCAACGTAACCACTGCCCAGCGGCTCTCCCGTGTAGTATGTCTGATTAAACATCAGCCTACCTTTGAGGGCTGGTATTGTGCTAGGAACGTTCTCTATTGGCACTGTTCTATTTATTACTTGATAGTCCCCCTAGAACACAACATATTTGAAACAAATTAAATTCGGACTACCCTATTTATCGGACTATAAGACGCACTGAACGATTATAAAACACACCTAAAATTTATAAAATGGTTTTTAGGAAAAAAATAATTCAATTTTTGGCATTTAAATTTGAGTGCATATTGCTATCTAAAAATGTGTATCTTATGGTCCGTAAAATAACGTAAATATTATAATTATTTATAAAAATAATTTAAATGGGTGGCTTGGGGCGAGCTTAATCGCAAGCGGACCTATCGTCCCGGGATCGGACTCCCGCGGGTACTATAATGCCTTACCTCAGCATGCGGAGCTCTGGTGAGGCTGACTTCCATCCTCCCTTGCGGTTAGTGGGATTCACTATGACGAATTTTATTAAACCTAATTTGTTGAAAAATGACGGCGACGTGGTTCGCCAACCGTCACATCCTAATTACCCCGAGGGCGAGAAAAAATTAACGGAGAGCCGTTTCGCTACGATGAATGTGAGAGGAAGGACGGATGAAAAGATGGATGAGTGTGAAGGAAGCATTGTAAGGCTTGACGCATCCAATTTCTGCCAGCTGCCCTGCCTGTCTATCGTTTTGTTATAGTCACTGCGCTGGTCACGTTTGATTCACTATGACGAGAAGAAGAAGAAGAACGAAATAGAAGTTACTTACCGGCGGGTAGGGACATTCGCCAGTTGTATTAACTGGTCTCACAGCGTTGCCAATGAATTTGTCTTTTTTTAACAAGTCACAGAGTTTGTAATGGAGTTCAAAGAAAGTCTTGTGGTAGGTGTTACGTGAATATTTGTAAAAATATATGTCCACCTGAAAATTTATTTTTATTAATTGGTATTATCTTCTATTTTATATATATTTATTTCTTTTAGTACTTTATTTATATATATATATATATATATATATATATATATATATATATATATATATATATATATATATATATATATATATATATATATATATATATATATATATATATATATATATATATATGTCAGTGGCAAAAGATGGCGCAGGACAGGGCACGGTGGCGTAAGATCTGTTCGGAGGCCAAGATCCATTTTGGGTCGCAGCGCAGTTTTTTTTTAGGTATTATCTTCTTAATTTACACAATTCTCTATTAATAATACTAATATTATTTATGTTTAGACATCCAAGGAAATGAAATTTCTTACGATAAAATTAATAATAGGATTGTGAGAAGCTCCTTTTCGCTTAAATTTTTCGTTGGCTTGGCTTATCCCACCGCGAAAACCTAATAGCCCTAATAATAATATTATTTTTATAGTGTTTATTTTTACATTAATAATATTGTTATAAGCTGGGGTTCGGGGATCGGAAAAATAAAATCGATCACTTCTCTTAACTTTACTTCCACTTATTTTCTTCTACTATTTTCTACCCCATCTTCTCTTCTACTTTACTTCCACTTCTCTTCCTGATTAAACTTTTCAACTCCCTGGTATTGAAACTTTCTCGTATTAAATTTTAAACTCCTCCTTCGACGCACCGTCGCACCTTTATATAGGTAAAACGATCGAAAGTTCAAACGATCAAAATTCTATAATGTTCCAGGAATGTGTAGTCTTTTCTAGACATCGTCCTGTCTCTTTCCCGCGCGTCATTATTTTCTATTCACTGTTCTTGTCACGCATTGACGGACATTTATTTTTAAAAAGTTGTAATGGCTTGCTTGACCAGGATTTTGAGATTTCAAAATGAGGTTTTAATCGTTTTATAAAAAAAATGTTTTTCATATATTTGTGTTATGCAACAATATTGTTATTAAGAGAAAAATATCGACGCAAAAAAGCGAAAAATTTTTTTTAATACATATTCATCAGATCATCAGAAAAAAATCTGCGTCGAATGGCCTGAGTCTCACACCTCTACGACCAACCAAAAGATCTATACAGCATTGAAAATTAATGCATAAAAAAAATTGTATCTAGTAATTAAAAAATTACTAGATACAATTTTTTTCAGAAATCTTAAAAGGTCTTCTGGCTGTTATGGTAAGTTTTCATTTTGTAGTTTACTATAATATTATACGTTTTCGCTTTTTGCGTCTATATGTAAATAGATGCGATAGTATAATAATAAAATTAAAAGCAACAAATAAAAATAAATATAAAATAAATACGTAACTACTACATTCAAATAATCGATTATTCTATTTATAACCTAATAATATAAATATGGTCGAATTATCTTTGCTTGAAAATATATAATATTTATAGCAACAAATAAAAATAAATATTAAAATAACTAATACCAATATAATGGTTGGGGATCACTTAATTTACACAATAATAAAGGATGTCCGGTCGAGGAATTACGTTTTCAATCGTAATTACTACATTCAAATAATCGATTGTTCGATTTATAACCTAATATTAATATGATCGAATTATCCTTGTTTGGAAGTAGTAATCTTGAAAACCAAATACCATATACTTACTGATATTCTATTATCCAGAGGTATTAAAAAACTGCCATACCCGTTGAAATAATAGTTCGGATCATCACGGCTGTAGCGACGTGTGCTTACATTCACGAAAGGGATGTACTTTTTGTTGTAATATAGGACGATAGGCCGCTCTGCAACAAAGTATTTTACCTTAAACAAATAGAGATTGTTATTATTTTTATGTAATAGATAAGTAAACGAGTACGGGAGTCGTCTTATGGTAAGCAACCCCTTGTGAATATAATTTAGCAATAGGAAAATACGTATCTTAGCATCAGGCTGTAATATGGTGAGGGGAAGAAGAAAGGTAAAGAATAGAAAGAAATAAGGGAGGGGAAAGTAATTAATTAATAATTGACTAATTTAATACATTTTCAATGCCGTTGATTGGTTTCTGCCATTTCATTTGTCGTCGTTTTATTTTAAAAGTATTTATTTTTCTTTATTTCTAACGTTTATTTAGCCACGTGATTCATTAGTAAATATTCACATTTTTTTTCTTTGTTTTTTTTTTAACAAATTGAGTATTGATTTTATTGGATGAGAGCAACTTGGAAATGCAAAGCAGACGACCGACTGGCTCAGTGCCGGGGCCCTCCACCCGCGAAGTCAATGATCGCGGGTTCGAATCCCGCATCGGAATAAATATTTATATGGATTTATAAATGTTTATTCCGAGTCTGGTAACACCCCCAATCCGCATTTCCTTTCCCTTCCTCTCCGCCAATCCACGGTCTGCTGTGCCAATGTATGCGTGGCTAGGGGCGAGCCTAGTCGCAAGCGTGCCGATCGTCCCGGGGTCGGGCTCCCCCGGGGACTATTGTGCCTTACCTCAGCATGCAGGGCTCTGCTGGGGCTGACCTCCATCCTCCCTTGCGGCTCGTGGGATTCACTAAGATGAATATAATATACCTAATTTGTCGAAAATGACAGCGACGTGGTTCGCCACCCGTCACGTCCTGATTATCACGAGGGCGAAAAGCGACCAATGACGAGCCGTTTCGCTGCGATGAATGGCAGCGAATGGAGCTCTGTGGTCTCTGCCAACTGCGGGGGATAGGCGTGAATATATATAAAAAAATGCTTGGAAATTCTGGGTAGCGCTGACCTGCCTTTTGACCGCATACTAACAACAGTATCTCGAATCATCGGTGACCGCTAGATTTTCCAAACACTCAATCTATTATTTGTATGGGGTGTCTGTTGTTGCTCACTGATTATTTTACCCCAATATGTGCTTTTAAGTGTTATAAATTTTTTATCTGTATTGTTTTTAGCTCGTGTTCCATAAAAAAGAAATGCTATCACTTAACATCGGCTCGTTTTCTTTATCCACCTCCATCACTCTTCATATAAGCTCGTTGGTTAAGTACTTCTGACCTGGCCATTCTTGAATACTTCAGTGATTTGGTCATATTCTTCTACATACCGACCTTCCATCCACATCCACATTTATATCAGGTCGAATATACTTTGTTTGTGCTACCTATACTCTCTTTCGGCGCCGAAACGTAGACGCTGACAGACAGTCCGTCTGCTTCACAAGCTCAGAGTCGCTCAAAGAACTATAGAGAGAGCTATGCTCGGATACTCTCTGGTAGATATGATCCGGAATGAACAAATCCGCCAGAGAAGTCACCGACAAAGCCTTTCAAATTATCAAAATAAATTGGTAATGGGCTAGTCACGTTTGTCGGAGACCCGACAATCGTTGGATCAGACGAGTGCTGGAGTGGAGATCGCATTTTGGTAAACGTAGTGTGAGACGCCCCCGGGCTAGAAGGTGCGACGATCTGCGCAGGACGGCTGACAGAAACTGGATGCATGAAGCCGAAGATCGGGCTAGGTGGGGCTTCTTGGGGGAGACCTTTGTCCAGCACTGGACTGCCGCAGGCTGTTGAATGATACTTTGTTTGGAGTTAAGGTTACAAACCCAATTCGACCACCAGACACCCATTACTTGACTTTTAAACCGTTTTCGTCACTGTCCCCACTCCACATCTTACATTCCTTCTGCTCATTAGTCTCTTTCATGATTTTATCTAAGCTCTCTCTCCAACCAGTGTCCTGATAGCGGTCCAAGACTAATTTTTGATTTTATCTTGGATCATAAATTACCTCTACTGTCGTGATGTCTTTTCTATCGTGGTTATTGAAGACTGAGAAACAGCTTTCGTCGTCATGTTCTTATTTTATATCTTTCTTAGTCATGTCTTCTTTCGATGAATTAGTAAAAGTTTTGAGACCACCAACGCCACACAAAAATGTATAAAAATTTGAACCAACATCTTCATTACGCATAATAAAAACAACTTTACCTTTTCGTTTACGCATAAATCCACCGTCAACACAATCAAAAAGAGTACAGCGTAACAAACTTCGCGCGTGTATGGTATCATGGTGTCAAAGTCAAAGTGAGGTCGGTCAAACACCATCATCACAAATGAAGTCGAAATTATGCCATAAACAAAATGTCATTTAGTTTACTGTGCACAAATTATTTTGGGTCCGTATCATTTCCGCTTATTATTTTGTATTTCTGGCGCAACAAAGGAATATCTTGATGGGTTTAAATAAATGTAATGAGTTCATAATATGAATTATGTGGAGTATGAATAATGAAATATAAGAGCCAAGCTATAATACAAACAAATTACTTTTCTTTTTTTTTGTGATGATTACTTTACTGTTGTAGATTTTCTCATTATAATTACAATTAAGCCATTAGCTAATTAATAATTTGTTTTAACCTAATTTGCTAAGTATAGTTTAACTAAGAATGTGTACGATAACACTTTTCTTTTCTTTTCTTTGACGGCAATTCGTTATAACTATTGTTCCAGTGTTAAGTAAAATACAATGATATCAAATCTTTTGAAACGTAACAAGTCAGCTTGTAGCGTTACCTCTTGATAAAATGGTGGCTTTATGACCAAAACCTTCTATAGACTTTTTCAGTCAACTTAAAAAGTCACGATACACGCATGTATTTCATATCACTTCACTTATACACCTTAATCGAACTATATTGTATAATACGCCACCATAATTTAACAATATAACTAATAATAATATAAGATCATAAAAATGAAATAAAAACACAACGTCACTGATGTAAGTTGGCGGGAAAAATAAAACATTTGATATATATATTTAGATCCGAGTCTGGTAAACCCGACAATCCGCATTGGACAAGCGTGAAATGGAGAGGCTCATGCTCAGCAGTGGGACATATATACATAAATATATATTTTCACGCCTATCTTCCGTAGGTTGTATGTAGGGGTTGGCAGAGATCACAGAACTCCATCCGCTACGATCCCGGCACACCCTACTTCCTCCACACTCATCCATCTTTTCATCCATTCTTCCTCTCACATTCATCGTAGCGAAACGCGAGAAGCAACTAACGGAAAGCGAAACGGCTTTCCGTTCCTCGCTTCTCGCCCTCGTAGGAATCAAGACGTGAAGGGTGACGAACCACGTCACCGTCATTCTTTAATTAATTAGTTATATTAAAATTCGTCATAGTAAATCCCGCAAGCAAAGATGGAGGTCAGCCCCAGTAGAGCCCCGCATGCTGAGGTAAGGCACCATAGTACCCGGGGGAGCCCGATCCCGGGACGGTCGGGTATGACGGACATATATGGGCTGTGTAAAAAAAAATAAAGAAAATTGAAGATCAGGCTAGATGTCGAGTCTTCATGGAGGCTATATCTCGCTGTGTACTCCCACAGGCTGCTAATGATGATAATGATGAATGATACTCATTAAATCTGGTCTAAAATAAATTAACACAAGCACACTTCTCAAAAGACGTGTCTGTTGAAATTTTTCATACTCAATAAATCTGGTCTAAAATAAATTAACACAAGCACACTTCTCAAAAGACGTGTCTGTTGAAATTTTTCATACTCAATAAATCTGGTCTAAAATAAATTAACACAAGCACACTTCTCAAAAGACGTGTCTGTTGAAAATTTTCATACTCAATAAATCTGGTCTAAAATAAATTAACACAAGCACACTTCTCAAAAGACGTGTCTGTTGAAATTTTTCATACTCAATAAATCTGGTCTAAAATAAATTAACACAAGCACACTTCTCAAAAGACGTGTCTGTTGAAATTTTTCATACTCAATAAATCTGGTCTAAAATAAATTAACACAAGAACACTTTTTTTTTTCAACAATTTTTTTCATAATAGTACATAAAAAGTTATTTGGGAGAAGATTAGAGAAAAATTAACGTAAAGGATAACTTAATACTTCCAGAGAGTCGTTAAACATTTTGTTAAAATAAAAAGAAGGTGTTAATTTGTTCCGTGAAAGCGATGCCTTGCTCGCAACTCAAAGAGCAACTCATTATAACTGACATTATTTTTTACTTTCGCTCCAATCTCAGCTTTTATAAGAATACTGACTTTGAAACTGCAGTTAAACAGCTTCAAAAGGGAGATAAACATGGACATTTTCTGAATTCATTTAAATTTATCGTGAACCCTTTAAATTATTATTTGTTATTATTTATATAAACAGTGGTATAGCCACGATACAGACGAATACTTTGTCAAGAATGACATATTATTTGTCTGTAACATTAATGGGCCGGCTCGCCCGGGGAAGTAGTACCACACACACGCAGAAAACCGGCGTATGAGTCCGGTGAGCGGTTGAGTTCCCCCCCCTCTCCTCTTCCATAATGACACTTTCCTTAAAGGCCGGCAACGCTTCTGCACTGTATATGGCAATACGGATATTTATGGGCGGCGTTGATCGCTTTCCATCAGGTGACACGTCTACTCGTTTGCCTTACTATCACCTAAAAAAAGTAATCAAAAGAGCTTTATATATTAATGCTTTTAATAAATAATTATAATAACAAATGAAATATTCTTATTATTATTATTATTGTTAGTGTAGCAGTTGATTAATATTATAATATTTATTAATTAGCTTTACGTACGTTCAATTAGTTGTACGTCTTGATAAAGTGGTGGCCATTTTACTAAAACCTTCTATGGACTTTTACAGTCAACTTAAAAACTCACGATACACGCATTTATTTAATATCACTTCACTTATACACGTAATCGGTCTATATTGTATAATACACCACCACAATTAAACAACAAAATTTTAATAATATAAGATTATGAAAATGAAATAAAAACACAACGTCACTAATGTCAGTTGGCGGGAAAAGTATGCAATTGGGCGGGAAAAATATATAAATAAATATTATACAACATTTTGTAGTACGTAGTTTGTCTTTTTAATCTTTTCAGAATTAAGCCAAGGTATAGTTTCTAATTTTTTTTGTGATACTAAATATGACTGACGCGCTGTCAATAAGTTGTGAAAGGCGTACTTTATCAGTAAGTGTCAGTGTTTGTCTTTTCAGAAATATAATATTTCTTCGGATGAGGGTTGTGTTAACGCTGACAGATTGACATCAGTATCTCTTTGAGTTGCCTATTATGTTCAAATCATAGAATTCTTTTATTCGTTCCTTTTAACGGTTTATTCAGTTATGTTTCAAAATGACGGCAACGTGGTTCGCCACCCGTCATGTCTTGATTCCCACGAGGTCGAGAAGCGACGAGTGGAGAGCCGTTTCGCTACGATGAATGTGAGAAGAATAGATGAAAAAATGGATGAGTGTAAAAGGAAAGAAATGAAGTTGTAAGAATACCACAAAGTCTGAAGACAAAAGTCTTCAACCAGTGCGTCCTGCCCGTACTCTCTTACGGTGCCGAGACGTGGACACTGACAGTCCGTCTTCTCGCCAAGCTCAAAGTCGCTCAAAGGGCTATGGAGAGAGCTATGCTCGGGGTTTCTCTGGTGGACAGAATTCGAAATGAAGAAATTCGCCGGAGAACCAGAGTCACCGACATTGCTCTTCAAGTTAGCAGACTGAAGTGGCAATGGGCTGGACACGTTTGTCGGAGAACCGACAATCGTTGGAGTAGACGAGTGCTGGAGTGGAGACCGCGACTCGGCAAACGTAGTGTGGGACGCCCTCCTGCTAGATGGAGCGACGATCTGCGCGGCTGCGCCGAAGGCGGCTAGCAGAAGCCGAAGATAGGGTTAGGTGGCGCGCCTTGGGTGAGGCCTATGTCCAGCAGTGGATTGCCGCGGGCTGATATTGATGTGGAGTAAAAAACGGTGTCGTGACAATAGTTTAGTTAGTAGAGAAAGGGTTTGGGCACATAGAGAGGATGGATGAAAGACGACGGGCAAAATACATTTACGTTGAGGACGTGAATGGCAGGGTCGGGAGATGAAGACTAAGGAAAACATAAGTTGAGCCAATTGGCGAAGTTTTTAGAAAAGGCCAGGTCAAGAGTACCTTTAACCGGCGAGCTTGCATGAAGAGAGTGATGAGTGTGGAGGAAGCAAGGAAGGTGTGCCAGGATCGTAGCAGATGGGGATCTGTGGTCTCTGCCTAATCCTACGGGAGACAGGCGTGACGATATGTATATTTATATATATATATATATATATATATATATATATATATATATATATATATATATATATATATATATATATATGTTTTAAAATCAGTAAAAAAATATAACGATGGCAGTTGATTATATTAAACAGGTAGGTAATATAAAAAATAGAACAAAATATCATATTAAATGTTGAAGATAAAGTTTACTGTTCTGCACTTTAACGAGACCTGCGGGAACACAATAAATAATGGATGAATTTCTCCTTTTATACTTTGAATATCTTGTTTATGTCTTTGTGCGGGGACTGTTTATAAACCGTTTTGTATGCCAAAGAGGAACGTTCTGTAGTTTATTATTGTTTGGTCCAGTCTTATAATAATAGCAATACTATTAAAAAGTTACTATAAATGTCCTTTTCTTTCTTTGATGGCAATTAGTTAAAACTATTATGCCAGTGACAAGTAAATTGGAATAATATCAAATCTCTTTAAATGTCTGATCAGCTTGTCACGTTACGTCTTAATAAAATGGTGGCTATTCTACCAAAACCTTCAATGGACTTTTTCAGTCAACCTAAAAAGTCACGATACATGCATTTACTTCATATCACTTCACTTCTAAGTCTAAATCAAACTATATTGTATAATACGCCACCACAGTTAAACAATATAACTGATGATTATAATATAAGATTATGAAAATGAAATAAAAACACAACGTCACTGATGTAAATTGGCGGGAAAAGTCTACTATAAATATTACAAATCGATCTTTTTTATATGTTCGTCTGTCCTCCTCAATTAGGGTTGCCATTTATAAAATAAATAAACTACTTATTATTGTAGTTTATTGATTTTGTTCAAAAAATCCGAATTTATCATAATTCTTAGACTCCCTTGGCGTAGTGGATTATATTCGTTCTTGCAAAAATGAAAAGACCCCATGTATGACATTATACAAATTGAAAGTTTTATAATTAATACACTGACATAGTATCATATATTTTTCATTTTTAATCATGTAATGTATATCGACTTCGTGACTTTATACATATACGAGTTCGCAGAAAGTTTGGACCTCTTCCGTAGAAGAGTTCCAAAAGTGCAAAAATTATCGAAATTTATTGTGTACATACTTTTTGCACTTTTGATGATGTCCCCCACCTAATAATAATTATTACTAAACAATAAGACATAATGAACATACGTCACTATACGTTTATAAAAGCTTTTGCCTTGTGTATTATTTATGAAAGCCGTCCATGAATTGAAGATAATTGCAAAAACACAAAACCAATTTAGCGGTGTACCGCCAGTGGTTGCATGTGCAATGATGCGTTATCTTTATGTGACTGGACTTTAAAATATATAATCGAACAAAACCTTCAAATTACATATTAAATTATATTTAAATTACTTGCGGCTCGTGGGATTCACTAAGACGAATTTATATACCTAATTCGTTGAAAATGACGGCGACGTGGTTCGCCACCAGTCACGTCTTGATTCTCACGAGGGCGAAAAGCGACAAATAGAGAGCCGTTTACTACGATGAATGGTAGCGGATGGAGCTCTGTGGTCTCTGCCAACCCCTGCGAGAGATAGGCGTGAATATATATAAAAAATACCTTCAAAATTAAAATTCAATTTTTTTGTTATGGGATGGGAAGGCAAGCGAGCAGTCGTGTCACCTGATATAAAACAATCAACGCCGCCCATATACATCCGCGGTGCCATAGGCAGTGCAGAAGCGTTGCCGGCCTTTAAGGAAAGTGTCGTTATGGGAGGAGGAAGAAGGAGGGGGAGAGGCAGAGGGAGGGGCGAAGGGAGCTAAGCTAAGCTTTAAGCAGTTTTTGCGGGAGTGTGGTAAATTCAAGCCCCAAAAGCCGCACTAACTCTGGGGGGCGGTCACCTCCCGAGCATAAGCTCGAGTAATCAGTCATCACCTGTTTAGGGGTATGCGAACGAGCCTCGGGAATCAGAATCCCTGATCCCCGAGGCTCGTTCGTTCAAACAGGGTGTGGATGTCCCCGTTTGCTTTGCTTTGCTTCTGTGATTGAACATTGAACCGTCAATAAGGGGAACATCTCCCCGCGCGCTGTCAGACAGAAAATAAAGTGATCGTGATTCTGTTCGTTGCTCCGTATTTCTGTTCTCTTCTATTTAATAAAATAATGTTATACGGAATACTATATATACGGAGAAATAACACTTAATGTATTATAGCGTGCCTGCCGTTCTTTAGGAGCGTCTTTTCGGATCTTTATTTGTTTTTATCTTCAAATAAAATTCTTCCAATTGATATTAATTTATTTTTCTTGTTTCAATATCACATGTACATTTAAATTATATTCACACACATTATAATCACTTTATAAAAATTATTTGTTATTAATGGAGTCAGGCGTTACTTTGCGGAAATCCATCACTATATGGACAGTCAAAAGTTTTACTTAGCTGAGATCCGCGACAAGCAAAACAATAACAGAAAATTAATAATGTGTGTTTTTTCTGTCGGATTAAGTGGATTTATTTGGAACTTAAACCAAAAACTTACCGAAAATCGGCCATCAATTCTCCACCCACGAACCACTATACACAACACCAAACACACATTACCACTTTTCCATCTTGCAAACTTCTTACATTCTTGGCCGATTTTCGGTAAGTTTTTGGTTTAAGTTCCAAATAAATCCACTTCATCCAGCACAAAAAACACACATTATTAATTTTCTGTTATTGTTTTGCTTGTCGCGGATCTTAGCTAAGTAAAACTTTTGACTATCCACATATTATTTAATTGTGCTAAAAAAGGCGATATGTTTCATTCGAGACGTTAGTCGATCGAATGCCTTTTGTTTTATATCACAATTTATTTCTTTTTCATTTTGAAATTAGGAATGTGAAAAAAGTAATAAAATATAAAGGTTTTATGCATTAGTGACACATTTATTAAGGTATCACTACAGTATATAAAGGCACACGGCCTCGTATCAAGATCTTTATTATGTGGTTCCATTCTTAGTATTAACAACTTTATTGGTACGTGTTCACTATACTCGTTGACTTTACAATAAATCGTTGAAATATTGTTCTAATTAAGTGAAGGATAGTTCAATTAATTTTTATGAAAATAAACACTACACGGCACTCATAACACATGTGATTCAAACGTATTTTTACTACAACCACATTTATCTTCCGATACTGTAATGGCGGCTCGTTTTCCATATTTCACTTGTCGCCAACTAGCGCTGAGAGATTTTTTCCTTTTCTTTGATGGCAATTATTTATAAATATTATGCCAGTGTCAAGTAAAATACAATAATATCAAATCTCTTGAAATTTAGTCAGCGTTACGTTTAGATAAAATGGTGGCCATTTTACCACTACAATCTTCTATGGACTTTTTCAGTCAACTTAAAAAGTCACTATACACGCATTATTTCATATCACTTCATTTATACACCTTTATCGAATTATATTGAATAATACGCCACCATATTTATTAAACAATATAACTGATAAAAATATAAGATTATGAAAATGAAATAAACATACAACGTCACTGATATAAGTTGGCGGGAAAAGTCCGCGCTCAGAGTTGCGTCAGAATTGGAAAACGTTTCTTGCCATTCTAAAATAATTAAAGGGCCGTCAATGTGTATTTTTCTATAAGACTGTAAAATAAGTGTGAAATAATCGATTATAAGGTAATTCTATAATAGTTTCGACATACCGAGACACAACACTACTAAGCTCTTTGTAACGAATTCATGTACTCGCTCAACAGATACATTATGCGATATTCTATCATAATAATAAATAATTCCAAAAAAAATTAAATGATATCCAATACGAGAATATCACTTAAAATTATTTAAATCACAATTAATTTACAAATATTAATATTATAAGTTATCGAAGAAATGTTACAACCATTATTTAGGCATGTTTATGATATTTAACAGGAATCCCCTTTTCGTCGTTAATATATTTTCCTTTAATTAATTATAATTGGTGCAGGAAGATGTCCCGTACCATTTTCAAAGGGTTTTCATTAATTAGCAAGATCGCCTTAATTGGTGTACGAAATCCGATATTTATGACTGTATTCACCAACTGAAATATATATATATTTATCCAACAAATTAAAAAACAATAGAAATTTATTATTTTATTAATAAGATTATTTAAGTAAATGTCACATTGCTGAACTGGTTATTTATAATCTGTGACAATCAATTTTTAATACTGACCACTGAACACAAAAACATAAGACTTTTCCCGCCAACTTACATCAGTGGCGTTGTGTTCTTATTTCATTTTCATAATCTTATATTATTATCAGTTATATTGTTTGATTGTGGTGGCGTCTTATGCAATATAGTTCGATGAAGGTGTATAAGTGAAGTGATATGAAATAAATGCGTGTATCGTAACTTTTTAAGTTGACTGAAAAAGTCCATAGAAGGTTTTTGGTAAAATTGCCACCATTTTATCAAGACGTAAC
Source organism: Baronia brevicornis (assembly GCA_031353405.1). NCBI lineage: Eukaryota > Metazoa > Arthropoda > Insecta > Lepidoptera > Papilionidae > Baronia > Baronia brevicornis. The sequence continues at coordinate 391,735 of JASFAT010003042.1, read as the reverse complement.
GTGATGAGCTGACTTGTTACATTTCAAGAGATTGAATATTATTGTATATTATTTGACACTGGCATAATAGTTGTAACTAATTGCCATCAAAGAAAAGAAACATTAATTTCTGAAATCATTTTTTTTTCTTTATGGCAATTAGTTATAACTATTATGTCACTTCACCGTCTTAATCAAACTATACTAAGTAATAAGCCACCAGATTAAACAATATAACGGATAATAACATAAGATTACAAAAAAGAAACAAAAACTTAACGTCACTGATAAAACATGGCCCAATCATACATAACTCCACCACCATTAAATATAATAGAACAGAAAAATAAACGATATTTTGTTTAATATCAAAGTAAATCAGTTGAAGGAAGACTAAAACTACATGTATGTAAAAGGGTTTAACAATATCACCGCGATGTATCCAATTTGAGGTCCTTTGTCGCTCGAAGTCAATAACGAGGCTCGTTTTGCCTGTAATATCCCGTCTGGTGCACTTCGTCGCTCCTTTGAAGACGAACAGCACGGCCAAATAAATTTACTATAAAAAGTTTTACAAGCAATTTAAAAGCAATTTTAAACTGCAATAGTCTAATTAGTTAGGCTTTTCATTTATCGTCGGAAGTTCATTTTCCTTATGTGTAGAAGTGAAACACTTTTTTTTTAATATTCAGCTTAATTGGTGTGGTTAATAAGAATTATAATATAATAGAACGACAGATGGTGACTCACTCACGCAACTCGAGTTATAGCGAAATTGTCGCTTTCAGGGTCCGGAGTCGTGGGTTTGATTATATATATTTATTTATTTTTTTTGTTTTTTCTCAGCCAATTGCCACTTCACTTTCCTTCTGCATATGTAAGTGTTATTTCGTTTTGTTTTTAGAACGTCACGCAAAAAATAGACGTACTTAATAAACTTACTGGATTTCAATAATCTGACAGGAATAATCTCCATATCTAATTTAACTACCAGATATTAAATTATCTGAAACAAAAATCTATAATCAAATTGCAGATCTGCAAGCTTCATAAATCCAATTGATTGAAAAATTCAATAACGGAAATTTTTAAAGCGAATTAAACTTAATATAAAAACAGAAAGTGTAGCATTGTTTTTAATATTACTACAAATCTTGTTAACCATTCCAAATGAGATGATGCTTGTTTTTTTATGGGATAGGAAGGCAAACGAGCAAGCGTATCACCTAATTGAAAGCAATCAACTTTCATCCATAGATATTCTGCTACGAAATGGTACACTTCAATACTACAATGGAAGTTACAGACAGCCACGAACTTTTTTTAATGTACGTATATAAGCGATATCCTTATCACCTGATCTTTTGCTTCTTATTTTATAAATAAATTAAATTAAATCGAGTCATTTCGTCACAAATACCAATAACATTAATAGAATTTGCAGGAGCGCATATTTGTTTTATATAATTAGTTATTTATAAACATTTCTTTACTCGCAGTAAATGAAACTTTACATTCCCACCATCTGGATGAGTGGCTATCTAGTACGGTGCAATTCTCCCCAAACTTCTCCCCACGCACCACCACTCTATAGAACCGGCTACCTTCAGCGGTTTTTCCGAACCGATACGACATTGGCACCTTTAAAAAACAAGCCTACACATATTACATACCTAAAAGGCCGGCAACGCTTCCGCGACTCCTACGGTGTCGCGGTTGTCCATGGGCGGCGTTGATTGCTTTCCATCAGGCGATACGCTTGCTCATTTGGCCTCCTATCCCATAAAAAATAATTAAAAGGCTGGCAACGCTTACCTCCTGGTTGTAATCTTTTACGGAGCTGAAACGTGGACATTGAGCTCAGCTCAGAAACATTAGCTCCACAAGTTCAAAGCTTCTTTAAGCGATAAAGAATTATGGAAATATCCTCAGAGCTTTTGTGATATTATATATTAATACGATTCAAACAAAAAAACGTAAAAATATCAATCGAAGATACAAAAGGCTGGTCATGTCTCTCGGAGAAATTACAACCATTGGAATGGATGAATGCTGGAGTGGAGACCGCGTAAACGTAGTGTAAGAAATCGCTCAGGTAGATAGAGCGACGATCTTTGCAGAATAGCTAGTAGACTCTGGCTGGTAGACGGACGTACAAAAGCTTAAGACCAGGATAGATGGCGCTTTTTAGGGCCTTTTTAAGACTTTGCCCAGCAGAGGACTGTTATGAATGATGATAAAAGATTTTCACATGTTAAAATCGAGATAGATAACATCCTTAAAATTTCTATGTCAATGTAATCAAGGCAACGTCTATCTTCGTATAAGGTTGTACACAGGATAGGATATTAAAGTCTCTCTCAACGGGCGTTCGTTATTGGCTTCAATGCGACAAAGGACTCAAATTGGATACAGCCAAGGCTACATTGCTTCCCGTAAAATTGTAACGAAGTTTAATAAAAATATTTAAAAAGACTTGTATATCAACACATAAGTTTCCAGAATTTTCTTTCCACTCACTGCCGTGCCAATGGATGCGTGGCTAGGGGCGAGCCTAGTCGCAAGCTTGCCGATCGTCCCGGGATCGGGCTCCCTCGGGTACTATGGTGCCTTACCTCAGCATGCAGGACTCTACTGGGGCTGACCTCCATTCTCCCTTGCGGCTCGTAGGATTCACTATGACGAATTTAATATACCTAATTTGTTGAAAATGACGGCGACGTGGTTCGCCACCCGTCACGTCCTGATTCTCACGAGGCCAAAAAGCGATCAATGAAGAGCCGTTCCGCTGCGATGAATGGCAGCGGATGGAGCTATGTGGTCTCTGCCAACCCCTGCGGGGGATAGGCGTGAATATATATAAAAAAAATATTCATAATAGAAATGCCACAACTTTTCTACCGTCAGGGCTGACTAGCCCTGTGTCTGTCAACACTTCCTTATGGCATCTACGCAGTGCGGCTACATAAATTATCTCCATATATCTATATGTTATAATAAATATTTGCAGTGTACAAAGTACAAACATTGTTTCTTTCAGAACACTATTTATTTTTATTTCTTAAACGCAATGTAGCTTACTCTTGTTATTTTAAAACGATTTATTAATTTGCGATATTTATTTATTAATTTACGAGTATATTTTACATATAATATTATTTGGTTTTCGAATGGGGGGGGGGGCGCTAAACGGATATTGCCCCCCCCCCGGGCGTGAGTTAAGCTTGCTACGCCACTGTTAGGATGTTATGGTTAATGACAATATGTCAATGCTTAGAAGAATGAAACCTAGGATATTAAATCGTAAGTTACCCCTTAACAAATTTATTTTGTTATAATAATTTTCTTTCTATTTGTTATTTGAAGTGCAGAGTCGACCGGCATGTATTGCTATCCTTGTCTGGAGCGCAGCGTAATGCGTCTGTAAAGCAATGATTCAGTAATTCGTGGCCGCCGTCCAAGTTAACACGTCTTGGATAGTGTGTTGACGAAACAAATCATGTGTACATAAGTGATCAGTGTAGTGTTATATATAAGGACACTGAGGGAGAAGCGTGTGATTTACAAGTTGACATGAATAAACGTTTATTTATTATTATTAATATTATTATTTATTATGCATTGGAAACAGTAATCGCTTCTGTTCCGCCGTGGCCGTGATGGATGATCAGACCATCACAACAAATACTCGCTATTAAATTGATTTGTTCTCTCATTCAGCGAAAGCTCTCACAATTATTAATCGAGAGATGAACGGGACGTGCCTCTGAGCACGTCGGGCGCATTACAAACTATCATTCGTAATCTGTTGTCCTTTATTGAATAGATTATATTTATTACAATTTGAAATTTCATTTACATTCGGCATTTTTTTGTGTAAAAATATCGATTGTCATTCTTTTCTACCTCTTTTATAAGAAAGAAGACTAGCATGAGCATAGTAAAAACTTGAATTTTATGTAGCCATGTCAATCTACACAATTGTATTCCAGTTTATTTCTATACATTATTATTTAAAAGTTCTTACTGTCCACATTATTTGTACAATGTACTGTCTACGAAAGATAGCAGATACCCAATTAAAATAATACATTCAATAGTTATGTAATTTTAAAACTAAGCCTTCTTATTATATTATACTTTTTAACTACTTATATTATACTAGCTTAAATTTAAAATAAAAACTTCTCGTATGGAAATCATTTATCCATTATATTCAAGAATCCCAAGTAGATTCAAGCGTGTATTTTGAAGGGAGAGTGTTACTAATCTATATATGTATATTTTGTCCGCCCAAGCATTCACAGAGAAACATTTATACTCGTGCGAATTGAAAAAGTACGTTTTGAAAGGCGGTACCTAATCCGCTAGCTTTAAAAACCCGCCTGTGGATTACGGGAAAAAATACTTCGCTATTTTAGTTATACTCGCTTTAATAAGGCGCAAGCCACATCGGGAACGAAGCGAATTTAAATCTAGTCCGTTAGCTTTTCTCATGTTGCTCAAACATGATAACTAAGCGAAGCTAGAAGAGCTAAACAAAAGTGAGTTAATAACAGAAATCTAGTTCATATAACATAACTATATAGTTTGTCAGGGATTTTTTTTATGGGATAGGAAGGCAAACGAGCAAGCGTGTCGCTCTATGTCCAGGCGAGCGGCGGTGTTTCGCTTTGTCTAATACTACCACTACTACGCTGGCACTACGACCCAAAGTGTGTCATGATCTCTACAACGAAAACTGCATGCAACGATGTTAGGCTGTCTCCCGCCAATCGCTTGCCCGAACGCACTCATGTCAGCATTCGCAGAATCGTTACATCGGTACTGTAGTGATACATTAATAATTTTTTTTATGGCATAGGAAGGCAAACGAGCAGGCGTGTCACCTGATGGAAAGCAACCAACGCCGCCCATAGACATCCGCAATGCCATAGGCAGTGCGGAAGCGTTCCCCGGGCGAGCCGGCCCATTCATGCTACAGACAAATAATATGCCATTCTTGACAAAGTATTCGTCTGCAGCGTGGCTCTACCACTAAAAATGTATCACTAATAATGTATGTATCACTAATGCAACAAAACGTTTTATATTATTTCTTTTTAAATTCGTTATTTAATGTTTGAAATAAAAAATAAATAAATGGTTTTCTATTAAAACAAAATATTAGTTCGATAGACGTCTTTTGGATAGACATGTCACCCATCCGGCATGAAACAATAAAGTGTAAATTAAAAAGTGTTAATAAAATATAATAAAGAATAAATATGAATATGATATAAATGTGCATATGATATTGAAACAAGAAAAGTAAATTAATATCAACTGGAAGATATGGACAGTCAAAAGTTTTACTTAGCTAAGATCCGCGACAAGTAAAACAATAACAGAAAATTAATAACGTGTGTTTTTCTGTTGGATTAAGTGGATTTATTTGGAACTTAAACCAAAAACTTACCGAAAATCGGCCATCAATTCTCCACCCACCAACCACTATACACAACACCAAACACACATTACCACTTTTCCATCTTGTAAACGACACATGTTTCGCCCCAACACGAGGCATCTTCAGGTATAATAGACTCTACGTTGTCATTTTGACTGTCCATATAGTGATGGATTTCCGCAAAGTAACGCCTGACTCCATTAATAATCAACTGGAAGAATTTTATTAATGAAGTCAGGCGTTACTTTGCGGAAATCCATCACTATATGGACAGTCAAAAGTTTTACTTTTGACTGTCCATATAGCTTAGTAAAACTTTTGACTGTCCATATATGGAAGAATTTTATTTGAAGATAAAAACCCCCTAAAGATCCCGGGTGTCGCCGTAATCAGAATGGCAGGCACGCTATAGTACCTACGGGAACCGACAGGACGGTAAAGCCTTGTATGCCCTTTTAGCCCCACGATTCTCTTCAATCTCTAGCGTATTTATAATATTAATAAGTGTCCAATAGTATAATTGTCGGCGACGTGGTTTGCCACCCGTCACGGTCCTGATTCTCACAAGGGATGAATGGTAGCGGATGGAGCTCTGTGGTCTCTGCCAACCCCTGCGGGGGATAGGCGTGAATATATGAAAAAAATAGTATAATATATCGGGTCAGGTAAAACGAACACATCTTTATCTTACGGCCTTTAATCGCAGAGAGGGCAAGAGAGGATGCTGAGTTGACAACCCACAAATTATGGAAGCGTGGGTATTCCCATCAAACCATCTTCTCCAGGTGACCGAGCCAATGACATATGCGCGCCTTTGTCTCTCCGATTATGTTGGCATCAGTCATAAGCTCCTCGATTACGGCATTATGAAGAACTCTTACTTTATTTGGTTCGCATTAATTTGCCTAATTCTGTAGTACGCGGTGTGAACTGAAGCTTGAAAAGGAGCGGTAGCTACATGAGCGAAGCTTAACGAGTTCTCGGTGTGGCCTGCGCTTAAAACTCGGTTTCGTCTATTCATTTTTATATCTCCAGGACGAGGGTTAACTGAACTGACAGCTGGACATGTAACTTTGAATCTATTTATTTGCTGTTCATTCAATGATTTGACACTTCGACGGCAGAACTTTTATGTTTTGATTTCATCTGTTATCACTCCATCGATCTATATATAGCTATCCAGCTCCTCGTCAGGACAAACAGCCTTATTAAGAAGACTCAAGAAAACTAAACATTTTGAGTTAGTTTAGTGAAATCCCTAGTGATATTTTACTCGTGTATAGAACACAAGAACATAAAATCTTCCCCCTTAATAGAGATATAAGAAAAGTGTTATATTCTACTTACAAATTAGGTTTAAAACAAATTACTCATTAGCCCATAGCTAGATTGTAATTATAATGATCTATAATACAATAGTAGAGTAATCATTAAAAAAAATCTGTCATCACTCTGTCTATTTGCTTCTGAAATGGTTGTTATATTATATTTTAAAAGCATATAATATCATAGCTTACAAATGTATATTTATAAAATGTATACAGAATTATAAAATATATACAAATATATAAAGAATTACTCACTTTTAAGGGAGGGAGGAGTAGTTTTTCAAATTCTAAAATAAGCAAATATGCTTACATAATGTTATAAAACAGGGACGTTGATTAGTAGTCCTGATTCTCATAAGGGCGAGAAGCGACAATGGAGAGCCGTTTCGCTGCGATGAATGGTAGCGGATGGAGTTCTGTGGTCTCTGTAAACCCCTGCGGGGGATAGGCGAGACTATATAAAAAAAATAAAAAAATATATTGATTAGTATAGTCCAGTGGTTCTCAACTTTTTTTACTCAGCGACGAATTAAAATATTCTAATATTTAATAACGAAATAAAATTAAAATACATATTCGCAACACATACATACGTGTAATATTACGTGTAATTGTTCATAGTTAAAATGAAGGTTTTTTTTAAATTATCATCATAATAAATCAATAATCTATTAAATATATATTTTATTTCATAAGAACCTAACATTCAAATGCATAAAATAAAGAAAAATAGTTCCAAATATCGTATTTTTAAATCTGTACGTGGCATGGAAAACAAAAATATAATTTTAATAAGCTTAAAATAATCTTCTAATCTTTGATAGTGGTAGAGCTACGCTGCAGACGAATACTTTATTAAGAACCGCGCTTCGTACGGTGAGCGAGAGTTCCGGAGGCTCAATACCCTCCCGTCCCCCTCCCCTCCCATAATGACACTTTCCTTAAAGGTCGGCAACGCTTCCGCACTGCCTATGGCGCTGCGGATGTCTATGGGCGGCGTTGATTGCTTTCCATCAGGTGACACGCCTACTAGTTTGCCTTCCTATCCCATAAAAAGAAAACAAACGTTACAAGAAAGTTTTAAAATATATTTCTCGTGACGTTTGGTTAAACACAACACGGCAGTAAACTAAATAAACGATAAATTGTAACACGGACACGGTACAATTGAATTCCGTGAGCAGTGGACCGCCACTCCCGTGGAACGGCCTCGCGGTGGAATTATCGCCTTCGTTGTGACCTCTACGCCTTGGAGCAGTGATTCTGAACCACTACACTATGCCGCGGCACTTTTGTGTACCGCCAAATTCTTATAGAGCTAAATTTTAGAAATGTATATAGTAAAAATTATAAGGTTTTATTTTATTACGAGTTGAGTTTAAATTAAAGGAAAGTACTTATATATATATATATATATATATATATATATATATATATATATATATATATATATATATATATATATATATATATATAACCGGCCCATTGCCATAGCCGGGCAAACGGATCAATATGAAATTAATGCGTGTGCCACTTTTTAATGTGATTGCAAAGCCCGTAGAAGAATTTGGTTAGTTTTTAGCGTCAATGGTTGCGGGTTCGATCCTCACATCGGAATAAATATAGCATACAGATATTAATTCCGAGTTTGATTACCCCGCCAATCCGCATTGGACACGCGTTGTGAGTTAATTTAGCGTGTTTCTCCAGAAACGGGAAAGCCTGTGTCCAGCAGTGGTACGTATATGGGCTGTGAAAGAATAATTACAGAAGATTAAGCGATTCAACAATTGCTTGCAATATATGGACAGTTAAAAGTTTTACTTAGCTAAGATCCACGACAAGCAAAACAATCACTTTTCGGTTGTCTTCCGTAGAGTCTACTATACCTGAAGATGCTTTGTGTTAGGGCGACACACGTGTCGTTTACGATGTAAAAGTGGTAATGTGTGTTTGGTGTTGTGTATAATGGTTGGTGGGTGGAGAATTGATGGCCGATTTTCGGTAAGTTTTTGGTTTAAGTTCCAAATAAATCCACTTCATCCAGCAGAAAAACACACTTATTAATTTTCTGTTATTGTTTTACTTGTCGCGGATCTTAGCTAAGTAAAACTTTTGACTGTCCATATGGTGATGGATTTCCGCAAAGTAACGCCTGACTCCATTAATAATTGCTTGCAAGTAACAAGGAAATTGTTCCTTATAAGTTGCAAGCACAGCAATACACAAACTTCTTATCTGATATCCCGAAAGTTAAACTTGGTATAGCGAAGGGTCCTTTCTCTATTCACGAAGTTATCCAAGCCGGTAACTATTGTAATTTATCTAAACAATGCGTCACAGTGATGAATGAACGACAAGATTCGCCAACGGAAATGTTTTGTTCATTTTGAGATGGAAATCTTTAGTAATAGCTATTATTGGAAGCATATTTCTTTTTTGTCAAGTAAAGTACAACAACATCAAGTATCTTGAAATGTTTCATACAACTTACGTCTTGATAAAATTTTGGCTATTTTACCAAAACCTATGGACTTTTTCAGTCAAATTATATATAATTCACGATACACGCATTTATTTAAAATCACTAAATACACCTTATTCGAACTATATTGTATAATACGCCACCACAATTAAACAATATAACTGATAATAAGATTATGAAAACTAAATAAAAACACGTCACTGATATTAGTTGACAGGAAGTCATTTTTAATGAAATAGAAAGGCAAACGAGCAGGCTGATGGATAGCAATCAACGCCACCCATAGACAGCGCCATAGACAGTGCGAAAGCGTTGCCGTCCTTTCAAAAGTGTCATTATGGCAAAAGGGAGTGAGAGAGGGAGGGGGAGGGTGTTGGGCCTCCGGAACTCAGCCGCTCACCGTACGAAGCGTAGTAGCTAAGCTACCACTCAGACGCCGGTTTTCTGCGGGAGTGTGGTACTTCCCCGGGCGAGCCGGCCCATTCATGCTACAGACGAATATTATGCAATTCTTGACAAAGCATTCATCCGCAGCGTGGCTCTACTACTAGTAAACTTTAAATTACTTGTTTTATAAGCCATTTAATTCTCCGTCTTGATGGCACTGTCAGACACTACTGCGAGAGGCTTAAAATACAATATTTTTAATAAAGCGATTTCAAGTTTCAATTGTGTGAGATTGATTGCGAGGCGTCAGATGTTTTTAACTGCATTCAGAGACCGAGTGGACGCGTAAAGTGAAACGAATTGGATGCAAAGCGTTAGTTTAGTGCATTCATTTTATTTTGTACGCAGGCAGGAATATATGGAAGCCATAGACCTAAAAAGTTATTCATTTCCAATCATGTATGTATGTACATCAACAACTATCGGGGACTTTTCCCACGAATTTACATCAATTTTATCAAGACGTAACGTAACAAGCTGACTAGTTACATTTCAAGAGATTTTATGTTATCACTTCTAACTTGACACTAGCATAATAGTTATAACTAATTGCTATCAAAGGGAATAAAAATACGTATCGTTTTTCCTCCTTGTGATTTATTTGATTCGAAGATGTCAATGCTTGTAGCCTATTGGCTTTAACAGCTTTATCGAATTCAGGGCCCGCGGGCTAGAATATAATTGGGAATCTGCGCAAATCGCAGACTCCATCGGCCTGACGCCGTGTCGGAGGTACACATATGTGTGTGTGCTGATTTTAAATTCGTCATGATTCTAAGTTAAACATGTAGGGACGGATGGGAGGAGGAGGAGGATTGAACTTATCCTCTTTGTGATTGTGCCATCTTTACTATATACCTACTGTCATTGAAATGTTTATACCATTGGGATTTTTATTGTTTTAATTACAAGTACAAAATGGCGGAAATTTGTAAGCCTACTTCGCGCCCTATTTTTAAACAATTCGAAATACACTTTGATGATCAATTTGAAAAGCTGTTAAGATATTTAAAACAAATTGTAACCGAGCCACGAACCACCTCTGTAAAAAGGTCGTTCGTGCTCTCAAAGCAGCTTTTCTAAGTGTATTTAGATTTGATGTATATTATAAGGTAAGTCCTCTTTGTAAGCGGGTAAGAGTTTAGTATTTTTAAATTTCTCTTGATAATAATCCGCCTACTCAGTGATGGGTCTATTATCACATTCCCATTTTCTTATGGGACGGCAAGGAAATGAGCAGAATACACTAATTCATTTATCAATAGAACACATGTAGATGTGAGGTAATTGTTTAATGTAAAATTCATAAAAATTACTTAACCTTTGTTAAACATACAGTTTTACCGTGAATCAGATATACACACAACGGCACAGCGCCATCTGTCAGACATATCACAAACTACAACAAGTTCAACGCCCATTAGTAAACACAAAATTATATAGTGAGGAAGAACTATATGCCCGTTACAAGTTGACTTGTAGTGAATATTGATAGAGTATATGTACATATAAATATTATTTTATATATTATAAAAATCTCTTCTATATTTCTATAATAAAATAAAGTTGTGGACTCTTAAATACAGATTTCATATTGCCTAGATATAACATAAAAGAATACATTTTAACTGGTAAACTTAGGCTTGACAAATGACACAATCCAGCCCGATATTCTAGTTCACACACCCAGTTATTGATATCCCGTCTTTAGCAGTATCACATTTATATGTATTTGAGCATACTGAAGCAGCAATATCTTGGTAATGATGTTGGAGAACCAAAAATTGTTGGAATAAAAGAGTATTAGAACGGAAATCACTGTCAATGTGATCACTTGTGTTAGATGCTCTCCGAACGATGATTTGCTCACGGCGGCTTGCAGAAACTGGGTGCGTTCTATGGCGACTCTAGAAGATGATTTATCTCCAACATTAAAATACTCAAAGAACTACAAAGAAAAACTTATAGATTATTCTGCAAAATTCCTCGAACCACTAACATTATTATTTTTATATTTCTACAATCGCTGCAAGTCGTACCACACCACGTTTAATCTGTATTCCGCACTAGCGTCGCACACCACCAAACGTTAGATAAAGAAATCAACCCCACTCCAACGGAGCGGAGGACCCCTTTATTCGTGTATAAACCTTTATTTTATTAAATGTATCAATTCAAAAATCGTACAATAAAACTAGTCAATTGATATACAAAACATGATAGAACAGATTATAAATATATCAAACGTAAAAATTGATATTATTGTGTTTAGTGATATTTTGTGTTCATTCATAGGTAGCAGGTACAACTGGAGGCAGCACGTGTGGAACTTAAGATAAATGGTGAAAAAACCAAAGATCTAAGATCTGTAACGACGGATAACACCCCATTGTAGATGGAATAGAAGTGGAAAGAGTTACCCAATTCACTTACCTTGGGAGTGTCGTGTCAACAAATGGGGGAACAGAATTAGATGTTACATCCCGGATCGCCAAGGCTAAAGGAGCCTTTGCATATCTCCGCCCTGTGGGACAATCGAAACACCTCTCTAACTGAGTGAAGCTTAAAATATTCAACACTAATGTAAAGTCAATTCTGCTGTACGGGTGTGAGACATGGAAATCCACGAAAGACCTAGTACGCAAACTACAGGTATTCGTCAACCGCTGCCTACGCCGAATTTTAAAAGTATATTGGCCGGATAACATGGTCTCCAACGAAGAGCTGTGGAGAATCAGCAAAGAGGACTCAATAGATGTCCAAATACGTCGACAAAAATGGAGATGAATAAGGCATACTCTCCGGTGCCACGCTAGTCATATCCCCAAACAAGCCCGCGAATGGAATCCGCAGGGGAAAAGAAAATGTGGGCGCCCAAAACAAACTTGGCGGCGTACTGTGACGGCCGAAGTGCAGAAGATGGGCCCATCCTGGAGCGAAGTGAAGCGTACGGCCTCCGACAGGTCGAGTAGGAGAAACCTCGTGTCTGTCCTACGCCCCAACAGAGGAACTTAGGACTCAGAGAAAGGTAGCTTAGCTATCGTGTTTCGTATGGTGAGCGGCCGAGTTCCGGAGGACCAACACCCTCCGTCCTCTCTCTCCCAAAATTACACTTACCTTAAAGACCGCCAACGCTTCCGCACTACCTATGGTGCTGCGGATGTCTATGTTTATTGCTTTCCATCAGGTGACACGCCTGCTCGTTCGCCTTGCTATCCCATAAAAAAAAGACCTAAAATCTCTGTGATGTTTCATCTCTTCGTATCAGTCACGATCACGCACTCTTTCGCCCGCATCTTCAAACCCCACCCTAGCTATTAGTGTAAGGTACAAACACTTTATTTTCCATAAATATGTATTGACTTTTAGATTTATTTACTTGAACCGCCATAAACCTATTTACCCCAGAGAAGAGGGATCCCACATAAATATGCATCAACCAAAGTTCCCGTGAGGTCAGATGAAATATGTTGCCAAAAACAATTTTTTATGCTGCCTCATCGACACGAGAAGGTTAGCAAGAAATTCAGCATAATATGTTTTAAAATACATTTTAAAACATACTAATACACAAACAAGATTCTTTCTATAAAAAACGTAATCAGATGTTAATCAATGTAGTCAACATCCGCAGCGCCATAGACAGTGTGGAAGCGTTGCCGACCTTTAAGGAAAGTGTTTTTTTGAAAGCAAAGTGAATTATGAGAGTGTGAATGGGAGAGGAGGGAGGAGGGAGAGGGAGGGAAATAAAAGTCGATTATTATAATTATTTTATAAACTAACATTATTCTTACATAGACAGCCAACAGATGGCGCCACAGGACATATGAAATTAAGTTTTTTCTATTGCATACAATAATTAAATAATGATATTAATTCTAATACATGTATACTGTGGAAAATGTATTAGTGTGTATTTGATATTATTGGTGACAGTAATTATGAGGCGGAGAATCGCTGACGGCCTTTTTCAGTAAGATTTAGATTAATTTTTCAGAAAATTCACTTCCTTTAGTAAAACACGTTATTATTTTTCTGCTCCTGTTTACTCATCGTGAATTTAGTAGCCAAGTAAAATTCTGTATGTCCATATAATCAGATCTTGAAAATTGCATTAAACTGTGCACTTTTAATGCACTTAAGTGAGCTGCATTAAGTGTAGTCGTGTAGGAAATTGAATTAGCACAGGTGCCCCATGATGGACAGAGCGTAATAGAGTATCAGTCGTAGGTATGTATAGGTTGATATTACTTTGAATTTAACTTCTTAATCATATTTTTCATAAGCATCAAAAAAACTTAAATAACTTAATTAAACAAGAAAATTCATAACCTATAAATCTTAATACCTACTAAATAGGTTTAGATTAAATTAAACTATTTTATTTTTTGTAATGCAAAAGGAATAAAAGGCTTTTTTATTTTATTTATTTATTACTTTGAAATATTATATTTCATAAATATGGTATTGGTACACGGGTGCGCGACCCCGGCCTCCCGAGTTATTACCGTATCACTCCTCGTCTTCCGTTGCGGTAGTATCATGTCCCTATCATCCTACCTAAATCCATCTTTTCTTTCCTTTCTTCTCTACCTTTCCCTTCCTCTCCGTCAATCCACGGTCTGCCGTGCCAAAGGATGCGTGGCTAGGGGCAAGCTTAGTCGCAAGCGTGCCGACCGTCCTGGAATCGGGCTCCCCCGGGTACTATAGTGTCTTACCTCAGCATGCGGAGCTCTGCTGAGTTTGACCTCCATCCTCTCTTGCAACTCGTAGGATTCAGTATGACGAATCTATATAATATAACTAATTCCTTAAAAAATGACGGCAACGTGGTTCACCACCCGTCACGTCCTGATTCCCACGAGGGCGAGAAGCGACAAATGGAGAGCCGTTTCGCTACGATGTATGCGAGAGGAAGGATGGATGAGGGTGAAGGAAGGATGGATGAGGGTGAAGGAAGGTGTGTCGAGATCGTAGCGGATGGAAATCTGTGGTCTCTGCCTAATCCTACGGGGAGATAGGCGTGATTATATGTATGTATGTACGCCTACTTCCCGTAGGGATATGCAGAGACCACAGACATCCATGCACCATCCACAATTATCACTCTCTTCATACAAGCTAAGCTAACTGTACTTTTGACCTTGCCTTTCTTGAGAACTTCAGCAATTTGGTCAAAAAATTTTTTGCTTGGTCTTCTCCTACCGACCCTTCCATTCAAGATAAATAGATGTATGACGTACAAATATTTATACCAAGTCTGGTTTCCCCGACACTCCGTATTGGACACGCGTGGTGGGTTTATTGTCTAGCCCTACATAATTGAGGAGAAAAAGACACTTTTCACCATAAAAACAACGCGTTTCGCCTCGACACGAGGCATCCTCAGGTGTAATAGACTATACAAAAGACAACCGTAAAGAAATAATTGAACGTTATAAGAAATAGATCAACAATAGATATTATTGACACGCCGATATAGTTTACGGCGGGTCGTCGTAGCTCCCGAATCCACACAACATACATCATTGTCACCGAACTAGTGGCAACAAATACAATAAAACTTCAGAGCAGGTCTCCCCCGGGGGGTTCGTTGTACACATTTTTCCGGATCAACTTGTTTCATGGTATGACAAATAGTTTCCTGTTACTTGCACCTTTTATTTTCTCTTCTATTTTCATGTAATTCACAATGTAGCTTGATGAGTTTGCCCAACGTGAGAATTTCAATGTGCATTTTGTAGTGTGCAAAGCTTTTTCATTAAAGTCATGCTTTACAGGGTGTACGGTAGCAGAATTAGATTTTCAAACATAAATAATAGAATAATCCACAAATGGTATACATAAATAAAAAAATTTCTCTCTCTCTCTCTCTCTGTTTCTTCTTATGACAAAGTCGCTTAAAAGAGGGATTTAAAGCTTTTTCTTAAGATATTAATATAGGCTAGCCGGTAGTAGAATTCGATTTTCAAACATAAATAATCAAAAAAAACACAAATGGTATACATAAATAAAATGTTTTCTCTCTCTCTCTGTTTCTTCTTTTGACAAAATCACTTAAAAAAGGGATTTAAAGATTCTTCTTCTTAACAATTTAATATAGGGTATCCGGTAACAGAAATAGATTTTTAAACATAAATAATAAAATAATCACGAAGGATATATATAGATAGATTAAATTCAATCACTTTTACAGCGAAAAGAAATGCGGGTTTTTTATGTGAAACACCTTATCGCGCGGTATGGGAGTGGAATTATAGAACGAAACTTCTTTATGAGGTAGAGCCACGCTGCAGACGAATACTTAGTCAAGAATGGCATAATATTTGTCTGTAGCAGGAAGTACCACATTCCGGCAGAAAACCGGAGTCTGAGTGTTAGCTTAGCTTCGTACGGTGAGCGGCTGAGTTTCGGAGGCCCAACAACCTCCCCCCTCCCTCTCCCACCCCCAAAATATCACTTTCCTTAAAGGTCGGCAACGCTTCCGCACTGCCTATGGCGCTCCGGATGTGTCTGGGCGGCGTTGATTGCTTTCCATCAGATGACACGAAAAAGTGCATGTTGATAACGCGAATCCATAGATTTTTACCCTACCCAGACTCGTGTAGCGCGGCTATAGAAGTTTTCCCTTCAAAAATTTAATTCAATATACATGTTATTTGGTATTCGTAATCTTACGAGAAAAAGAGAAGAAGTAATAGTCTGTAAATCAATATGCACACATCCTTCAGCGAAAAGAAAATAAATCTCTAAGATAAAATAAAGTGGATCATTCCTTAGCAGTTGTATCCAGTGTTTCATTAAATTACCATATATTTTTTTATTATTTCAGCCCCGGTAAAGTAAGAGCGAATCTATTTCACGCAAGCCTTAGAATCAAGGTTATTTTGGGTCAAGAAAACGGTTTATCAGACTCTCGTGAGTTATATAGTATTATTAACGTAATCTAGTTAACATCGAGAACAAATCTATCAAAGTAAAAAAAAATACGTGTTTTAAAAGATCGCAACTGACAATCAATTTTTTTATTTTTCGCTTTATAGAATAACAAACATATCGTATAAAGTACAGATAAAATGAATTAATATCATCATCAACAGCCTGCGGCAGTCCACCGCTGGACATAGGCCTCCCCCAAGAAGCGCCACCTAACCCGATTTTCGACTTTAAACTTCCAGTTTCTGCCAGCCGCCCTGCGCAGATCATCGCACCATTTAGTTAGAGGGCGTCCCACACTACATTTGCCGAGACGCGGTCTCCACTCCAGCGATTATATATCATTTTCGTTAATTTGAATTAAATAAATTGTAGGTGAAACGAAGTTTACTGGGTCATCTAATAATAGATAAATAAAAATATATGTATATGTATGTATTAGAGGTTATCTGTACTCTTCCAAAAATAAGCCTACACATTTTTGCAATGGCAATGGCATTGCGGATCTCAATGGGCGGCATTGATTGGTTTCCATCAGGTGACACGCCTGCTCGTTTGCCTTCCTATCCTATAAAAATCTGTGTATATGTAAGATGTGTAAGCTTGAATTATCTTATTTGTGAAAAAAAAATTATGAACTAGCCGTGGATCGTAAACCCCTGGATGCTTAAATTATAGATGGATGGATAGTAAAAATAATTATCTGAGTATAAGTAAATTATAACCTAATATGTGTAAATAAATAAATTAAATTGTCATCAATAAATGCTTATAGTAAACTATTTTTTTCCATTACAAACTCATAATACATACAAAACCTATAGCTACGATTTAGATCAAAAATAAATCACGTGACTTATTTCAGAGGATATATTAGATTGTAGAACTCATCGAGTGAGCAACTAACTAACTCACTCAGAACCAATTTGTTGATCTATTTTATTCGCCTGATTATCCTCGAGGTTGCTGATACGTTCCAGTACTTAAAAAGCAACTGTGGGTTTACAGCATAAAATTCGACTTTAGCATAGACTTAGGGTGTATCCGCCTCGAAGGACCATATGTAAAACTTCAAATTTAATGAACTAAACGGAATGAGAGCAATGAAAACCTTCAAAAAGCAAACTTATAAGAGATTAATAAATTAATAATTTGTATGTAAATACTTTTAGGGATATTCACTTATGGATGTCGGATAGCCCTTCCTGCATTTTTAATGCTAAAGGGTTTATGTACTCCCGCGTTATTATTCATGGCGTAGAAAACCTTCAGTTTACTTTTATGTACGTCCATTAAAGCATGCTCTCCTTTTTGGACTACGGTACTATAAATAATATTACTTACTTAGATGAATAAGTTGTCATTTCGTGAAATTGACGGTTAGCAGTGGTTGGGGAAAAAAAAATAAAAGGCTTACATCTAGCTCCATGTCTAATACGGAAAGAGGTTTTCCTTTTATAGCAGATCAGGTAAATGAGCAGGAGCGCCCATAGTCATCCACAACGCGTTACAGGCCTTTTGTGAACACGTTTGCGCGTCTATTAGCTTATATTAAGTTAATATACAAATTTCATCTCAACATTAATTCGTGTATTACTTACAAGGTACATATTTATTACATATACATATTTTTTATATATATTCACGCCTATCCCCAGCAGAGGTTGGCAGAGACCACAGAGCTCCATCAGCTACCATTCATCGCAGCGAAACGGCTCTCCATTAGTCGCTTTTCGCCCTCGTGAGAATCAGGACGTGACGGGTGGCGAACCACGTCGCCGTCATTTTTCAACAAATTAGGTATATTAAATTCGTCCTAGTGAATCCCACGAGCCGCAAGGGACGATGGAGGTCAGCCCCAGCAGAGCCCTGCATGCTGAGGTAAGGCATCATAGTACGCGGGGGAGCCCGATCCCGGGACGGTCGCCACGCTTTCGACTAGGCTCGCCCCTAGGCATGCATCCATTGGCACAGCAAACCGTGGATTGGCGGAGAGGAAGGTAAAAGATAGAGACGAAAGGAAAGGGCAGGAAAGGAAATAAAGATTCGGAATAAATATTTATAAATCTATATATATATATATATATACATATATATATATATATATATATATATATATATATATATATATATATATATATATATATATATATATATATATATATGATTTAGATCCGAGTCTGGTAACCCCTACAAGCGTGAAATGGGGAGGCCCATGTTAAACAGTGGGACATATATACATGCATATATATCTTCACGCCTATCTCCTGTAGCGGTTGGCAGAGACAACAGAACTCCATCCTCTTTGATCCATCATCCATCCTTCCTCTCACATTCATCGTAGCGAAGCGCGAGAAACGACTAACGTAAAGCGGAACGGCTTTCTGTTCGTCCCTTCTAACCTCGTGGGAATCAGGACGTCCGGTGGTGAACCACGTCACCGTCATTTTTTAACAAATTAGGTTAATTAAAATTCGTTATAGTGAATCCCACGAGCGGCAAGGGAGGATGGAGGTCATATATATATATATATATATATATATATATATATATATATATATATATATATATATATATATATATATATATATATATATATATTCCGATGCGAGAATCGAACCCGCGACCATTGACTCCGTGGGCGGAGAGCCTCGCCACTGAGCCAATCGGTTGTCCGTCAAAATGAATAATTTGAATGAATGAATGAAGCTTACGCTTCAATGTATGTACATATATCTAAGAAACGTTTAAAGTAAAAATTTAAAAATCATCAAATTATTAAAGAATATTTAAAATGTAGGTATGCTATTTGGAAAGATAGTCTAAAATAACGAAATTTTTTTTATTTACCTCAATGTAGAGGCGACAAGTGCAAAAGGTAGTGTATTTCGTGTATAATTAGCTGTAGCAATATTTTTTACTATGTAATGTGAAGGTGAAGAATGACGACCGATTGGCTCAGTGGCGTGGCCCCTCCGTCCACGCAGTAAATGGTCGCGGGTTCGATTCCCGCAACGGAATAAATATATATATCCTCCCACGTGGCTCGTGAGATTCACTATGACGAAGTTTAATGTACCTAATTTGTTAAAAAATAACATAACGGTGACGTGGTTCGCCACCCGTCCAGAGGTTTCGCTACGATAAATGTAAGAGGAAGGATAGATGGAAAGATGGATGAGTGTGGAGGAAGCACAGGTGTGCCGGGATCGTAGCGGATGTAGATCCTTGGTCTCTCCCTGCCCCTAATGGAAACAGGCGTGACGATATGTATGTATATATATGTATGTAATGTACCTAATTATACATATAATTGAAATCATAAGTCCCTCATATCGTTATTGTTAAATATTCATTGTAATTGATGTGTATAGTTGTAACTGGACTTCAGGTTGGCCTTAAATTCTTTTGCATGTTCGTTATCTTATATTTTATTTAATCTGTAGTCTGTAACTGTACATTTTGTAATAAAAATAAAAAAATTAATGTGAATAAATGAATAGTCAGTAATTCAAGATTTCTAAAAATCTAAGACTTTTCGGTTGTCTTCCGTAGAGTCTATTATACCTGAAGATGCCTCGTGTTGGGGCGAAACACGTGTCGTTTACAAGATGGAAAAGTGATAATGTGTGTTTGGTGTTGTGTATAGTGGTTGGTGGGTGGAGAATTGATGGCCGATTTTCGGTAAGTTTTTGGTTTAAGTTCCAATTAAATCCACTTCATCCAGGACAAAAAACACACATTATTAATTTTCTGTTATTGTTTTGCTTGTCGCGGATCTTAGCTAAGTAAAAACTTTTGACTATCCACATAGTGATGGATTTCCGCAAAGTAACGCCCGACTCCATTAATAGGATTAAGATTACTAACATTAGATTAGTGCGTTTGTATCCTAACAAAATATGATCTGAGTGAGTTGATATAAATGATTTTTCTTTTTCGAAAACATTGTCACAAATGTTGTAAAATGATATCATTATGTCTCATTAATACAAACGGCACAGCCAGCCGTAACCGTAAAAATTTAAACGGACGTTAAAGCACTGGGTTCGTTACGTGTTAATGTTCAAAGATAACGTTAATTTTAACCGTGGCACGTGTTTGTACTTAGGAGATTTTAATTGGTAAGATGTCTGCATTGAAATAACATGATTTTCATTATTCTAAAGCTTTCTCTGCGTGTCGTCTTAATTCAGTTTTGTGGTGAACTTTGGAAAATCTTTCTAAAAATTTCAAAAGCTTAAGTTTCCAGTTATTTTTATTTGTTATTTAGAATAGAATAGGGAAAACTTTATTTATTACACATTTTTTGACTATAGCTTAAATTAAAACCTTAATAATATTCATCTAAGAGTGCCTTTCCGACTTGCGAAGGCTTGCGAAGACTTGCGACAGCAGTTCTGGAGCACTCGCTATCCCGGTCCACTTTCTGATATTACGTAGCCAAGACTTTCTTTTTCGACCAACTTGTCTTTTGCCCGCGATTTTTGCCATCATGATCAGTTGCAGCAACTTGTATCTGTCAAGTTTCATGATATTACCCAGGTAAGCAACATTTCTACCTTTGACGATCTGCAAAAGGTCACATTTATGCTTGACTAATCGGAGAACCTCGTCATTGGCCACCCTTTGTTTAATAATATTATAATATATAAATAAACAAACAAAAAGAAGATAATTCTAATCCAACAAGTGTCATAAAATTCTTCAAGGTTCTTCAAAGGTTCTTACACAGCATATGCCAGGTGTTCTACTGGACCACTTGGCGCAAGAACCAACGTGGTTAGATCGCGGACCACATTTTCGCATTTATAGAAGTGATTGGGGGGGGTCCGCTTAAATTATTTTTTTTACCTTAACTTTTATTATCGATTTACATTTCCAGCCAGGAGGGGGTTAAAGATTTTTTAAATTAAAATATCTATAACTTTTTCCATAATCATGAATGGACTCCGTTGGCCCGGTCACCTGGAGATGATGGGAGAGGATCGTGCGGCCAAAAGGGCATACGTGACAATACAATACCGTCCAGTCGACGTTCAGTCAGTTGCCCTACCTACCGATTGAGCGACGCACTGATCGAGTGCCCTCAGCGAGTTTTGGGAAAGCAATTGGCGAGAACATCGCCAACAGCCCAACATCGTGACCAGTTTTCATATCAGAGGCTAAGGCACACTTTCGGTCACTGTACCATCGAAATAAGTACATGAATAGAACGATTTCATAGTAAAACCAAATGACACGGAAACAAATATATATAAAATAGGTAGATATATAGATATAAAAATCAAGTGCTTTTCGTTAGTCTCGCTAAAACTCGAGAACGGCTGGACCGAGTTGGCTAATTTTGGTATTGAATTATTTTTGGAGGTCCAGGGAAGGTTTAAAAGGTGAGTAAATATTAGGAATATAGTAAAAGCAACAATTTCATTTTCCCTTAGAAACTATTCCTACCTGTCAAATATTTGATCGTTGTGACGTGACTCTTTTTAAGTAACATCAAATGTAATATATAATAATAATAAAACTTAGTTAACTATATATAATCTGTGTTGTATTGATGAGATAAAGATATAATAGTAATTTGTATTGTAAACAATTTTCAAATTTGAAGCAATTTTTCAAGCAACATCATGTGTAATTAAAAATAATAATAAAAAAACCTATTTCATATCGAGTATTTTTTTATTGATTACGATTTCTTTTTGTTTCCTGTTAAGTTTGGACCACATTTTTTATTAAAACTGAAACATTCTGCAATTATCGTTCAGCTTTTTTATTTATTGATTCTGAGGCGGTACGAAGTTTGCCGGGTCAGCTAGTGAATAGATAATTTTTTCGAAACAGAACTTCAGCAATTTGAATCAAAACCATCAATCCACCTAATATTACATCTATAACAATTCGTTAAACGGACGAAGTAAGGGACATTTAGGGGACGTATATAATGGCCTTAACTCCGCAACAAATTGGATGATAATATTTAATGACCCTTGACTAAGAGACAGCCAGATAAACCAACGTACCAAGACGGCAAATGTAAGATCATACGTTTGTACCACATAATATATTATACAATAGATAGATGGTACACCAAAAACAATATTATAGATTTTTTTTAATAATACCTATAATACCTTGTTTACAAAATGTTTACATATATTACAGGACTCTAGATCCCACACTAGGATTCCCTGTGTTGTGAGAAACTAGGCTTTTCCCTTAATTAATAATACATTCTAAGAACACAAATATATAGAAAGGTAAATTAATAAAAATGTAAGTAAAAAATACTAATGATAATAAAATATCAATTAAGATAGAATAATTATTGATATGTATATAATGGAATATTATTGATAAAGATGTTGTTAATATAAGAAAAGCGGTCTTATCGCTAATAGCGATTTCTTCCAGTAAACCATCGGATGGACACGGTATGTTTTTTTTTCTTTGATGGCAATTAGTTTTTATAATTATGCCATTGTCAAGTAAAATAGAACAACATCAAATATCTTGAAATGTAACTAGTCCGCTTATCACGTTACGTTTTGATAAAATGGTGGCAATTTTCCCAAAACCTATAGACTTTTTAGCCAACTTAAAAAATCATGATACACATATTTATTTCATATCACTTGACTTATATGCCTTAATCGGATTATATTATGAAAAACGCTAAGACAATTAAACAATATGACTGATAATATTATAATATTATAAAAATAAAATAGAAACACAACGTCACTGATGTAAGTTGGCGGGAAAAATCCGGACACGGTGTTAAAAAAGATAATTTATCGCTTTTTTTTATTTTTTTGACAACTACGACAGATAAAAAATAATATATGAAACTTAAATTCTAAGAAAACCGCGAAACATTATATCATTACAAGACGTAGATGCACAGCATGGTGACAATCAATTCGAATTCATAGTGAAAAGAAAATAATATAATAATATCAATGATAAATAATATGCAAACATATATATTTTTTATCGGTAGAATTATTATTTTTTTTTTATATATTCACGCCTATCCCCCGCAGGGATTGGCAGAGACTAACGAGCTCCATTCGCTACGATCCCAGCACACCCTCCCCGCTTCCTCCACACTCATCTATCTTTTCATCCATTCTTCCTCTCACATTCATCGCAGCAAAACGGCTCTCCATTAATCGCTTTTCGCCCTCCTGGGAACCAAGACGTGACGGGTGGCGATATTCCGTGTCATTTGCTCGCCGTCATTTTTCAACAAATTAGGTATATTAAAATTCGAATAAATATAAAAAGAAAAATAATAATCAAATAAAATAAAAATAGGTAAAAAACAGCCCTTTTTTATTTTAGTAAGTGAATAAACGGTTTTATTCACTCACTAAAATAATAAAGAAGGGCGCGGTAGAATCTGAAACATACACATACAGATGTAATGGTAACGTTTCCAACTGTCATAGAGGATCAGATATTCATCATTAATGACAAAATTATTACTATATACCGTCGTTCTCGAATTTTTGACGCCAACGTAATAGGATTGTTTTAATAAAACGCTATTTTACTTTTCGTCCTGGTAGCACCAAAAACTACACTCTCGCCGTAATTAAATCCGCCCCATTGTAACCAAAAAGCCTTTGATCCCGTGACACACAGAGGCCGAACATCGCAAACAAAAAGTCCAGATCAAACAACGCCGTTGCTATAAAACAATTACCTGCAACTAAATGTTATTTTAAAGCTTTATATTTTTTAGATTTAGATATACAAAAGACGGATGAAAGGCGACTAATAAAAGTAATTTACGTTGCGGATGTTGATGGAAGTGTGGATTAGGGAAGACCAAGAAAACATTGACCAAATTGCTAAAGTATCCTTAACCGGCGAGCTTGTATGAAAAGAGTGATGAGTGTGGATGAAGCAAAGAAAGTGTGCCGAGATCATAGCAGATGGAGGTCTCTGCCTACCCCTACGGGAAACAGGCGTGATCGTATGTATGTATTTTATATTTTTAACCTTGCTTTGTTGCAAGATAGTTAAGAAAATTCCGGGCTCTGTCGCATATCGTTAGCCTAATTATCAAAATTTATAACTCCATAAAAACATTTTTTTCTCACTTCTCACTTATGATGCCATCTAACGGATAATTTTAAAGCGTATCCAAAAAATACTTCGTATTTACCTCAACAAAAAAAATAAAGCTAAAAATATTTTTTTTATTTCAACTAATACTTTAATATTTATATATTGTATTATACTACGACTGGCGCGCTTTATGTTCTATTCTTTTAATTACAATAATAATAAAAAGTCTATTTACTCAAAACGCAATCATAGACGATTAAAATCGTCAAAAATATCAAGATAAATAGAACTATTATGATTGATGGCGCGAAATGTTGGCAACCATGTTTGCTAAAAGCGCGCCACAGAAAATTATGGATTTTAAATTTCGCTCCAAAACGCCAATACTACTATATATTATATATATTGGCGTTTTGGAGGTTTCGGAACAAGTGACCACTTTAATTTTCGTTTGCCGTCACGTGACTTGAGATTGATATGATCATATTTTGATTATTAAATTCATGAAAACTAAAAAAATGTGTTTCGTATGATTTCTATAGCGAAAACATTCGTTTTGGTGGAAAAATTATATTTTTATTTGAATACAGTCAACATCCCTATTCACTTGACACAATTAGTATCTACAAGTAGTGGGCATTGCAGCAGACAGGATATTAAAGCTAGAACGAGCTCTATTATTGGCTTCAAACGACAAAGGAGCTCTAATTGGATACGCTAGAGACACTTGAAGCTCTTTGTCTATAAGGAGTAGTTAGTTATATTTAATATTTTACAACCTTTACTTTAATAGAACCAATTAAATAAATATGTTTATAGATTGCCAACAGGCGATCCCTTCTCCCGTTATTAAAAAAGCGTGTCTCCTGTGTTTCTGCACACCAATTTGGAACACAAATAACTATCCTGCGCTGTAGGATTCCTCTTTTCTTTTCCCGCAACTAAAATTTCGGGTCATTTTCCGTTCGTATCAATTTCTATTGTTTACTTTGATTGGAATTTAGCGCTGGAATTACATTAAAGCGATTCGCTTTTAATCTGTTGAATGTCATGACGTTTGATTTAAGAAGTTTTTAGGACTTCTCCCGCCAATTTACATCAGTGACGTTGTGTTTATATTTCATTTTCATAATCTTATATTATTATCAGTTATATTGTTTAATTGTGGTGGTGTATTAAACAATATAGTTTGATTTAGACTCATAATTGAAGTGATATGTAGTAAGGCATATAAGTGGAGTTATATAAAAAAATGCGTGTATCGTGACTTTTTATCCTGACTGCAAAAGTCCATAGAAGGTTTTGGTAGAATCGCCACCATTTTATCAAGACGTAACGTGATAAACTGACAAGTACATTTGAAAATATTGTTATTATATTTTATTTGTAGTTGGAATAACAGTTATAGCTGATTACCATCGAAGAAAGGAATGTAATTCAAACATTTGGGCGTGAATTTAAAATAAAATCTTTTTAATTTCGATACAACGTAAACTCTCCTTTAAATTTGTAAATGTAGATACAAAAGAAACTTCTATAACTGTGAGTAGTTCGGCAATCTCGGTTTGCTATTAGTTTAGAAAATGAAGTTTGAACTGAAACGGCAGCAACTCTGCTAAGTGTTAGCTGTGAAGCGATCCAAGTTCCTTGAGGCAACTTGCTACACCGAACTGTACGGACCGGATGGGAGTCTATTTTATTATAAGTTTATCAATAAATTACGGTAGTACACAGAGGCGTCTCTAACCCATATAGCGCCCAATCAATCAATCGGGGACGTCCACACCTCGCGCAGAGGTGTGGATTCGAGCCTTGGGGATGAACCCCACTGCTCGTGCAGCAACTCAATAGGGCAAACGCCTCCCGGTCCTAGGTGCCGCTGTTCCTTCCTTTTGGGCATCCTTTAACAACTACGCGTCGAATCTCTCCTATAATTTTTTCAAATGACAGTCTCCTCTCCTATTGTCATTTTAATGCTTTGCATACTTCTATTACAGCTATAAATTTTGTATTTTTTTTCACAGCCCATAAAGAAATAAAAATATATATATATATATATATGGTTTTTAAATTGTGTTAGGTATAAAAATTATTTTTTTAAACTTCTAACCTTAAAAAAATAACGAATGTAAAAAAAACTGTCTGAATTTGAATATTAGCTGACAGATATGTAAGAAATCATCTCATCCCGGATATCAGATGCGAGACAAAAGATCGACAGGAAATTAGAGGCTCGTTCAATCTCTCCCGCCTGCCTTTCTTCAATCAACTTTGCCTCAAGGTTTTCTGATAACCTAGTTCTTAGATCTTTCAACAAAGGACTACATACACATATCGCTTTTTTTTTTCTTTTTTTTTTGAAGGCAATTACTTATAACTATTATGCCAGTGTCAAGTAAAATACGATAACATCAAATCTTTTGAAATGTAACTAGTCAAGTTGCCAACGTTACTTCTTGCAACAATGGTGGCTATTTTACCAAAACCTTCAATGGACTTTTTCAGTCGACTTAAAAAGCCACGATAAACGCATTGATTTCATATCACTTCACTTATACATGTCATGTAAGTTAGTAAGAAAAGTCCATATCGCTTTTTCTCATATTTTTTGGTAATTTTTTCTTCTTCTCAATAATTTAAAAAAAAATGTCCAGAAATTATATTAGCTGTTAAAATTTCTAATAAATTCAAACTTTCTTTATTAAAATCCGCGAACACAAACCGGAAAAATAATATTGTGCTTACTCTAAGTCATTCTACTGTTGTCTTTCGTAGAGTCTACTATACCTGAGGATATCGTGTCGAGGTGAAAAGGGAACAGGGTGATAGGGCGATAAATCCTGGATATCTACGATCCTTTCCAGGTTTGGGCAGGACGATGACCTTCCCGGTCTTCCACACGGTCGGGAAGTGCGCCGTCCTGAGCATCCCGTTGAATAATCGCGTCATAGCGACTTCTGTTCGCCTGGGCAGCTGCTTTATTGCAGTGATGGGAATTTTGTCGCAGCCAGGCGCTTTCCGCCTTGGCAGACGCAACGCGGCCCTACTCACCTCTGCCGGGGAGAAAAAGTAATCTCCGGAGGGGGGGGGGGTCGGACGGTGGTGAGGACAGGAATTCCCGCACGCGGTCTTATATGTCCCGATGACGGTCAGGGACGACAGCAGCGAAGATGCTGCGGGATTCAGAAAGAATTGGTTGACCAGGTGCTCCGCCAAGATCTCGGCGCGATCTCTAGCCTCATAACACCGTTCACCCGCACTGTTATATAATGTTACATAGTTATTGCACACATAGACCACCTTTATTTTTTCCCAGCACCACGCCAACCAATCAAGTCGGGTCACCAAAATGTCTTTTCATGCAAAGACCGGCTAACTGTAACAAAACTGTAATATAATATAATATATTAAATATATATAATAGCGAAAAATTATTGATACAAAATATCCAACGTCACCTGTAAATTAGCACAAAAGTACAATTGTACACTTTACTAATTTGCGTTCCGTTTTTAAAATAAACCCAGAGACAATGATAACAATGTCAGAGACAAAACGTTCATTATGAATAATGAGAACGATTTGTAGTCTTTCTTTTATGGCTCTAAGAAGCTTAAAGATCCGAAAATAAAAGCCGGGGACCGCGATTATTTCAATTTGCGTCATTTACGGACAAACTTTTCCGATGAAAAGTTACAAATTACATAATTTACAATTCGCGGAAATTAATTAGAAGAATAGTATTGCACGTTTATAAACTCGAATATAAAACATAATATATAAAAAATATTAGTTGTTTTACACTATAAACTCAGTATATAAACTCTAAATACTATATATAAACTCAGTAATTCAGTACTATATATAAATAAAGTAGTTCTTGCGATAAATAGGAAAAATATAATTGGTGGTTTAATAAAACAATGTGTAATTAAAACATTAATCCGTATAAATCCTTTATAATTGACGTTGCAAATATGCATACTCAAAATTGTCATAGCAAGATTACGGAAAATCATATAGGTTTCCATGTTAAAATTATTGCAAATAATCATGGTATTAAATAGTGAATAGTTTAACGGCTGGTGAAACATGATATTTTAATTATGACACATCTCTCTCAATAAGAACTTAACAAGATTAAAAAGATAAAACCTCAAAACATTACTAGAAGTGTCTACTCCACCTCAAATTATCGTTTATTGGAAAGAAATATCCTACAACAAAAGACGAGTTAAGAAATAAAAATGTGTGTGAGGATTACATGTCAAGAATATCATAATTTCTAAAGAGTTTAGAAATTATGATATTCTTCACAAGTAAATATATTCCTTAAAGCGAGTAAAGGTTCAATTTTTATTTCACCCGGGGACCGAAAAGAAAAGATTTCCTTCTTTTTAATCTGTGAACAGGAAGACAATCTCAACAGCATATAAAACGTTTCAATTTACTTCCAGTCGTTGTTTGTGAAGTCTATTTACAGTTATTATGAGCTGGCATGATTATATATATAATCTATAACACACAGAGCGATTGCACACTCTATAAAATACAAGTTTAAATAAATTTCCAACAAACACCCATTCCAATATGAAAGACATTTTCGGCAATCTTATGTAAATTCGACGTTCTTATTCAATTATTCCGTTGTAAATACATCTCGACTACTCCGAAGCAAATGGAATTCAAATTACAAAGTCGTCGGCCCTCGTCCCGAACTGTCGTATATCCTCCACTGTGACATATATTAAATTCCTCCATGCTTGATTCCATTCCTCTATATTTCATCTTAATTATCATTATACACAAAAAAAAATACTAGTTAAATGTCATTTATATTGAAACCGTACTAAGTATATAAGCTACCTGCAAAGATTCAATTTTTTTGAAAAATCATTAAAAGGGTATTACATGATATAATAAAAAGTTACATTCTAAAAGACGTCATAACCTGCATGATTTTTTCTGCAGAGGATTAGATACATTAAATTTTAAATCATTAATAAAGAAAACAAAACGACTAAAACCTACATCCATATGCATGTATAACTAATTTATATATATATATATATATATATATATATATATATATATATATATATATATATATATATATATAATACAATGCAATGTGCATTCTGCAGAATACAGATGGGCCATCGTTATAATTATTATTAGCCCACGGCCTCATCTAAACCGTGCCATATAGCGTCACCTTAGGCAACATGCATCCAGTCTCTGCCCACTCCATCTCACAGGGGGCGTCCCACCCTACGTTTTTTTTTTTACGACAAAAAGGAATTTCAGATACCGAAAATTCATAAGAAACTAAAAGTAAAATTAATCATTTCTAATTTTTCATTATTTTGGAACAGAGTATATAACGAAAACTTTAATAACTAGTAGCCCACAGAGCGATTGCACAAATTCTCAACAGTCCTCATTTCACTGCAGCGTTTCAAACAATATCCGATAGAACTAAATTAACGCGGTAACTTGGGCATTTCAGTGGCGAGATGCATTTTACTGGACAGGATATTAAAGCCATCCGACAGGTTTTTTTTTTCGTTCATATTTTACAATTTTTTTAACACCTCAATGGCAAAATCGTAATATATATCATCATAAATTGATTATTCACAAGCAAGTATCGCGCAGAAAAGCTAAGCAAAGCTCTATAAATCAATGGTGCGTTAGTTAAGGATGGTACCACAATATCGATATAATCCAAAAATATGAATATATTTTTAAGAATAATGCAATGGTATTTATTTTTTAGATTAAACAGAAACCAGATGGAACCTGGATAATCGTGAAGAATGTCAAAATAGAAGAGCTCGAAGCCGATGCGATATAATTGGGGAGACAAGGACACATAGACCCCGTTCATGTTCGGGAACCTAGAGAGGATGGGAAAAGATGAAACTGTTCGGTTAATAGAATATAAGGTCTGGTCATCATTGGAGCACTGCAGTAATCGTCGATTTAAATCAAACCATTATAACTTTTAAAAATAAAATGACAAGACATCCGTCAATGCGTGACAAGAACAGTAAATAGAAAATAGCTGCGCGCGGAAAAGAGACAGGACGATGGCTAGAAAAGACATTGCAGGAACATTTTCGAATTTTGGAAATGCTAAAACTTTCGATAGTTTCACTCATATAAAGGGGCGACGGTATGTCGAAGGTGGAGTTAAAAAGTTTAATACGGAAGAAAATCGAAGAAGAGAAGATGTGAAAGTAGGGCGAAGAGAAGTGAAACTAATGGCCAATTTCATTTTTCCGATTCCCGAACCCCAGCTCGTAACAATATGTTAGAAAATAAATCCGAGCTATATTGTCAATGTTAAAAGTAATCAAGGAAAGTATATACTTTAACCTGATTACATCATGAAAGGGAAAAGCAGAAATGAATCAAATTTAAAAATACTTATTTATTACTCGAAAATAGTTTAGTTCTAGAAAATAGACAATAAACTAAATATCTAAATGTACATAGCTTACAATTACTGTATTTTTTATAACGACGAATACAGACATAAAACATATATAAAATATGTTTTATGTTGCCATCTCTAGCGTCTGAAAACGATAAATTATTACAGCCACGCTACGATAAGTCGTTGGTGATTTTTTACTCTTTACATCACTTACTAATGGTCATGCCCACAGTAAATGCTTTTTGCTGCTATGATTTAGCAGAGCCGTTTGTGCGAAGTAAGAAAATTTTGGAACCTTAATCCAATAGTTTTGAATTATAATAATTTATAAATTTTCTGGTTTAAAATTTGGTTAAGAAACATTGATAAAAAGATATTATTATGTATAATTATATGACAAACTATTGAATATTAAACATAAAATTGTGGAAGTGTGTAATTTTGTATCGTGCATGAACAAAACATACATTCGCCAAAATCCACGTCTATCTATTGGCTGATAAGCATTTAGGGACAAAAACCCATTTCCGCTCTCCCCTCCACTTTCCATACCTCCAGTTATACCACGTTATTCGCAATGACAAACATAATCTATCTACAGCGCACCTTGCGTTGTTGACGTCGTTTATCGGCGTAAATTATTTACCTTCAGATCACTTGCTCTATGATTTAATGACAAAAAATACAAAATTCAAATTTCACTTAACTATACTAGTACACTTAACTATATCAGCAAACTTTCTCTAGTAAGAATATTCTGAAAACGCCCAAACTAATCTTGACAAGATATATTGAAATTGAATTGTTATATTCAATTGAAGGCAGCTTTATTTGTCAATTTATCGCTTCATTTAGACAAGAAGATAAACTGTTCAGAGCTATAACTTCATCTACTTCATTCTTACTTATAGAGGAAAGTTTGTCTAATAACTTGACATTTTTAAAGCAAAAATTTAAATGCAGCACTAAACTTAAAATATATATTTATTGTATACTAAATGTCTCAATTTTATAAGAATTTAATCGTTCAATGCAATTTTAGGCTCTTAGGGATAAGTTAAAACTTATTAGGGTAAGCTTAAAATCGAATTAAATATGGAAACAAAGGCTGACAGATTGACAATATGTTAATGTCATCTGTCACTGTGAATAAACTGGCAAAATTCACTGATAGTTGCCATAAAGAAAGAATTGAATTGAATGTGAAATGTCAAAAATTAGGTCAAATGTGATGATTGTAATGAAAAAATAAATATTCGAATTCAAATAAAATTTATTTAATGTTTACTTAAAGCACTGTAAACTTAAATGTAAACAATATAAAACAAAAATGCGATGGAGTGAGGCTGTTACATTAGAATTTGTGAAAATGTATTTAAAACACGAATGCCTGTGGAATCCCTCATTTCAAGGGTACAAGGCAAAATTTCAAAGAGATAAGGCTTATGCGGATATCTGTTCAGACTTCAAAGATTTCACAAAAAAAACTATAACAATACCTGAAGTTAAGATCAAAATTAAAAACCTGAGAACCACTTATGTTCAACAAGTTCATAAAATCTTACAAAAGTCAAGCCCAGATTCCATTTATGAGCCATCTTTAGTATGGTTCCATGAAATGGACCGATGTTTGAAATATATACCGAATAATCGGCATTCAACATCATATAATAATACTGTAAGTTTTTTAATTTAATAGAATAATAAATACCATATTTAAACAAGAGAACAGAAAAAACTTATTATATTCATTTGATTTCCTTTAAACACTCGGTTGTTATCAATTAATTACATGTCATAGCTTAGCTGGACAAGATGTAGTTATATAAGTTTTAAATGTTGCATATTTTATAAGATGAAGTAGGCTAATAAAACAAATTACCATTTCTCCAGAAATGAGAAGAGAGTGTACATATATGGAAATTTCTCCATTGAATGTTTCTAAAAAAAAATATTGTCATTTTTCAGTCCCAAAACCCACCTGAACTTGACACATCTCAAATATGGGGGGACAATGAAGAACTTCAAAATGGAAGCAGCGAAGACCCTAATCCTGACCCCTTAAATATGCAAACAGATGATGAGTATGAATCATCAAGACCTGATGATACCATATCACAAATAAAAAATGAAAAGAAACCTATGTATAAAACACATAAAAAAATAAAAAAGAAGAAACTAAAACACAGAACTTCTATACTAGATTATTCCACAGACTCAAACTCGGAATCTGCTTGGAGGGAAGATGAATTTGATATATATGGGAAATATATAGCTTCACAGTTAAGGAAAATGGATTTGCATAAAGCCTTAAGACTGCAGCTAGAAATACAGAGTCTTGTAAGTGAAGCTAGAATTACAGAGTTATCAAATGAATAAAACAGTGTGAATTATGCTGTTGTGGGAAGTATTGGTGAAAAACTATAAAGTACTACCTAATCTAATAGAGCGGATCGAAGATCGCAGTTTCATTTTTATTACTCAGGTAGATGCTGCTGTCCATTTGGTATTTGTTTCCACAGACGCCTCGAACGGTACACGGGAATGGGAATGCAAAGAAATGGGGTGGTACTATTCCATGTCAGTAAATTAAATCAGTAAGGTTATAGTGGAATGGAATCTGAAACACGTTTTTCCGAAACTTCATTTGTTTTATGGGATAGGAGGGCAAATCAGCTAGTGTATCGCATGATAGAAAGCAATCAATGCCGCCCATAGACAATTGTGACACTGCAGAAGTCATGAAAGCATTGCCGGCGCTTTAGGTATGCGTAAGCTTGTTTCTTGAAGATGTCAATATTGTATAGGTTTGAAAAGACCACCCAAAGTAGCAGGTACCACAGAGTAGTGTTGTGTGAAACAAGTTGTGTTTCGGAAGAAGCGCACCATAGTGGATCACCACTCATCCAGATGGTGGGCATGAAACATTTCTTTACGGCGAGTGAATTTAATGACAGGAATATTATTATTTTTAATAGTAGTCATATCATCTTATCGCAAACAAAAAGTATGATCAATATCATATCAATTATCTTTTTTGACAACAAAAAGTTATTACAAGCCCTAAATTTATTTCACACCAATAAATCCACATTTAAAAATCCTATCAGAAAATAATTATTACTAAATATACACTTTTGTCTCTCACAGACATTGCACACATGCACATACACACACACATATGTATAAACAAATATTGTATGGATTAACGCCTGACCAAGGAATTTGTATATATTTTTAGTAAATAAAATGCTTAAGTTTAAGATAATAAAATGTAAGTCCATTGTTGGCTCCATAAGTGTTTAATTATTTATATAACATTTAACAATAATATGTGCTGTGGATTTTGTGTTAAATAAATAAACACCATGTCCATCCGATAATTGTCTGAAAGAATTAGCTACTAGCGATAAGGCCACCTTTGTATATTAACAATATCATAATCAATAATTGTATAACTTTGTTTTTGGTGTACAATGAAGAATATATCTATCTATCAATGATACATTATGTGAAATAATGAGGTCAGTATAATGTGATACTAGCATTATCCTAACTGCAATATCCTAAGTGTTGCCAGCCTTTCAAAAACATGTAGGCTTGTTTTTTGAAGACTACATTGTCATATGGTATCAATTCGAAAATACTGCTAAAGGTAGTTTGTTCTAGAGAGAAGGTAGAGGGAAGTTGTAAGAAAACATACACTACACTACGACTCGAAAATACTTTTAACTGTCAGGTTATCCTCGTGCAAGATGCATTTTTATATGAAAATAAATTTTAGCATGTAAGTATAATTAAGTTATATCTCAAATTTGAGTGAATTTAGTGATCACAACAAAAAGAAAATGATTACTTGTAAGATATAAAAAACGAATTGTGATTGTAATAAAGTGTATTAACCATCCATTTTTATTTACTGCCTTCAAAACCAAAGATGAAGTACACGTAATAAAGTGAATTGATAAAACCTACAGATTCTTTTTATTTTTAAAATTAAATTTTAAACTTCGATAGAATATTTTAGATTCAGAAATACTGACTGCTGCAAGCAAGCATACGCCAACTTGTGAACAAGTTATGTTTGACATATCAAGAACAAAAAAAGTAAACAAAACCAGTGGGACATTAGTCCGATGATTTGTTTTCTTAAATTCTATATAACTAACCGCTGTGGCCATACACTATGTGGAGCAAACAGACAAATATGCATGTATGTGTGTATATTATTTTATATACTTTCA
The DNA here is from genome assembly GCA_031353405.1 of Baronia brevicornis. Classification (NCBI taxonomy): domain Eukaryota; kingdom Metazoa; phylum Arthropoda; class Insecta; order Lepidoptera; family Papilionidae; genus Baronia; species Baronia brevicornis. The sequence continues at coordinate 356,343 of JASFAT010003042.1, read as the reverse complement.
CGTGTGTATCTTTGTTTAACTAACATCAAATTCGCGTGGTTGGATTCTAAAGCTTCTTTAACGCAGGCAGCTTTAAATTTGAAATGTAACGTCAATAAAATTTACATTTCGGTCCCTAGTAATCATGCAGAGACTATGCGACTTGCAAATGACCGTTAATGTATATATTACATGCGGGTCTTTAATAGTGCAAATAGCACTATGCAATTTTATTTATAGAAGATTATAAGGTATATTTTATATTGTCATCGGCTGTGATGAAATGAGTGATTAAGATGCTCAACGGTGTATTCACATCTCTTCCTGATGTTGCGTTATGTATGGGTGACGACAGTTGATTCTTCTAAAGTGGCACGTTAACTATCAAGTTTTTATACATTGTTTAAATCATTACTTCTTGTTTAATATAGTTGGTACCATTAAAGAGTGCCTCTATCTTTTATTTAAAACTAAATTAAAAAGATAATCTGTGACCTTTACCTTTTGTTGTTTACTGATTAATATTTCTGTTCTGTTCTGTCGTTATCATAGATTATATACCATACTATAGGACTTTTCGGCCAACTTACACGTGTTTTTATTTCATTTTCTTAATCTTATATTATTATCAGTTATATTGTTCAATTGTGGTAGCGTATTATACAATACAGTTCGATTATGTGTGTTATAAGTGATATGAAATAAATGCACGTATCATGACTTTTTATCAAGACAACGTGACAAGCTAACTAGACATTTCAAGAGATTTAATTATTATTCCATTTTACTTAACACTGGCATAAAAGTTTTAACTAATTGCTGTTTAAGAAAAGAAGAAATCACTATACTATATTGTTATGTTACCTTTGATAAGTGATATGATTGTTGGTTGTTTTGTTTTTTAACCAATAAAAGGCGAATATAATTTAAAGAATTTCATATTAAATAAAAAAATGAGGTGGAGCGAAAACGACACATATCAATTTGTAAAACTCTATTTAAGTCACGAGTGCCTGTGGAATACAGAACACGAGAATTATAAAATAAAAGATAAAAAGCTGAAAGCTAAACAATCAATTATAAGAGATTTTAAAATATGTACAGGTATTGTGATGAACGAAAGCGAGTTGAGGATCAAAATAAAAAATCTTCGATCAACATACACACAGGAAATCGCTAAAATACGACAAAGATCTACACAAAACTTAATATACAGGCCAACAATTAAATGGTTTTCGGATTGGCATAGGTGTGTTAACCGCAAATTAAGAAAACCTCTTGCAAATTTTGAAAATGATGTAAGATATAAACAATAACATTTTTAAATCCCACAGTTTTTTAATTCCATTTAATTAAAATTTCATACTCAATATTGGGATGAGAAGCAAGACAGGTTCTCATCCAAGTATTAAGTTTGAAATTTTCAAGCTGAGTATATTTGTAAGAGTATTTTTCATTGCTGTTGAAATTAGCTATACTGCCATGAGCCAGTTGTGTCTCATCTTTATATAAGATTTATGAGAGAATAGACATGTGAGTCACTCAGAGAACTAATTTCAGATTGCCTATGAATCTAATTTGAAATGTAAAAAATTTCACAAATCATTGCTCTATCTTGCTTTTCTGCCTGATGATAAATATGAGTTATGATCTGCACAAGGCAATCAACAAGATATGTAAAGCCTAAGATCTTTGTGTCTTTAGCTTAAGTGAAGTTAACGAATTTTGTGGTAGTGGGTCTCCTACAATGTGGGTTCCCTGTCTCAACCTATAGTACTAATAATATATTAATAATATTACATTTAACTATTTTAAGCCAGAAATTAACTGTAACAAGACATGAATTTTGATTTATAGTTTAGATGAATTCCTATTTATAAGTGCTATATTAATACAAAATCGAAAATGTTATGCCACAAAATGTATAAGAAAATTTTGTAATAAATCAAAGTTACTATATTTTTCAGGAGCAAGAATCTAGCATAGATGACTTAAGCCAAAAGATATGGTTAACCAATGGCGTCGAAAAAGTAGATGATGAAGAAAATATTGATGATGAGACTGGAAAAGACCCAATTTTTACTCAAGGCAATGATGAATATATATTGTTATTAAAATCTGAACCAGAAGAAGAAATAACTCAAGAGGAGAAAACTCACAGCCCTTTTAAAATAAAACGAAAAAAGGTCAAACGTAAAAGTCCTAGCACAGATCAATCTGAGAGGAATTTCAATGGCAGCATGGGTTCAAGCGTAGGATTAATACCAAAGGAAGATGAATTTGATATTTATGGAAAATATATAGCTACTCAATTAAGAAAGATGAACTTGCAAAAAGCCTTAAGGCTTCAAATTGAAATACAAAGTCTTGTTAGTGAAGCAAGGCTCTCCGATGTGACAGACATTCAATGATTTTTCATATCCATACTTAAAATAAAAATATTATTTTATTTGCATTTTGGAGATTTAATAATTTTGTCGTTTTTAACATGATCAATAACATGTCAACGGTCACAGGTTTAATTCTCGCATCGGGATACATTTTTGTACGCTCTATAGATATTTTTTACCGATTGAATTCCACAGAAATTTCAAATTAATGCGACACGTCGACGACCGAGTGCACGGACTAATGAGGACAATTGATCTTATGGCCGACGAATTGTTGCCGAATATTCCTACAATGGACGATGAAACGAAAAAGGAGAAAGTAAACACATTACAAGGCTTGTTTAAGAATTTGAAATACAAAGTCTTGTTAGTGAAGCAAGGCTCTCTGATGTAACAGATGTTCAATGATTTCTCATATCCATACTAAAAATAGAAATATTGTTTTATTTGCTTTTTGGAGATTTAATAATTGTGTCGTTTTTAACATGATCAAAAACATGTCAACGGTCATAGATTTAATTCCCACATTGGGATAAATATATGTATGGTTTATAAATATTTCTTCCAAGTCTCAAGAGTAAGCGTGTTCTCTAAAAATAGGGATGCCCAACTGAGCAATGGTACATATATTGGCTGTATAAGAAAAAAAGTTTAGCCAAGTAAAATACTGCATAACAATTTCCATGACTTGATATGCTAAAGGTTTGTATTCCTTGGACCCAAAAGGGATCGGAACCTGCATGAAACGAAACTGAATTGTTAAACTACACATATGAAGTTTCCATATGCTGGATGCCAGTCAAATTTATGGACTTCGTGAACGTTTATCAAATCTAAAACATAATAAACAATATTCTTGAATTGTTAATGGTCATTTGTAATAGCTTCAGTGTCTTAAACAAGACAATTGAACTCATCATGCCCTTATTTACACTAAAGATAGGTTTCTGACAAAACTATATAAAATGAATGAATTTCAAAAATGTTGTTAAGGATATATATGTGCGAATATGTAACTGTATATTTTATTAAGAATATTTTTATAACATAGGAAAAGGTTAACAAGCTAGTGTGTCGCCTGGTGGTGGCCGAAGGTATCTGGTTCTGCAGAGTGGTGATGTGTGGAACTAAGTTTCCAGAAAAATGCACCAAACTATACTCTGTACAAGTTAGCTTGATCTTTTTGACAGATGTACATTTTTCTGATCGACATAACTTTGCATTGACGAACATATTATTTTCTTAATTTAATGATTTTAAAAATTTTAGAAATATTAAAAAAATACTTATAACACAAAAGTCCCTAAAGATTCAAGCGTTATCCGAAAATTTTTATTGCTTCAAAGTAAAATTTAAATAGGAACACTGAAAATAATAGACGCTTGTACAATGTTACATCGGTCGGACGGATGGGACACGAATAACAGGCAGTATACAGTATAGACCAGATCAGAAAAATTTACATCTGTCGAAAAGATCAAGCTAATTTGTACATGGTATAGATTGATACTCATTCAAATGAAGTATATAAAAAATGAATACATTAAGTGAAAATTCAGATACTTTATTTTTACAGCCTTAAAAATATATATGCCATAAAGTGGACATTTGTTTTTGGGATTGGAAGGCAATGTAGCAAGCGTATCACCTTATGGACAGCAATCATCGCCGCCCACAGACACCACAGATGCGTTGCCGCTAATATGAGAAGGCTTGTGTTTTTAAGGTTTCAATGTCGGTTTGTTTAACTAACACGGAATAGTACCACCCCATTTCTTCCCGTGTACCGTTCAAGGCGTCTGTGGAAGCAAATACCAGATGGAAAGCAGCATCTACTTGAGTGATAAAAATGAATCTGCGATCCTCAAATAATTTGACCGCAGCGCACTTAACGTTATATGCGTACCGCCATAAAGCGCGCCTATAGAATGACGGTTGGAAATAGTCGGCGAAGATATCAATCTTTTTTTTTTAATTATCGAACTTGCACAGAATAAAAAAGATATATTTATTCACAAACTAGCTAAAGGCAATAAACAGACAAAATTATACTCTTCGAGTAATTTCATGCATGATAAGTTTGTTCTTGAGAACATTCTTTTCATTTATGCTTTCAGCGGTTCCGACACCACGTCATCTTTTTATAATAATGGAAAGTCGATATTTATCAACATCTTGGAGAAAAATCCGAACTTATGTTGCAAGAAAATAGGAATTAGGTGCTCCGTTACTTGCCTGAATTGTATTGGTCAAACATACAACGTCGCCAAAGCCGACATTCTATTCAACAACGATGATAATGTTTCGATCATCAAAGCATAATTTCCTACAGTTCAAGAGTCTTCACATCTCGAACAGTCTACCGTGGATGAACTTCTTTAGCCAAGACCATCAAAACGACAAAAATATACAAAAAATTACCGCCTTTTTAAATATTATTTTTTACTACGCAAAGTATTATTTATTTAATAAATCTCATGTGTTTGATTCATAATTTGGCTGGTTTATTTATTTATTTTCTTTCGCAATAATTATGTTGATTCGCCTTTTTATTAAGTAAAATAAACCTGAGTTCCCCCCACGAATTCTCGTCATAAGCATTTGTTTCACGTCCTGTTTTACAAAAGAAAGTACACCGACAACAATTTCTTATCTCGTTCTACGAAATTCTTTAACGAGCACTTACACGAAATAGATCTTTTTAATAGAAAAGTATAAGCGGGGCGTTAAGCAAATGCTTAAAGGTATGCATGATTAGAATTGGATTTTTCTTTTTTTTTCTTAAAGAATTTAACACATTTCATTAATTTTTTTTCTTACAAACAATATGTTTCACACAATCTTAGTGCATTACAGCCGTGGGTGGGCCTTAGCATGGTTCAGTAAATTTTTCCAGTCGTATCTTCGTTTAGCTTTTTCCCACCAGATAATTTTGAGTGGATTGTGCAAGGGCACTACATAATTGGCGATGAGGATAAATAAAACCGTGAATAAAGTGAAATAAAAGAATACGATCTTATCATATTTTCAGTGTACATAGAACACGCGGAATTAAATGGGAAATTTATAAACAGATAATAAATTCTAAAACATAAGAAATATCAAGCAGATTAATAATTTCGTTAAATATCATTTAATTTAATAGTGGTAGAGCCACGTTGCAAACGAATACTTTGTCAAGAATGGCATATTGTCTGCATAATGAATGACATGACATGATCATTGTTGGCAATTTAAGTTATCAGATTATTGAATGGACGTGATCATGGTTGGCAGATTAAATTATCTGGTTATTAAATGAACGTGATCATGGTTGGCAAATTAAATTATCTGGTTATTGAATTGACATGATCATTGTTGGCAGATTAAATTATCTCATTATTGAATAGACGTGATCATGGGTAGCAGATTAAATTATCTCGTTATTGAATGGACGTGATCATGGGTCGCAGATTAAATTATCTCATTATTGAATAGACGTGATCATGGGTCGCAGATTAAATTATCTCATTATTGAATGGACGTGATCATGGGTCGCAGATTAAATTATCTGGTTATTGAATTGACATGATCATCGTTGGCAGATAAAAGTATCTGATTATTGAATGGACGTGATCATGGTTGGCAGATTAATTTAAAAATAGTGGTGATAATGACAAAATGTCATGGTGGTGTCACCAAAAAATAAAACACAGGTTGCAAGTCTGATTTTTTATTGCTGTTACAGCATCCGTTTATAATATAAACAAACATTATCGCTTACGTTTCACTAGTGAAAATTCAGATCGATCCGCTTGTCATTTTGTTGGTGTTAATGCAAGTTCTCTCCCGGTGAAATGTTCAATAAAATATGTGCTGCTGATAACTTGACTTCAACACAAAATGTTCTCGAGTTTGTGGGTAAATCACATCCAAATATATAATATATAGTTTAAGTACTTTCAGTTTCACTAAAATGTCCGATATTTTTCACTTTCTAAAATTAAAACAACGGAAGTCTGACTTCATAGGCAGTGCGATTTCTGTTAAAAAAAATTACATCTCTAAAAAAACTTAGGTTATAAACAACGTGAAAGCATTGTTACCTTCATGATATTTATCAAATCATATAAAACAACCTTATTTAAGACAAAGATTTAAAACGTTAGATACGGCCCTAAAAAGTATGCGTCGAAATATCTCAGTGAACTAACTCTGTATCGATGGCACGTGCTAAAAAGAGAAAGCAATGTTTGCAATCACTGCATGAGAAAAAGAGACGGCTCTATTTGCTTGGACTCTATAATGCACGTTATAAAAAATGCCACAGATTTTCAATGTCAGGGCATATCTAACGATTTAAATCTTTAAGACTAGAGTAGACAAATTCACAATCTCAAAAATAATACAACTACATTGATATTAAATCCCATGTGCGTTCCTCCTCGATATTGTAATGTGCTGTTTCGATGACAGAATAAGTAGATTATAGAAATAAAAACAAATGTGCACATAACGCGTTACACTAGCAAAAACAATACCTTAACACGTTCCGTGCCACGTGGGGCATAGACTACCCACGCTTTACAATTGTATTTTATGGACAGTCAAAAGTTTTACTTAGCTAAGATCCGCGACAAGCAAAACAATAACAGAAAACTAATAATGTGTGTTTCTCTGCTGGATTAAGTGGATTTATTTGGAACTAAAACCAAAACCTTACCGAAAATCGGCCATCAATTCTCCACCCACCAACCACTATACACAACACCAAACACACACTACCGCTTTTCCATCTTGTAAACGACACGTGTTTCGCCCCAACACGAGGCATCTTTAGGTATAGTAGACTCTACGGAAGACAACCGAAAAGTCTAGGTAAAACTTTTGACTGTCCATATAGTGATGGATTTCCGCGAAGTAACACCTGACTCCGTTAATAATCCTACAATTGTATTGTTTTATTTCTCGAGTATAACTCAAAATAATTAAAAAAATCGTAATAATCAAGCGATGGACGATAAGTTTCATATGCATAACGCTTTGTTGCGGTGTTGCAATCGATTTATTCGCGCATTCTAGGAATCAGTTTAACAAACGCGGCCTGAACGGAAAATCTTCAAAAAACGGCCCGGCACGGAACGTGACAATCGACTACGGAAGCACAAACCTACGGTGGGGTACGTTTAACAACATTTGGAAATCATAAACACAATTCAACAAATGAAATTTTAAAATATTACACGCAAATAATATTTTAACCCCATACGTTGTGATCGCATTGAATGCTGACTAAAAGTAAAAAACTGCAGTTTCTGACGAACTTTTTAACTATTGTACTTTAGCTATAGGCAAACGAGCAAGCGGGTCAGTTGACAATATACGGCGTACTGCAGATAAATTGCCTACCTTAGGGTAAGATTTTAGCAAATGTCAATGTAAAGGGGTAAAGGAAGGGAAATTTAAAATACTTTTTATTTTAATCACCCATCTAATTTTTTAAGGACAAGAAAAGATGACACGACAATCTTGTCTTTCAGTGCAACTTTGACATAGAGTGGACTGGGGGAAATGCGTATTGTACATCAAAACCGTAAAATAATTAACATTACACTAATGTGTACGCAGTAACATTTTAAAACATATGGAAGCATAGATAATGGGAGTACTATTTTTCATCACGTTTATTCTAACTCGCATATAAAAACAAATTAAAGGCGGCCGTCACCCACTCACGAGACGGCAACACAAGATATTTTTAAAGTGACAATAAATCATATGCCCATAAAATTAAAACTTGAAATTTCAACAACAGCGGTCCTGATTATAAAAACTCCTCTACATGCGGTGCAGGTTTAGGGTTTAAACCAACTTCCAATGTACTACACGTTTATAAAGGGGTTTCCAGTGCCACAATCTTAACAACTAGTTTCGAACGAACATTATACACACTATATTCCTTGTCTGAAACAATATATAGACCATAATCCTTGTCTGAAAGCAGCATTTATGATTCAATTATTCTGCCACCTCTTCTGTTTAAATCTAAGAAGGATACTTGCCGTTCCGTCAGTGAAATCTCGCTCTCATATGTAACAAAAAGAAGAAGATACAATACACTCGTATATCTTTTAATCATCCAAGCTTCGAGGCAATGTAGAAAAGGATAGATATAGGGTAGAAGGGGGTGATAGCGTTGGTGCAAGTGAGATAGCAGTCATATGTTACCTAACGAAATTATCTGTCAGTAAATATACACTAATCGTATTGTTATCTCACTCACACATATGGACAGAAAAAAAATAATTATAATGTGATATTTTAATAAATGCGATCTGATTCTCAATCTTGTTTTTAATGTGTTTAACAACACAGTAATTCAATTAATAATTGAAAATATTTTTTTAATGATAGTAAACCACTGATTAAGATAAAAATAAGTAACTATCAATTGTTGCAGTGATATGCGCGTGAATGAGGAAAAAGATATATTCCGACGCACGTATACGCTTCTCAACCCCCCCCCCCTCAACACAATGGGATTAGATTTTTAAAACGCCATGACAATCACCCCCTACATCCTGGGAAGGAATCCTGTCTGGATTTAACGCACACGGTTTTTAAAGACATGGCAGCGTAAAGTATCTTCCTCTTTTCGTAAACATTATCGGATGAAACATAGATTGTAAACACATGGGAAGGTGATGGTGTTAATGTATGTATATATAGACATAAACTTATATTTAGTTTAAAAATTAAAGTAAATACTATTTTGTTATCAGTTCGGAAAAAAAAATATATTTACACACGCAACTTTAACCTTTAAAACTTAATATTAACACACATCTTTCGTCAACATGTTTGATTTTATCAGTCATCGCCATTAAATTTTAAAAAAATAGGACAATCACTTAATGAAAAAAATAAAAGAAAATCCGGTTCCGTTTCTTATGACTAAAAATGTTACAAGTGTTTATTTTAATAAAACAGAGACAAAATATAAAATCAAGTCATAATTTATTTATAATACAACATAAATATTATGGCAACGGAATTAAAGTTGCGTGCTTGCTAACTTAGCTGTTTATCACACACACATGCCCTAACAAAGTCAGTTAAAATCACAACTTACACAACTGTCATGGTTGAATAACTGTCAAGTTGCGTGTCCGCCATTTTTTTATTTTTTTTTTTTTATAACAAGACAATTGCTGAGATCACCACGACACATCAGCCAAACACGGCAACGGCGTGGGACCCCGCATTAAACCGACAATTGTACTAAAAAGTCAATAGAACTACAATTAAACAACGGAGAAGACTCAATCAGATCTCATTTTTGTACAATTTATCACATAAAATTTAAAAGAACACGCATTTACCAGACTGCAGCAGCAATATACGCAAATTGGAAGGACTGTCCGTGTTTGTTGATTGATAAAATTATACTTCAGAGATCACATGTTATGAATTAAGATTATTCCAAATAAGTTTACAAGTCTACTGATGAAATAATTAAAGAGAATTAAATCTGGAACTTTATTTTTATAGCAAATAATTCTTACAAAAATATTTTGAATAAAAATACAGACTAATCATATACAATAACCACATACTGACAGGAAAAATAAATACGTGTTTTTTTTTAATTTTATAAATTGGAAGTTTCGAATCAGTTATAATTTTATCAACCACCATTGTGTACCAATTTTAATGGTAACACACAAATCTAATCCACATCTATCATCGATGAAAAAATAAACGCTCTGATATAATCGTCTCAGGGTACACTATATCTCTACCGATGTTTGTATGGACATCGCCTTAAGTAACCGTGGATAAAAAACAATAAAACGTTTTAGGAAAAAACAAAATACAAATAAAATTGAGATCAGAAGAATGACCATACAAAGACCGGCGTAGGTCGGATTGATGCTCAGTGTACCTTCAGCGGGGGCTCGGATATTCGTTCGCTCAGGCATCTGAGCAGAGTTGCTTGGGCGTGTAGACGGAGGCGTTCGGATCGAGGGGGGAGCCATCTGTGAGTCGAACTTTGGACACTGTACCGCTAACAGGAGTCATATACTCGGTCGGCATCACGGCTAGCATTTGAGCTTTCAGTTCTGCTATCTCTTTTTCTTGCCTTGATATAACGCCTGAAATATTGGATAAAAAATGGAATATTATTATCATTCGTTCCTCTTGGCGTTAAGAAAGTTGTTATACAATATTAATTTTTTATATCACTTTTTTTATTTTCTTAGATGTCAATTAGTTACAACTATAATGGACGATTAGACCTTTTAATATACCTGATGATGCCTCATATTGAGGCGAAACACGTGTCGTTTGCAAGGGTGGAAAAGTGGTAGTGTGTGTTTGGTGTTGTGGATAGTGGTTGGTAGGCGGAGAGTTGCCTGCCGTTTTTCGGTAAGATTTAGTTTAAATTCCCCGTAAATCCACTTCTTCCAGTAGAAAAACGCACATTATTAAATTTCTGTTTTTGTTTGCTTGTGAACATCTTAGATAAGTAAAAGTTCAGGTCCACATGAAACTTTTCCTTTCGATGCGATAACTGTAAGAAATTATCGAGGGTCCAGCAGTCGTACCTTCCTGTATGTCCAGCTGCCGCTTGGCCTCGCCGAGCGCCGACAACAAATCAAGTTTAACGCGAGTTTCTGCGGACAGCGAATGCTCGAGGTGAGCCGCCCGCTCCTGTAACGCCTGCCAAGCGCCCGCCAGCCTCAGCGTCGGCGAGCCGCTCTGCTCCTGACGTGTCTCCAATGACCGGACCTGTAACGTTCATGTAGGGATCCACATGATAACTGTTTTTACCCTGTTTAATTCAACAAACACTTATTTTGAATTCATATTTTACTTGTATTATTTTTAATTCATAAATCCACACCATTGCACCTTGTCTGTACTCTCATAGTGCGGTAATATAGACGCTGACAGTCCATTTGCCTCACACGCTCTGATGGATACGATTCGGTATGAAGAAATTCGGTGAACCAAAGTCACCCTTCTATCTCTACTCGCTTTTAAAGGTGGGGTGGGGAGGGGAGAGCGCGCGGCGAAGTCTCTTCAGTCTCTTAACTCAAAGAGCATTATTAAGTAGACGAGTGCTGAAAGTGAGACCGCACCTTGGATATATGGGCGTATTAGAAATAATATAATTATCTAATTATTTTGTGCAATAGACAAAACTTTTACATGACTTGTGGCGCCATCTGTTGGCAAATGGTATAGGAATAATGTTCGTTCATATAAAAAAAATTATAATTTGTGTAAAATGAATAAATTATTATGTAAAAACATATAAATATTAATTGAATATTAAGTTGTAATTTAAAAAATTGTTTTGGAGTAATTTTATATGTGTGTTAAAAAAGATAGTTACTATGTTGGAGCAAATCTATTTTAATATTTATTGCCAGTGAAAAATACTATTCAGTTAGGTCATAGGCTCCCAAATGGGCGCTGGAGCTTTTCATGGGGACGGTAGTGGATCCAAAGGCAAATGGGGAGCGTTATGTAATATCGCTATTTCATGAAAAAACATTTTATCTAGCCATCTAAAGTGAGTATCTTATTATTGTGGCGTAACAGGTGTTCCACATACTCTCTCTTCTTTTCTTTATTTTATTCAATCCATCTTACCCCTCTTCTCTTAAGACTCACTGTGTATTTCTCAATGACTCACATTCGAGGTGTTTGAGAAGATCTGAAAATTTAATATTAATAATGCCTGCTCTTCATACTAAATCCTTTGACCAATCTTTGATAGCACATGCTGTTCGGTTATGGAATTTGTTGTTGCTGAAGGTGAGATAAGCGAAGTCTCTCCCGACTATTCAAAAAGCTTGTCAAAAATCACTATCCATCTTTATTTACGGTTATTTCGTATTTATATATACTCATATTTTTGCTTATGGCTATTAACTTTGTTTATTAACAAATTTTTCCATCCTCATGATATTGTATCACCAACCTATATCAAATTATCTTTTTAACATTGTGTCTATCCTACGGTTGACTGGAAGAAATCGCTATAAGCGTTAAGACCACCATTTGTATTAGGTGTACAAATAAGTTTCCGCAGTTTTTTATAAAAAATTAGGAATTTATTGTAAAGGAAAAGTACATTACGTTTTATTCAAAGTATTTTCCATCATTTGCCACTACTTTTCCCCATCTTTCTGGCAACATTCGGATACCCCGTCGAAAAAACTCTTCATCTTTTGACGCTATCCACAAATCTACCCAATTTTTGGTGTCTTCATATGATGTGAAGCGCTGCTCAGACAGACCATGTGCCATCGACCGGAACAGGTGATAATCAGAAGGGGCTAAGTCTGGTGAATACGGCGGGTGGGGTAAAACTTCCCAGTTGAGTGTTTCCAAGTATGTTTTTACCGGCGCCGCAACATGTGGACGAGCATTATCGTGTAAAAGAATAATTTTGTCGTGTCTGGAGTAGTAATGGGCGCGTTTTTCCTTAAGTGCCCGACTCAATCTCATCAATTGTGTTCGGTAGAGAGCTCCAGTAATGGTTTCGCTTGGTTTCAGCAATTCATAATACACGACACCAAGCTGATCCCACCAAATACACAGCATAAGTTTTTTTCCATGAATATTCGGCTTAGCTGTCGATGTTGATGGTTCGCCGGGCTTAACCCATGACTTTCTCTTCTTTGGATTATCGTAGTGAATCCATTTTTCGTCACCAGTGACTATACGATGCAAAAAACTCTTTTTTTTATTCCTGGCAAGCAGCATTTCACTCATGCATAATCGGCGTTCAACGTCTCTCGGCTTTAGTTCATATGGAACCCAATTTCCTTGTTTTTGAATCATTCCTAACGATTTTAAACGATGTGAAATTGCTTGTTGAGTCACTTGTAGAGTAAGTGCAAGTTCTTTTTGCGTTTGGGACGAATCTTCCTCCAATAGTACTTCTAATTCCATGTCTTCGTACACTTTCGGCCTTCCACTGCGTTCTTTGTCTTTAACGTCAAACTCACCGTTCTTAAACTTTTGAAACCATTCCTGACAACTTCTCTCACTTAAAGCAGCTTCACCATATGCTTCTAGAAGCAATCGATGCGCCTCAGCTGCAGATTTTTTCACATTAAAGAAGTAAATCAAAAGTTCCCGCAAATGATGCTTATTCGGAATAAAACTTGACATTTTTGCACGAAAAAAATTACGTGATGCTGATACGGAATCACTAGTACTTTAAGGTTATGGTGTTGCCAGATGATTAAACTTGGGATATTACGTTTTACATCTGACAATTTCTCCATAACCTTCTGGTGGGGCCATCTTTTGACAAACCGCGGAAACTTATTTGTACACCTAATATATAAACAATAATTGTATAAGTTTGTTTTTGGTGTACAATAAAGAATATATCTATCTAAATAAATAAATATTTTTTTCTTAGAGGGTGGTAGTTCATAAAAGGTTGGGAACCTGTTAAGCTACATGGAGCGACGGACTGCGCAGGCGGCTGGCAGAAACTGAATGCGTGTAGTAATTGCGTGGCTAGGTGATGGTAGGTTGCTCGATCGGAAGATCGGCTTTAGAGGCCTATCTTCTGTTTACCTGGTCGGTGGCCTGTTGCAAATCACGCTGCAGCTGGGCAACCTTGTTCCTGGCCTGCGTCAGCTCGTGGCGCAACGTAGCCGCCTCAGACTCCTGCGTCGTTCGCCGCGACTTGCACCAATCGTTGTCGCATTCACCGCTGCAATGTTGCAAAGGAGTCTCTATCACATCTCAGTTCGAACTAGACAGATATAGATGCAAAAACACACGAAAACACACTCACTCAAAAAGAGAACCAGATTGCGGTTTTCGAGCGGAAAATACTGCGAAAAATCTGCGGATCGGGGTGTCATGGAGTATACCGCATCCGTATGAACCCCGAAATGAATGGCCTGATAGGTAATTTTCGATTTTAAAATAAATACACACACACGTACACGCACGCACGCACATACGCACGCACGCACGCACGCATGCACGTACGCACGCATGCACGCACGCACACCCATACGTATACGGACACGCGAACGCACACGCACACGCGCACGCGCAAGCACACGCACACGCGCACGCACACACACACAACACACATAAATAAATATAGTCAGGTGAAGTGTTAAAAAATTTATTAATTATATTTAATAGGTGGAAGGTGAAAAGTCAAAAATTATAGGTAATTTTTGACTCTTCAGCTGCCTTTGTTTCTTAATATTTTATGTATTTTGTGACATACTTGGGAGTGCGTGCGGCCTGTCTCGCCCGTAAGAGTTGCTGTTCGGCCGCGGTGCGTGCTCGTCGCTCCTCGCTGAGCCGCCGCTCCATCACCGCGCGCTCTGTACTTCGCCATGTAGCTACCCTACAAAATTATTTTTTTTCTTCGAATATAAAACAGAATCTGCAAATATATTTCCTCTTGAAAATGGTAACGGCTTCAGTCATTAAAAAGGTAACTTTTTAAAAAAAGAAAAAAATTAATAAAATGTTGTTTCTAGTTATTTTCATTTGTTTTTTTTTCTGTCAAAATGACTGAATCTTATGACGAAATTCGATGCATATTAAAACTTTATTACAAAAAAGGACATCCTGCATAAAAGTTAATGCATTCTTCATACAGCCCAGACCATGCATGCACCTTCAAATTTCCAGCTGTTTCAGATTAACATCTAGAGAGGACTCCCAAAACTACTTGTGGCGTTTTATGACCAGAAGTCCCACAATTTCTACAGCAACGGTATAATGACATGACCTACAAGATGGCACAAAGTCATCGAACAAAATGGCACAACCTACAAAAATAAACATAACTTTAAAAAAAATGTTTGAGTTTTCATATAAAATGCGAAGAAACTTTTTCCTCAGGCTATTATTAATTTATTGTAAGTTAACAAGTCACACAAGCATCGGAATAAATATATATATTTTTTTTATATATTCACGCCTATCCCTCGCAGGGGTTGGCAGAGACCACAAAGCTCCATCTGCTACCATGCATCGCAGCGAAACGGCTCTCCATTGGTCGCTTCTCGCCCTCGTGAGAATCAGGACGTGTCGGGTGGCAAACCACGGCGCCGTCATTTTTCAACAAATTAGGTATATTAAATTCGTCTTAGTGAATCCCACGAGCCGCAAGGGAGGACGGAGGTCAGCCCCAGCAGAGCCCTGCATGCTAAGGTAAGGCACCATAGTACCCGGGGGAGACATATAAAAAAAAGTTAACAAGTGTGTATTGGACAGCAGGCGACATACGAGGCGGCGTACTTGTGCTGCAGGGCCGCGTGCGCGTGTCGCAACTGGGCGTGGTCGGCGCGCCGCTGCCGCTCGGAGGCCGCTGCGGCCGCCAGCGCCCGCTTCGCCTCCGCCTCCCCGGAGCGCGCCGCCGCCAGCTCGGCGCGAGCCCGCTTCAACTGCTCGCCGCACTCGCGCGCCACCCGCTGAAGAACAAAACTATCATTAACCCATTTATATCATATCATCATCATCAAGGCATTTCAGCCGCAGGTGGGCCTTAGCCTGGTCCAGTATATTTTTCCAGTCGGATCTTCATTTAGCTTTTTCCCTCCAGCCCCTCACATCGATTGTCCTTAAGTCGTCCTCGATTCTATCTAGCCATCTGAACTTAGATCTTCTGCAGCTTATACGACCTTCTGGTTTGCCGTCAAGTAGGCGTTTGGGTACTCTAGCCTCGTCCATCCGTACCACGTGCAGCCCAACGAAGGCGTACAGGCCACTGATATTACGAGTTATGCAATATTTATTTAGATTGACAATTGTCTTACCAACTCACGCTCTCGTTCGCGTTCCTTTTCTTTCTCCTTAGCTTCTCTTTCTCTCTCCCTTTCCTTTTCCTTCTCCTTTTCTTTTCTCTCTATATCTTTCTCCTTATCTCTATAACTGCTATTATCTTTACTACTTTTTACAGTTTCTTTTGTACTTTCTACAACTATTTGTTCTTTTGCTGAAAAAAAAAAGATGATATAAAATTTCTTGCATGAGGACATTGCTAGTATATTTGATGTAATTTTTAAATTTATATATATTGCTTACAACAAGCACTGAAATTTACGTTCTGTATTGTTGATTCCACTGGGACTTCACAGAAGATAGATAGAGAATACGATGAATAGATGATTTAATAGGAATATTGCCAAATTCAGTTTAGAAAAAAAATAAAAGTAAATTTTATAAAAAAAATGGTATACATTAAATAACACATACTCTGTTCTGTACTCTTATGACTATCGCTGCTTTCCTTCTCCTTATCTTTATTTTTATGTTTTCTTTTCTCTTCTTTTAACGTGGCGCTAGCTTCTTTCTTTTCGCACTTTGAAGACTTGGCACTGCCTGAAAAATCAAAATAAAAAATCGAATTCTCTCCAAATCTGTCTTTGATTATTATACTTTATTCAACCTCATTATTGCAGCAATAGTTATCCCTAGGGTAAAAAAAGCTTATGGCTATCTTAGTCTAGGGAGAAACCAGACTATTTTTACAAGAATTTGAAAATTGAATACGGATTTTATTTTCGAAACTTCATGTTATACAAATAATCGGTAATATTCATTATGCTCATGAAAATAAATTCATATAAAGAGGCTTCGTTAGTGTTATGGCCCTAAGCAGTATGGTGAATAAATTGCTATAACGCAATATGCTGAGCGAACCATCTGGGTGAGTGGCGATCCACTACGGTGCGCTTCTCTCGATACTTCTTTTCACGCAACACCACTCTGTGGAACCAGTTATCTTCGACGGTCTTTCCGTGACGATACAACATTGGCACCTTCAAAAAACAAAACAAGCCTACACATACCTAAAAGGCCGGCAACGCTTCAGCGACTTCTGCAGTGTCGCGGTTGCCTACTAGGCGGCGTTGATTGCTTTCCACCAGACGGCACGCTTGCTGGTTTGCCCTCCTATCCCATCAAAAAAAAACCCAAAATGTTTTAGATTTCTTTTGTTGTCACGTTTAGATCGGAGTATAAAATACGAGGTGGTAAGCTCTCAAATGAACTATAGTGACCAGCAGACGATCTCTGCTAACGTGAAAGGAACAATGACTGTGCTTTGTGATTTGGGGTATGTCAGTGATAAAGGAAGTCAAGGATACATCGGTGTTTTTACCTCTTGAAGACACCATATGGGCCGACCACAGAAGCCCGGCGGGCCGCAGGTTGAGTACAGCTGGTTTGGATCGTAAGCGCAGTCCTTGACAATTACTGGATCTTGAGTCGATGTCTGTCTTACCTTTACTGTGGTCGTGCCTCGCTTCCTCGTCATGCGGCGCGCCGGCCCCGCCCGCGGAGCCGTTACTGAGCGCATGCGTGTGCGTGTGTGCTTGCGTTTGTGTCTGCGCCGGCGCCTGCGCGCTGGACGGCTTGTCGCGCTCCCGCGTCGCCGTCTGCTGCGCTAAATGCTTCTCCAACCTCTCCAACTGTAAGTTAAAGACGACAAGTATTCTTTAAGTCCGTAATAACAACTATTATTATCGATATACCATACATACACGTGGACAGTTAAAACTTTTACTTAGCTAAGATCCGCGACAAGCGAACAACAATAGTCCGTTAAGTCTGACTTAACGGTTGTCTTCCGTTGAGTCTACTGAGATTTGCTGACGGACGTTTTGCGGTAAGATTTAGTTTAAGTTCCCTGTAAATCCAATTCATCCAGCAGGACAACACACATTGTTAGTTTTCTATTGTTATGTGGACAGTCAAAAGTTTTACTTAGCTAAGTACCGTGAACACCAAACACACACACCCCCTTTTCCATCTTGTAAATGACACGTGTTTCGCCCCAACACGAGGCATCTTCAGGTATAGTAGACTCTACGGAAGACAACCGAAAAGTTCTATTGTTGTTTGCTTGTCGCGGACCTTAGCTAAGTAAAAGTTTTAACTTTCCACATAGTGGAATTCCGCAAAGTAACGCCTGACTCCATTTATCACCATACATACACATCATCACGCCTGTTTCCTGTAGGGGTAGGCAGAGACCACAGACTCTTCATCTGCTAATATCTTTCTCAACTTTTGTCACGACACCTTTTTTAACTCCACGTCTCTCTCTTATATCTTCATTCTTTTATTATTTATTATTTCAAAGTTACCCCACACATACTTCTTAATGCTCTAATTTCCACCGCATTCAGTCTGCTTTCGTGACTCACATCTGAGTCGGAACAAGCACTCCCTGATGAACTGCCAGTCGGGCCGTTTTAAACGCATTCTGACTTTTCATAAAGAAGTGCAGGGCTCCATTAACCTGAATACCAGCTTGTACTCGTCTTTAAATGTTATCTTCACATACACATTGTGGTATTCTCATCTAGATGATGGGGATGAGATTTCGGCAGGAATTATTCCGAACAATTCCAAGGAGTCTCCACGGTAAAAACGATAAAAGATGCTGAGAGACGAGAAATCCTTCCACAATCGCCTACGGTGCCACAGAATCGTCTACGGTGATGTGTGCGTTGACAACTATTGCAGGTGATTGGAGACGTATTTATTTTAACAGCCCATATATGTCCCACTACTCAGCACGGGCCTCTCCATTTCTGGAGGAACAGACGTTAACCCACCACGCTTGTCCAATGCAGATTGGCGGGGTTACCAGACTCGGAATTTTTAATCCATACATATATATTTATTTCGATGCGGGGATCGAACCCGCGACCATTGACTCCGCGGGCCGAGGGCCCCACCACTGAGCCAATTGGTCGTCGCATGGAGACATGGCATACAGACCTTGAATTGTAGTTGTGCATGGTCGGAGACACAAACGCCGTTCTGGTCGCGCGCGCACCGTTTCTTGACGGCAGAGCCGTTCATTTGCCGCGTGTCGCACTCGGGCGCCGGCCCGTTGGCAACACCCTCCTCCTTTGTACCCTGCTGGTTTTGCTGTAAGGGGCCAACCATATATTACGTAACACGTTAACACGGGTGAGGGAGGGAATCAACAGTCTGTCATCTACTACACTACTCTAATAATGTGAGTAACAATGAAATACACAATGAAAAGAGAAATACACATTCTCTTCACATCCTGTAAATCTTCAAACTTTGGGCAGAGACAACAGAGCTCCATCCGCTACCATTCATCGTAGCGAAACAGCTCTTCATTAGTCGCTTTTCACCCTCGTGAGAATCAGGACGTGATGGGTGGCGAACCACGTCGCCGTCATTTTCAACAAATTAGGTATATTAAATTCGTCTTAGTGAATCCCACAAGTCCCAAGGGAGGATGGAGGTCAGCCCCAGGACACCCGCATACTAAGGTAAGGCACCATAGTACCCGGGGTAGCCCGATACCGGGACGGTCGGCACATTAAAAGTTTTATTGAATATAATAAAGCATGCACCTCTAGTGCGCTCTCAGGAAGAGCGTCCCGCATGAGCTGGAAGTAGAACTCGTTCTCGGCGCGCACCTGGCGCTGCCGACGTAGCCGCAGCCTCCGGCCCACGTACGCCTACAATATAAACAGATCCATGCTCTTATTTCTTTTAAAGACTAACACTTTAACAGTAAGAGATCCATGCATGAATGAAGGGACGGTGGAAGTACTACAATCTCACAGAACGCGTCAAGTTGAAGCATTTTTTTGTGTTAAGCCAAGAAAGTGTGCCGGGATCTTAGCAGATGGAGGTCTGTGGTCTCAGCCCTGTTCTACGGAAAACCGCCGTGATTGTATGTACATATATGTGTAATAGTCAAGCTTTACTTTGCAGAAATCTATTATTTATCTAAATAATAGATTTCTGCAAAGTAAAGCTTGACTAAAGATAGGGAGCCTTCCTCAAAATCTTTCTACCTTGACTCCGAAGCCAAGGGAGACGGCGGGATAGCCGACGCAGTGGGCGGCAAACGGCCGACACAACTCCAGCTCTCTGGCGGATCGCAACGTGCCCTCCAGGTATACCAGCGCGCAGCATATGGCAACTGTCGGCAGGCATATGCCTTTGTCCGCGACTGTGGACAAACAAACGATCAGTTTATAGAATGACATTATGACAATTGGTTCTGTGAACAAACTCTTGCCAAAAGCCACGCTGCAGACGAATACTTTGTCAAGAATGGCATATTATTTGTCTGTAGCATGAATGGCCCGGCTAGCTCGGGGAAGTTCCACACGGTGACAGAACACTGGCGTCTGAGTAGTCACTTAGCTACCACGCTTCGTTCATTGAGCGATTGAGTTCCTGAGTCCCACCCTCCTCTCTCCCTTAATGACATTTTCCTTAAAGGCCGGCAACGCTTCTGCATTGCCTGTGGCGCTGCGGGTGTTTACGGGCGGCGTTGATTGCTTTCAATCTGGTGACGCGTTTGCTCGTTTGCCTTCCTATCCCATAAAAAAAAATTAGAATAAAATTAGGTCCCTGAAAAATATGAACTATAAAGAGGAATTAATACATTGCATGCAGGAAATGTACTTTTATTTTTTGCAGTCTGCCACTGGTATGTGGGTCATATAAAAATAAATATTTAGTAGATTTGTATTAGAGAGTGGGCATACAATTGCGTTGGAGCATATGTCGTGTGTGTATGTATTACTATGCAATGGTTTGCATTGTTTCTTCCCAGTAATTTGTTCAGTTACTCATTCTTTCTGTCCTCACAAAATATACCCACATGCAATGTGTTAAATACAGGCTAGCAACACTGCTTTACATTCGTAAGTGGGGTGGCAGAAATTAAAAAAAAAACTTGTTTAATGGTTTTTAGTTTACCGGGCACAAAAAATCCCACACAGTAAAATTGTTTGAATTTTAAAATCATAACATTACCGTGGGGAAAGATCAAAAGTTGCCCGGATTCGAAAAATCGTAGATCTTGAACTGTTAGTAACAATAATACGGTTTAATTAAATCCATACTAATTATACGTCCCTAGAAACACGATATGCAATGTTCTGATAATAAATCTGAACGTGATTTCTTCCGCGTCAGCAACAAAAAGTATTACAATGGGGAAAAAACGGAGCTAGCTAGCAATTGTCTGCTGACGTACGCTTATCACTGGTCATAATTATTTTTTCTCTAGTTCTAGTTCTTCTTATCTAACCTACAATAGGAATTACTCACTAATTTTATCATTACTTATCTTTAAAAAGAGAACTGGCAATGTTTTTATATTATTAAAATTATGTGGACAGTCAGTACTTTTACTTGGTTAAGATCCGCGACAAGCAAACAAAAACAGAAAAATAATAATGTGTCTTTTTATAATGGAAGAAGTGGATTTACGGGGAGCTTAAACTAAATCTTACCGAAAAACGGCCGTTAGCAAATGTCCACCTCCCAAACACTGTCAACAACACCAAACACACACTACCACTTTTCCACATTGCACACGATACGTGTTTCGCCTCGACACAAGAAACTAAGTAAGACAACAGAAATAGGGCGTCTTGGAGGAGGCTTATGTCCAAAAGTGTACTGCCATAGGAATTAAAGTGCGCCGCTGAACTTTAGAAATGTTTAGGAAAAAATATAAGGTTTTATATTATTACAATTAGAGTTTAAATTAAAGCAAAAGTACTTATATATGTATATGGACAAATTAAAATTATTAAATAATATAATCTAAAAAGAAAAGGTACAAATTATTCTAACAGGAATTATCAGGAAAAATATATTTGATTCTGACGAGGGCGAAAAGCGACTAATGGAGAGCCGTTTCGCTGCGATGAATGGTAGCGGATGGAGCTCTGTGGTCCCTGCCAACCCCTGCGGGGGATAGGCGTGAATATATAAAAAAAAATATATTATTTGTTTTGTTACGCGTTCTTTCTTAGTATCATAAACAGATTTTTATGCATCAAGCCGACTCACACATGTCAGGCTCTTTGTGTGCCGTCAAATTTTGAATTCATTAAGTGTTACCGTGGCAATAAAGTTTGAGAATCACTGCTCTAGACACGAAGGTCTTAATTATTGCACAATAATAAGTAAAGATTTTAATATTGTGCAATGACGAAGAAAAAAGGATGAAGAGTCGACGGTGAATCTCATCAGTGACGCGTTACTTATACTTTAATCTCTTCTCTTCTTCTATGAGTGCCTCTCCGACTTGCGAAGGTTGGCAGCCAATTCAGCACAAGTCTCCTCCTCCTACGCGAGGTGCAGCAGTTCTGGAGCACACGCTATCTCAGTCCACTCCCTGATATAACGTAGCCAAGACTTTCGTTTTCGACCAACTTGTCTTTTGCCCGCGATTTGCCCGTCATGATCAGTTGCAACAACTAGTACGTGTCATGTCTCATGATATGACCCAGGTAAGCAACTTTTCTACCTTTGACGGTCTGCATAAGTTCACATTTTTGCTTGAGTTGTCGGAGAACCTCGTCATTTTTTTTGTTTGCCCATCCTTTGAGTCCAGCTAATAGCGAGTATTATTTAACCTGTTGGCCATCCAAAATGGTGGTGTTTTGAAACAATTTGAATCTTTATCACTATCTCACCCACTTGCCGTGTTGTTCTAGCATTATTTGTTTGAAAACAACCTTCCTTTTAACCGATTGGTCATACTGTTTAAAGTACTGTTTAAAGTACCTCCGAAGAAAAATACGAGAGGCAAGAAAATTCATAATTTCTTCATTTCCGTATTTATAATTAAACTGCAGATACATAGGGTCTAACAAACCTGTAGACATATTAGCATACCTGAAGTCAACGGGTCAAAACTTAGCTTTCAAATTTTCGATCAAAACCTTTCGTGAGGTTTCAGTGTCCACGTATTGATACAGAAAAGGATGCAGCGGCTCCCGCGAGGGGGCAGGGCCAGCGACAGACCCAACGTAGGAATAGGTTCAGCCACATCTCGCAAAGTCGTTAAAGGACACCCAAAAACCGCTGGGAACAGCGGCATCTAGAACCGGGGGGCGGTCGCCCCGTTGAGTTGCTGAGCGAGCAGTTGGGGTTCATCCCCGAGGCCCGATCTCACATCCTCTGTGGTTGTGGATGTCCCCAGTATGTATATGTAGGATGCAGCCACTAAATCGCTTAAAAAAGCAATAGATCAGTTGGTAAAGACCGGTCTTACGATCTGACGCAGTGAGTTCGTATCATCCATTGGACTATTGATGTGAAGGTTCATTCCTAGCACAAGTATTATTAAATAGCTTTTGGACTGGTTCAACAAGAATTCTAATATTAAAACTGATAGCCTTATTTTTTAAAGTTGTCAAACATGATAGCGGTAGAGCCACGCTACAGACGAATACTTTGTCAAGAATGGCATATTTGTCTGTAGCATGAATGGGCCGGCTCGCCCGGGGAAGTATCACACTCCCGCAGAAATTCGGCGTCTGAGTGTTAGCTTAGCTACCGCGCTTCGTACGGTGAGCGGCTGAGTTTCGGAGGGCCCACACCCTCCCCCTCCTACTCCTATAATGTCACATTCCTTAAAGGTTGACCACACCTCCGCACTGCCTATGGCGCTGCGGATGTCTATGGTCGGCGTCGATTGTTCTTCATCAGGTGACACGCCTGCTCGTTTGCCTTCCTATCCGATAAAAAAGCATGATTTCTTCACTGAAAGCCTCACCAATTTTCACGTCAGTGAGTCGGGAGTAATCGAACTTTAATGTATATATAAATTAAACGCAATCTAGAAACTATCTGAAAATATTTCAATATAGCGGGATAAAAATAGAAGAGGACAAACAAACAAACATACAACTGGAAAGCAACGCCCGGATATATTCGGAAAACACGATTACATACTCTTGTAATAAGAAGCACGCAAACAAAATATATTGCGTGTGAACAGGCGATGCATATGATCGCTATAATACCATTACTCTTACAAGTAAACAAAATTCCAAGTGTGAGATCACAAGTTAGGGTCACCATCTGTTAAATCAATAAATCAGGACAAGAAGCTCTCAAACTTCGATTTATAAAGTTTAAATAAAATTTTGAACTTTCAACTGTAATGATTTTAATTCTAAATAAAATTAATATAAATTGTTATAATTTACATGTGATAAATTGCTAAGCGTGAGGATAGTAATTAGGGTGGCCATGTGTAAAATAAATAAATCAGGACAAGAAGCTCGTAAACCTCGTATTATAAAGTTAAAAATCCTTGCCTTATAGCTGAAATGTTTTTACTTCTAAATAAAATTAACTTAAATGGTCATAATTTATATGTGAGTAAAGAAATTGGTAAATGTAAGGTTAGTAATTAGGGTGACCATGTGTAAAATAAATAAATCAGGACAAGAAGCTCGCAAACCTCGCATTTTAAAGTTAAAAATATTATCCTTATAGCTGAAATGTTTTTACTTCTATATAAAATTAATTTAAAAGGTCATAATATATATGTGAGTAAACAAATTGCTAAGTGTGAGGTTAGTATTTAGGGTAGCCATCTGTAAAATCAATAGATCAGGACGTGAAGCTCGCAAAGCTTAATTCGAAAGTTTAATATTACCTAAATAAAATTAATTTAAATTATTATAATTTATGGATGAGTAAACCAATTGCCATTGCGAGCTCGTTAATTAGGGTGGCCATCTGTGAAATCAATAATACAGAACAAGAACCTCACAAACCGCGAATTTTTAAGTTTAAAACCCGGGACCATTTACTTGAAATGTAATTTTATTTCTCTAGTAAAATTTAGCAATACATTTGAATTGTTATAACTTATTTTGGAAAATTAAATTGTTATAACTTATTTTGGGAAATTAAGTTGTTATAGTACATTTATTAAAAGCGTTCACTGCTACGCGTGTTTGAAATGATATCTCCATGAGACTATCCGTGCCGCTGTAAAAGCATATGCATACCATATAAACCCATACATACACTTCTGCAACAGTTCATCACGCGATAAAAGGTCGCAGTGTGCGCCGCGCTTTATACCGGAAAAATTATCGCTACAATTGCACCACTATTTCATCACTTAAGGCATCAGAGATTATGATATCAATAGAAATCAACCAATATACCTAAGATTGTTAACGAAGATATTGCCAATGAAGATGTGAATGGACGATAATGCATTTCAAAAGCGATTTCAACACGTACGCCGGAAGGCCGCAGCAAAAAAGTGTAATGATATTTATTATAACGTATCGTCTGGTTGATGTACGGCAACCAGCGGCCCTTAAGCAATTACGGTGCGGCCCGCATAAGTAAGAGACGTTCCACACGACGAGCAGACTTTTTCAATCCTTAACTATCGAAAAACAAGCATTGTTCTCGATTGACAGATGAATATGTAGATGCGATACTGCGCATTTCTACATCTAAAATGGAAGTAGACATTAAACACTTTCAAATCAAGTAAAATCACGTCAGATTTATATATTTTACTTAATTACATTAAACTGAAATTAGTGTAACAATAAATATGGTAGAGCCACGCTGCGGACGAATACTTTGTCAAGAATGGCATAATATTTGTCTGTAGCATGAATGGGCCGGCCCGCCCGGAGTAGTACCACACTCCCGCAGAAAACAAGCGTCTGTGTGGTAGCTTAGTTACCGCGCTTCGTAAGGTGAGCGGCTGAGTTCCAGAGGTTATGCTTAAAGGTCGGCAACGCTTCCGCACTGCATATGGCGCTGCAGATGTTTATGGGCGGCGTTGATTGCTTTCCATCAGGCTCGTCTACTCGTTTCCCATCCTATCCCATAATAAAAAAATATATTAGATGAAATATGGACCGCACCAATATCCTCATAACGTTTGTGGCCCCTATATAAAAAAGGTTGCTGATGCGTGATCTAGACGAATGGCGATCCAGTACGGTGCATTTTTCCCGAAATTTCGATTGGCCGGTTGGTCACCCCTGGCGATCTAGTAACGCTGACGAGACAACGCCAGCGGATCGGTGGGAAACAATAGAATAATCCTATTTCAATTACGCTAATGTATAATGTTTAAAACAATTAAACACAACCTTGATCCACCAACCGGAGCAATTGTCTTATTACATTAAATATATTATTTTTTAAAACATGATTACTTATTGCCGAAAAAACTCGGCAAATATTTCATCAGAACGAGCTCGCAACTTTTAATCGTGTGTTACACGCACCACAAAAAGATTCCTATATGCAAATTTACTTTCAAAAATGTTTCTATAATTTATCTATAATATAATATATTAATACCTGTAAAAAATATAGCATACACAATGGCTGTCAATGCATTCAAGTTTTCGCTCGGAACGGCGTGGTATCTACCAGTCACCTTAAACTAACGCCGTCAACTCCAAATTTTTATTTTTTGATGTGTGTGTGTTATCATCTTGTATGTGTGTGTGTGTGTGTTAACATCTTGTGTGTGTGTTAACTTCTTGTGTGTGTGTTAACATCTTGTGTGTGTGTTAACATCTTGTGTGTGTGTTAACATCTTGTGTGTGTGTTAACATCTTGTGTGTGTGTTAACATCTTGTGTGTGTGTGTTAACATCTTGTGTGTGTGTTAACATCTTATGTGTGTGATAACATCTTGTGTGTGTGTGTGTTAACATCTTGTGTGTGTTAACATCTTGTGTGTGTTAACATCTTGTGTGTGTGTGTTAACATCTTGTGTGTATGTTAACATCTTGTGGGTGTTAACATCTTATCGCGAGGTATGGGAGGGAAATCGTAGACCTAGACATCGTCTCGATTCAGGCTATGTGGCATAGGGTAAAGACCGAGCCGTCGTCAATGTTTCACATCTACCAAGCGTCTTATGACTCTTCTCTTTTTCATTACATATATCTAAATTCTTTTTATAACTTTTGTTGTTTTTCTACTTCGATTAGCAACACCTGAACATTTAACGCTTTTTTATGGAATAGAGAGGCAAACGAGCAAGCGTGTCGTCTGATGGAAAGCAATCAACGTATCATATAATCATAGACATCCGCAACACCATAGGCACTGTTAACATTGCCGGCCTTTGAAAAAGAAGTGGGCTTGTTTTATGAAAGTTCCAATGTCGTATCAGTTCGGAAATACCGCTAAAGGTAACTGGATCCATAGAGTGGTGGTGGCTGGAATGAAGTTTCTGAGAAAACACACCATATTGGATCGCCATTCGTCCAGATGGTGGTGATGAAACTTTTCTGTTCTGCAATACTTGTAACGCTTCCGCGATTACGGAGAAGATATCATCGTTAGTATAATTGGCTAGGATAAATATAATCAGAACATTACGAATAACGGAAAAAATGAATTCTATTGTTATATTTGATGGTTTTTCACAGAACAGGCTGGTATCATTAACTGGACGGAAATATGCTATTCCTGTCAAATGATAGTGACTTTGTATAGTGTTCTCAAAAATTGTTTGCAATATTAACTACGGTTGAATTTCACTACTCAACAATCCATAACGGATAAGGAAAAGTACTATCTGGATGCATGGAGTTATTGTACGGATTGTTTCTTTCAAAACTCTTTACCACTGACCAACAAGCTACATGCAACGGTATCTCTGACGGACAAAAAACAACCTTTCATAAAAGCCAACAACATTTCTGTAAATCTATGGTGTTTGAGATATCTATAAACAACATTAATTATTTTCCATCAGTCTACATACTAGCTTGTTAACCTTCTTATTTCATAAGAAAGAGATTTTAAAAGATAAAAAAAATGCATTAAATTTTACAAGATCTACATGAGATATGAGATAGCCTATGATTTACCAAGTTAGAATAAGACAGAGTATTTTAAAAAGGTGACAGACAATAAATCGAGAATAATAAATGATATACTTACATGTGTACCACACATACTGTACCCACACATAGGTACTGGCGGCAAAGAATATATACTGCACTGGTATAAAGAAGAAACATATCATGTCGGACGTAAGAGCTATGCAAATGAAGAACACTGAGAATGCCTGAAAAAGAAAAAAAAATATTAACTCATTGATCCTGCCAATTCGCCACACTCACCGATACAAATACACACTTCTGTCCCCATTTACACACACATACACATCTTTTTAACCAGACAATTATCCACAAAATCTTCTTTTTATTAATGTCCAACTATTTTTTTATATAAAGATTCAATATATTTATTTATAAATCAAATCAAAAAAGTTTTTAACTCGTCAATCTGATGTCTATAAAAAACAAGCATACACATATCTTAAAGTCAGGCAATATATTTATGATGCTTTTAGCATTGCAGATGTCTATGGGCAGTGATGATTGCTCTCCATCTGGTGACACACTTGCTCGTTTACCTTCCTATCCCGTAAAAATAAAATTATTGTTAAGTTCTTTAGTGTTGTACAAAAACAATAATTTTTCATTATCCTTCATCCATTCATCAGCTGAATTTTACCACCCACCTTGCATACTTCACTTGTATATATATGTTTTAGTCTGTAGATCCTAAAACAAGTAAGGAGCTGCTTTAATTTCATCTGTCAGTTTTAGCCTTTGGCAATTTTAGCCAATAGTTTTTTTTATGGGATAAGAGGGCAAACGAGCAAGCTTCTCGCCTGATGGAAAGCAATCAACGCCGCCCATGGACAATCGCGACACCGCAGGAGTCGCGGAAGCGTTGCTGGCCTTTTAGGTATATATAGGCTTGTTTTTTGAAGGTTCCAATGTCGTAACGGTTCGGAAAGACCGCCGAGGGTAGCTGGTTCCACAAATTGGTGGTGCGTGGAAAGAAGTTAAGAGAGAAACGCACCGTAGTAGATCGCCACTCATATCAAAGTTACCTAGGCTAATATAGTTCAATGAAAGAAATTCAACTCACGAGTCCTTGATATTTAAATGAGTCATAAAGTGATCTCAACATCATCCAGAAGGGCCAGAGGAACTCAAATCTGAACTCCAGCATATAGTCTGCCATAACAATTGTTACCCAAAGCATTACAAACTTCAGGTATAGCATAGAACTGTAAATAAACACATATTAGAGGCATATGTTGTTTAATAACAATATTGTGCTAGACTTTGCTTAAAAGTCTAGTATGGTTGTCATTATTTGGACAAGGTCAACTCATATGCCAATAATCTTGTAAGAGCCAAAGCAAGTAATTTGCACATCTAAGAAAACAAGAAATCTGCACATGGCACACAAAGTGATCTACATGTGGGGTGGTCCATGTAAATGTGGCCCCATGTGATTATCCTGACAGATGTTTCTATGAAGCATATTAAAAAGATAAGTATCCTAATAAATCTCACAAAACACTTGAGGCAGTTAAGTTTCCGTGCACTACCTGCACACTGCTGCCTCAGTACAGTTCTAATAATTTCCAGGTTTCTTTCCATACAGCGACTAGAGATCCATGTTGGACATATTAATATGATTGTGGATTTAACTCACAACATTTGCCTCCAAAAACGAACTACACCAAGAGCTTGCATGAGGAGAGTGATGAGTATGGAAGAAGCAAAGAAAGCATAACAAGTCTGTGGTCTCTGTCTACCGCTGACAAAATTTGATTAATATATTAATTAAATCTTAGAAATATTGAGTCCTTTATTTAGACATTTATAGCATATTTTTTTAATATCTGATCTTTTATACATGTTTTTATTTTATTTATTATTTTTATCACTATTTATGAAAAGTCAACTATCTGCTCTTCATCATACATCGCCTCTGTACACTTACTGCTATAATGTATGTTTACCCTTTTCTTTATTACATCTCATAACTCTATTATTTTTTGCATTAAATCAAAAAATGTAATAGTTTAACGATCCAGGAACAATTTTATATTTATACAAGTTGTGACATGTAACCACCTGTGTGATATTGATATTTTAAATGCTTCAAACTTGCTGTTTATGTGCACGCAAATCATTCAAGTTATGCCCTTGAATGTAAATACATACGGAAGTCGCGACTGAATTCTATATTTCTTGATTAATTGACATGAAAGTTTTTTAAAGGGAGAGGTTGTATCAACAATAAAAATCACATATCTTTATATGAAATGAGCATAGAAAACTTATGTGAACAAGATTCTTTTTATATTTTTATAACACCGCAAATTAAACGTGACACTGCTGGCTACAGATGGTACTTTCTACCCACACATTTCCATATCCCATGACTTTTATAGGTTTACTTAAGTTACAACAACATTATCCCACTCACAGATATTTCATGTAAACCTGTAAAATAATTTATTTACACTATAAACCACGTCCACTCACTTTCCATACATTCCCTCGGTGATTTTTGTGCGCTTTAGGGGGCGCCGCATTTTGCCAGTTTCGGCATTTCGCCTCTTCATATTTTTCCTCCACGGTGTAAATTACGAATACAGGCCCTCGGTTTACAACACTTATTTACCTCGAAACATTTAAAACAACAATGATCTACAGATAGTGCCTTTTGTTGTCAATCGGCCTATGTCCAGAATTTACGAGGGAGATGAAATATCGGCAAACTCTTTTTGCGTTTACTCATGAATAATGTTGCCATAAAATGAACATTTTTTGTTCTATTCACAAAACGCAAAAATATATATTAATATTTTTAATATTAATTGATTTTCCTCATTATACCAATATTTATATTCTAAATCATATCCTATATACTCATTTTTTAAAGATCGACCATAATATAAGTAACCGATACATAAATATAAAAAAATTACAAATATGATTAGTATTATAAATACAAATAACAGATTATCAAATTTTTGATTATAAGAAATTAATTAAACTTTATCGTCCTTTTTCAGGCTGACTCCCAAAAGTCTATATTAAGATTTGATAAATTGGCCATATTTTATCAATACAAGAATTTAAAAACCTTGAATTATACTTTATTATTAGACAATATTAATATGCTTTTTATTTCTCACTATATAAATAAACTAAATTAAACTATGAACAATTGGTTTGTAATTCAAATAAAAAAATAATAATAAATGTAAGAAAATTACATGGTGAGTATTTTAATCAGTAGTATTATGAATTTATATTACTCATGATATTAATATCATTACGCTAAAGTTTTTTGAGTTTTCTGGCCTATATCTATGTAAGATATAGGCCAGAAAACTCAAAAAACTTTTTCTTTTCTTTTCTTGGCTCTTCGATGGCAATTAGTTACAACTATTATGGCAGTGTCAAGTAATATACAATAATATCCAATCTCTTGAAATGTAACAAGTCAGTTCATCACGTTGCGTCTTGATAAAATGGTGGCAATTTTACCAAAAACCTTCTATGGACTTTTTCAGTCAACTTAAAAAGTTACGATACACGCATTTATTTCATATCACTTCACTTATACAATTTAATCGAACTATATTGCATAATACGCCACCACAATTAAATAATATAACAGATAATAATATAAGATTATGAAAATGAAATAAAAACACAACGCCACTGATGTAAGTTGGCGGGAAAAGTCCCCCTCAAAAAACTTGTAAATTATTTTTGACATTGGCGTAATAGATCATTTACTTGAATTAAATCAAATGAGATGATGACATTGACATTGCTATTTGTATACAAAAAAAAGGAGAGGGGAAATGAAAAACAGGCTTTACTTTTTAATTAATTTAAGTGTAACAATTGTAATTACCATATTATTACTAACAAAATGACTCAACAATCTCTTTTTAATTCAGTACGCAGTTATCTAGCATCACTTTATATGTTTGCCGATGATGAATGGTTATCTGGGTGCGTATTAATGTATTTTAATAATTTTTTTAAGGTAATGAAGATATGACGACCGATTGGCTCAGTGGCGGGGCCCTCCCCCGCGGCGTCAATGGTCGCGGGTTCGATCGGAATAAATATTTATATGGATTTATAAATGTTTATTCCGAGTCTGGTAACCTCCCCAATCCGCATTTCCTTTCCTGTCTCTTCCTTTCTTCTCTGTCCTTCCTTTCCTCTCCGCCAATCCACGGTCTGCCGTGCCAATGGATGCGTGGCTAGGGGCGAGCCTAGTCGCAAGCTTGCCGATCGTCCCGGGATCGGGCTCCCCCGGTTACTATGGTGCCTTACCTCAACATGCAGGGCTCTGCTGGGGCTGACCTCCATCCTCCCTTGCGGCTCGTGGGATTCACTAAGACGAATTTAATATACCTAATTTGTCGAAAATGACGTCGACGTGGTTTGCCACCTGTCACATCCTGATTCTCACGAGGACGAAAAGCGACCAATGACGAGCCGTTTCGCTGCGATGAAAGGCAGCGGATGGAGCTCTATGGTCTCTGCCAACCCCTGCGGGGGATAGGCATGAATATATATAAAAAAAAATAAAAAATAATCAAGATAACTGAAGTAATCTTCAACTTCTTCCATTTCTAATAATACTGTGCATATTAAGGTGTACTTAGCCAATTCACTTACCCTTTTGTCTCAATAATAATGACTCAAAACATTTACTATAGTAGCTGTAGAGTGATGAAACATCCTGCACTTGTTATCTTCCTAAAAACCTATAATCAATTGTTCATAACTTACAGATTTGTGGAATATTTAACTGAAGATAATAGTGAAACATATTCAGAAAGTGAAGTTCAAAATCTAGCAAAAGAGCAATGGTTATTGAATGATTTGAAAAATATATGTCCTGGCTCTTTGCCAGCTAATTTGAGAAATCAACAAAAGATTATGTTAAGTGGTAGATTTGTGCTTCAAATAAATGCCGCTGTGGATATAGGTAATTCTGATTATATAGTTGGTAAACTAATAATGAGCTATTACTGCCACCCCACTTATGAATATAGAGCAGTGTTGCTAGTCAGTATTTAACACATTGAATGTGGGTATATTTTGTGAGGACAGAAAGAATGAGTAACTCAACAAACTACTGGGAAGAAACAATGCAAACCGTTGCCTAGTAATACACACACCAAATGTGCCTCTAATACAAATTACTAAATATTTACTTTTATCTGACCCACATTCCAGTGGCAGACTGCAAAAAAGAAAAGTACATTTTCTGCATGCAATGCGTTATATTCACAAATATGTTAATTTCAAAAAGTGAAAGGAAAGCAAACAAGCAGGTGTGTCACCTGATGGAAAGCAATCCATTCTGCCCATGGACATCCACAGTGCCATAAGCAGTGCAGAAGCATTGCCAGCCTTTAAGGAAATTGTCATTATGGGGGGGAGGGCCACCAGAACTCAACCGCTCACTGGACTGTGCTGTAGCTAAGCTACCACTCAGATACCAGTTTTCTGCAGGAGTGTGGTACTTCCTCGGGCGAGCCGGCCCATTCATGCTACAAACAATTAATAGGCCATCCTTGACAAAGTATTCGTCTGCAGCGTGGCTCTACCATTTCTAAAAGAAACATATGAATAGTGTGTGACAATGATTATCCTAATTAAGCTAGAGTATTCTGTACACTATAGATAATTAGAGTTAGGTATGCTATTTAAATATAGATTTTTAAGGTATAAATTTCCTGTTTTTGCATTTTTGCTATGGGAAATTTTTTTATCTATGCAAATACAAAATAAATTTTCTGCAGCATTAATGTGTAGGAGGATCCAGCTAATTACTGCATTTATAAAAAAACTGATTTTTAAGTAGTCAGTTTGGTAATATATAAATAAAGTTGTTAGCATTGAGCTAGATGGTTAATGGTGTACCAGCTGGTTTCCGCAACTTGATGTCATCATGTGCCTATTTTGCATCGAGCCTTGAGCTAGAAGTCATCTATTTTCCATTCTTATATTTCGCTCCTCCCATTCTTTACAACTTACCCTAAGGTAAACAACACATTTGTAATGCTGTTGTTATTGATGTCAGATGTCTATGGACAGTGATGATAATTTACCTTCAGATGATGTCTGTTCTTATATGCTGCTGTATGTTATGTCATTAAATAATTTAGCTTTTTTATTTATAAAATACCTAATATTTTATGTTAATAATTTTAAATATATTTAAATTTTGAATAACTGACTGGTAACCCCCCCAATCCGCATTTCCTTTCCTGTCCCATTCCTTTCTTCTCTGTCCTTTCCTTTTTCTTTCCGCCAATCCACAGACTGCTGTGCCAATGGATGCATGGCTAGGGGCGAGCCTAGTCGCAAGCGTGCCGATCGTCCCGGGATTGGGCTCCCCCGGGTACTATGGTGCCTTACCTCAGCATGCAGGGCTCTGCTGGGGCTGACCTCCATCCTCCCTTGCAGCTCGAGGGATTCACTAAGACGAATTTAATACACCTAATTTGTCGAAAATGACGGCGACGTGGTTCGCCACCCGTCACGTCCTGATTCTCACGAGGGCGAAAAGCGACCAATGACGAGCCGTTTCGCAGCGATGAATGGCAGCGGATGGAGCTCTGTGGTCTCTGCCAACCCCTGCGGGGGATAGGCGTGAATATATAAAAAGTATATATAAATAAATTTGGACTTCCACTATAATCTTACAATTATAAAGAAATAAACAACATGAAATGTGAAGAAAATTTCAGGCACTCCAGCTTATCAGCAATACTTAAAGCTTCAAAAGGTAAACATGGAAAATGTTGAGGCCACCATAAAGAGTGAGGACAAAGTATCTAGTCACAGGTATCTATAACAGTATATATTTGGTTGCCTATTGTCCAAGACATAGGCTGGCTGGTAGAGAATATAGAAATAAACTAATACTTAATAAATATATTAAATTGCAATTATATGGAAAAAAGACTTTTCCCACTAACTTAGATCAGTGACGTTGTGTTTATATTTCATTTTCATATTTTTATAAGCCATATCATTTAATTGTGGTGGTTTATTATACAATATAGTTCAATTGAGGCTAATATGGTTATGATATAAGTTTAAGAGAAAGTGCACAGTCAACACTAACTTTTCTAAGATCTAAGTAAAGCATTTACAATACATTTCTATATACATATAAATATATAAATATACATATAAATTTTTTTCATAACCCAAATATTCCCCACTAGTGAGCATAGGCCTCTCCATTTCTGGAGGAACTGATGTTAACCCACCACACTTGTCTAATGAAGATTTTATTTATTAAAGATATTATATTATTAATTAAAGATATAACTTTTTATTTACAGAATGATAAAGTTGTATCTCACAGACGGGGTACAGGAAGTATCAGGTATAGAATATAAACCTATGCGGAATTTAAGCTGTGACATTACACCCGGCTGTAAGGTGCTAATAAAAGGTCAGATTTGGTATTTTAAATCATACTTTTCCATTGAGATAAGAAAGCAAATGAGTGAGAGTGTTACCAAATGTTAAGCAATCAATGATGCTCATTGACATTTGAGCTATGAGTATGGACAATCACCTAGTTTGAGGTCGAAATGGTGGATGATGTAAAGGGCTGATTTCCGTAACTCGACGTCATCATGCGTCTATTTTGCGTGTTGTCAGAATGGATAGCTCCTATTCTATTCACCCCAGCTCCTCGAAGAACTGCAGCAGCCACTTCGGCTTGCCTACAGCATTTATGAGGGACCCGGGTGCACCCAAGTATCTGGCCCGGTAATAGGCTACTCCCCTCCAACGAAGCACGATGTGAGCACCCGTCTCCTCCTCCTCCATGCAGGCCCTGCATAGTCGGGTATCTGTAACACCTAACACAAATAGATGTTTGTTAAATGCACCATGTCCAGTTATTACGTTGGTTACCACATGTAGTTGCGCTGTTTGGGGTCCATCTGAACATGGTAATGTAATTGAGTCAATAAATGAACTTGAATATTTTTTAGGTCCAGTTGAATGCCGCCGAGGGACTATTCTACTTACAGAGAGCGCTATAGAACTCTTAGGTGGGGAAGTGCAAGAAATAGCTGCATCACACTCCCTTCCCAGTCTCTTGACAAGGAAATTAGGAGTGACTATAACAGCAAGTGAGAACAAAACATGATTATCTCTCCTTTCTACAACTTAAAGTATTACCTATTATCCAAAAGTATTGCTAAAGACTTGATTTGTAAACATAGAGTATTCTATGAGACAATTTTCCATGGTTTGGCATCGGCTTAGTGTGAATAATGTAAAGAATTAATTTTAATTTGAACTATGCAATGCAGATCACAATTATCGGTTGCCTGTAACAGTTGTTAGCTGTTAGAAATGTATTAAATAATATTGTAGTGATCAATTATTGAATACCTATTAAATTTACTCTATGGTATATTATGTCATTGTGTAGTTCCAACTGTTAGCGGAAAGGCATGACTAACCAATCAGAACAGTGTTAAGAGTAGAGTAGGAAAATAGTAGGAGAGGCACTTAGCTGGAGTGGTTGTGAAAATAAATGAAATTATATTGATAAGGGATAGTGAGCTAAACATATATTTAATATAAGAATGTTTTTCGCTTTATGACAAACACATGAACATAATACAATACATATGTACTTATATGTACTTATGATTTTTTTTAGATACTGATCAAAACACATCAGTAAATCACCCCAGAAATGCAAACGTACCAACATCATACACTGAGATTCCTACAATGCAAAATAACTGTGAGTTCCAATCACCGCACCAAACATTTGAACAAACATGGCCCAATGACGTGGATGTTCGTGCTCAAACATTCGTTGACGACGACATTGATGTGGATCAACTGGCCGCCATAGAAGCAGAGATTGTACAAAATCCTGGAAAAAGACCTCTAAATGCAAACGATTCAAATCCAGAAAAGAAACCTAAAATCAATCAAAGCCCAACTCAAGGCAGCTTTGAGAATTACCCAGAAGAAGAAGATCTTATGTTCGAAGACGAAGAATATATGAGAGAAATGGAAGCAAAGTTTAACGAGCAGGAGATTCAATTCGATAGCAGTAGAAATAAGAGGCCTATTGAAGTGGCATCTGAACCATTTATATATATAAAACAAATAAATGATTTAAGTGTGACTGAAAAGGCTGGAAAGGTGTTTAAAGTAAAGGCGCAGATAATGAAACTTTTATCAAAGTTATCAGTGGGAAAGGAAGGCTGGAGTTTAAGGTGTGCTATTGTCGATGGCACAGGAAGTATTGAAGTTGACTTCACAAGTGACGTACTCTCGGAACTGGTGGGTTTCACGCCGCAGGAAATGAATCAGATCAAAAAGGAAATGGCGACGAAACCGGAACTCAAAGAGAAAGCAGTTTCGGTAAGTATAATAGATCTTTAGAATTTTTTTTTTAATAAAACAAAAAAAAATTCGTATAGAAATAGTTATATTACTTAACTTAAATGACAAATATGGAATAGATGTGGGAGTAAAAGGTGTCGTGACAAAAGTTGAGAAATGAATGCTTAGATGGTTTGGGCACATAGAGAGGATGGATGAAAGACGACTGGTAAGAGAAATGTACGTTGCAGATGTGGATGGAAGTGTCAGTAAGGGAAGGCAAAGGAACCTTCACAACCTTGACTAAAGTGCTGACGTTTTTAGAAACGACCAGATCAAGAGTACCTTTAGCAGGCTTACATGAGGAGAGTGATAAGTGTGAACGAAGCAAGGAAAGTGTGCCGAGATGGTAGCAGATGGAAACATGTTGTCTCTGCCTACCCCTACGGGAAACAAGCGTGACGATATGTATGTATGTAATACATATGCTAATAAGTTTCTAAGCATTTGTAAAACAATATATTTTTCATCGATTATAATATGAATAGATAATTGATTGTTTAATTGATGTTGTTTTTCTAAATTTTCTTTTCAAATTATCATTATCTGATTATTAATGGAGTCAGGCGTTACTTTGGGGAAATCCATCACTATATGGACAGTCAAAAGTTTTACTTAGCTAAAAAAGTGACTTTTCGGTTGTTTACAAGATGGAAAAGTGATAATGTGTGTTTGGTGTTGTGTATAGTGGTTGGTGGGTGGAGAATTGATGGCCGATTTTCGGTAAGTTTTTGGTTTTAGTTCCAAATAAATCCACTTAATCCAACGGAAGAACACACATTATTAATTTTCTGTTATTGTTTTGCTTGTCGCGGATCTTAGCTAAGTAAAACTTTTGACTGTCCATATATCATTATCTGCCCAAGCAGTCAAATTCGGGAAAATAGTCCCTCAAGGTACGCCACCTAGCTCTCCATATGCCTTAGGGTTGTCTCTTTTTGTTTTTATCTCCCACCAAACACTAAAAAAAAGTTTATATATGCGTTCTAAATTGCCAGCTTCATGTTGAACAATTAACTATATTATTTTATATTTTGATTATGATATTTATATTTTGATTACAGTGTATTCTGTGTTTTGGCCTAAAAGATTCTATTTTATTTTTACAGGCACTCCAAAAAGCTAAAGATACCCTGCAAGTACTTTACTGTATAATAGAGTTGACCATTTTGGAAGTTCCAAAAATAACTCGACTGATACCCTTTGATGATACACACATTAGTATATTGAAGAAAAGACTTGAGTGTCACAATTTATAATAGGTATTTCTATTTTAATTATAACCATTATCATTCAAAACTTGTATATGAAGCTTCTGACCATTTTTCAAAGTGGGTTTGTACTAAAATTAGTTGTTACAAGTACATAATTACGGAACTATCAAAGCTATAAAATTTTACGATAGGCTTATATACAGAATACATAGATATACATGTAGATCTGGAACCAAGGGATGGAGGGCGTACAAATGCCTTGTGGAAATTAAACCAAATGATCATTAGATTCTGAACCAATTTGATTTCGATTGTCAAATAAAATGCAGTACATTTATATAGATTTCTTAAGATATTTCCAAATTTATCTATAGATATTAAGACTATATATCAGTGACTTGGGGAGTGCTCCTAGAAATTGTTCAGAATAATTTCTGCTGCTGAATCCCACAACCATACAAGAGGCGGCGAGGAAGATATCTTAGAGGCGGAGCACCAGTAGAGACAGTAGACTGCTGCAGGCTTTCGTTTATGGTAATGGGTGTTCGGTGATAAAATTAGGTTTTCAATCATTTTTTCACAACCCATATATGTCCCACTGCTGAACGCGGGCCTCCCCATTTCTGTAGGAACGAACGTTTAACCCATCACGCTTGTCCAATGCGGATTTGCAGGGTTTACCATACCCGGAATAAATATCTGTAGGCCATACATATATTCATTACGATGAGGGTTCGAATCCCGTGGGCGAGGGGTCCCGCCACTGCGCTAATTGGTTGGGTAAAACCTAATTTTGTCACCAAAAATAAAAGAGTATGATTTTAAACATGATTCAAATAAAGTAAAACAATTTATGTATTTTACATCTATATTTTATTAAATACATATTACAACGCAATTGTATGTTGTTTAATATACAAAAATATTAAATACAAATTATTAACATAACACGGGCTAACCAAGGCGACCGAAACACAACACTAAAGATCCCTCTCAGGTTTTTCTGCTTAGCGTAACACAAGATGTACAACTGAATTACTACTAGTTTGAAAAATTTAATATAAGTCTCAAATTATGTGATTTGACTAAACAACTTAAAAGTCTTTAAAAACGAATTTATTACAATATTCTCCGATGTACAAAAAGTATTATAAAAAAGATATATGTAATTTACAATTATTATAAAATAGATATTTCTTTCAATCACTAGTATTTAAAACATTGAGTGTTTTTTTTTATGGGATAGGTAGGCAAACGAGCAATCAACGCCACCCATAGACAGCCATAGATATGTTAAGCAGTTCTAAAATTAAATCTATTTAAAAATGGATATATTGCGGTGTGTTACTCCAAGCAGAATCGTTTTTTAACAAATTACAAATGTGAATAAAAATTGAGCACTCAATTCACATAAACAATGCATATTATAAAACTTAATGCATGACATGAAATTTATTTAAAAAAAAATAAACAGAAATTGGTGAAAGTTTATTACCAGATGATGAAAATTTGAGCCTCAAAATTTAAATATGTAAATCGCGTACAATAACTTGATTATTATAATCCTTATAAATGATTTTATGTATTAACTTATAAAATCATTCGATTAACTTTAAAATTGATGAATAAATAAAAATGTCTATTAATAAAAAAGCGATTCTATCATTTTCATTGAATTATTTATCGACAATATCGGAATTGGATACAACATAAATCAATCAAAATAAATTAACGTATTCCACTGTTGCTAAAAGACATTTAAGAAGTGGCATTTTGTTTTAAAATATATTTAACTAGTTTACGCGTTGACACCTCAATGGAAGACTATGCCATTGAAACATATTAATTGTTAATTTATTGCATTAACACACGAATAAATACAATTTAAAATGAAACTTAACAGGAACCTTGCATGGTACATTTATTCTTATTGAAATGAACCCACAAAGAGAAGAAATATAGCTCACCTATAGTGAGCAGTGAAACATTACAGTAAATAGAACTGGGAACCACAATTTGAATTAATCATTAGTCCTTCGAGCCGGACTTGACCAGTTTCACAATAATATAAGAGTTGTTGAAAGAAATAGAATTTCAAACTGAATATTATGAAATTCAATATGTAATATGTGTATGTAATGTATTTAAACAGTGCTGAAAAATATATCTGTAAACAACTACATATGTATATAATGCTACGCAATAACGCTATGTATATAATGGCTGCATGGATGTTATGTCCATGACATTCGACTACTATGGAATACCGTCATTATATATACTTCAATATATTAAGATTGTGAAAAATCATTTATAGACTCTGAAATATATAATGTCAATGTATACAATTTATAACTGCTATATTCTAAAATCAACTGTGAAGCACTGAAAGTTAACTGTATTTTACAAACAGTCACGAAAGTATCTGAACATTTATATAGTTTAAAACATAATTAGTCACGAGAAAACAGCGGTACCTTGCTACATAGAAATATTAAAATAAAAAGACGATAATATTAAAACTTGTAAGCTATATACAGCGAGTTCAGTAAAATATACGACGTCATGCAACACCTACTTATATCCGACTATAAAGCGTCAGTCTTCCACTTAAATGCCATTCATAAATAATCAATTAGGCCAATATCATCCCGAGACTATATGGACGATGTGTGAAATTATAAAATCCTTTCATAGAATAGAAGATACGCTTGCGCCCTCAGAACTTTATCTTCGCTAACTTCAGAGACCATGCTGTCGGAAACGTAGTACCACTTGCCTGGCGGTGGTTCAGCTGTCGAAGTTGGCCCTTCGCCGGATTCGTAACCAGATAGGTCGGACTCCGAATCTCCATCACCTTCTCCATTACTAGCAAGAGCAGGTATATTAGCGCTTTTAGGCAGGAACCACCATCGTGGGTCTCCGGGTTTGACAGGCTGTCTCACTTTCACATAAGCTACATAATGACCGCCATGCATCCCTCCAGAATGTTCTACAATTCCATAAAGGGAGTACAGCAACTCGTTTTGTCCACGTGCAACGTTGGGTAACTTCTTCAATTTGTCCATTGCACAGAACGGTGCCAAGTCCAATATGGTTGGAAAGTCAACATGTTTGGACATTTTCCTGAACATACAACGGGGACCAAGCTGGAACCGTTTCAAGTGTAGAATCAGGATTGCTGGTGGACTGGATACCAGGAACCGCTTTGTAGCGTTTGTATATACAGTTTTTCCATCTTTACCATTGACTCTCTCTGTGCATGTCTCACAACCCACTTTATTATTTCCTGTAAGAAGTTCAAGAGCCGTAAATTGACTGAGACAAGACTGAATACTGCATTCGTCTTCATCACAGACATATCTCGGTGAAAGTGGACTTTGACGCGAAAACGACATGTAATCTCTTTGATTTTTCTCTGCTTCAATATTGTTTATTTTCGGTCTTGGGACTGTCGGCGGTGAATTGATAATAGGACTTATTGAAGGTGATAAAATGGGTTTTGACTTAGTATCTTCCATATCCAGTTTTAAATTGTCTAATATATTGGTAATATCCTGTTGGTTATTTTGGTCATTACGTGCTGTCTCTGGTGCTTTATTTTCAGGCAGTGACTCATAACTACTTTCTCCGCTGTGTTCCAATACATTTCTAGAACCTTTAACACTAATCCCACGAGTTACAACTTCATTAGAATATTCCGGTGCGAACGCGATACGAGAAACAGGCCTTTCGAATTCATTTTTGATTGATGATAGCTTGTTATGTTGGGGACTTGATAGATCAAGGTTAATTTCACTTGAAAGTGAACTATGACTTCCTAGTTCTTTGCCATTGGTTGGTGAATCAACATTATCAACTGTTTCAGTGGAGTTATGTTTAGTAGCTTCTGGACTCGCGACTCCTGAGTCGGGATTGGAGAAATTAGATAATGATGATAAGGGTTTATATTCTAATGGGATAACGGTAGTTGATGTTGAAGAATTAGTGTATTCAATTTTGTCCTTATCAGTTGACTCTGGAGTATTATCTGATTTCTCTTTATCCAGATCAACCGGACTGGTGCGAATTGAATCTGAACTGATCACCTTCTCCGAGTTATATCCTGATTCCATGTGGTAAGCGGCGAAGTTTGCGGCAGTATGAGCAATTGCTTGGGTACCCACAGAGGCTGTATGTGTGTCATTATGTCTAGGTACATCTTCTAGATTGTCTTCAACATCTGCATCAGATTGTTCAGATGAGCTTTTGCCATCTTCTTTTGCGCCATTTACTTCTCCAGAGTTCCTTTCTCTTGTAGAATTACCTGAAACGATGTTTATTTGATTATTAAACAAACTTTTATGAGCAAAATTACAATTGGCATCTTGGAAAATAGGTTTCAGTTTCTAAACGAAAATGTATTTTTCCTTAATTATATAAGAAGTAAATTTTAAAACATGTTTAAATTTTTGAAACCAAATTACTGATGGAATCAGGTGTTATTTTGTGGGAAACGATTATTAATATGGAAAGTCAAAACCTACTTTGCTAAGCTCCACGAAAATAAATCATGAAATGTGTGTTTATGAAACATTATACAAATATTTAAAATTAAAATCGTAATTTTACCCATTTTTGGGTAACTACTCAAGTGTTTGACAGTTTGAAATTTGAATAGTTTTTAATTATTTACACCATCTCCTAAATTATCAACATTATTGTTTATTTTGACTATCTTAGCAAAATAAATGTTGGCTTTAATTAAACTACTATTTAATCTTATTTTGATACATAAAAGTCACTTGTTTATACACGCTACTATCCATAACTGCCCAGTGTGTGTACGCTTAGTTTCTTCTTGAAATATAGTATATTTTTGGAACCGATAGATGGCGCTGTTTTCGATATCTAAAATGTTCTTTTTTCAACGGTCAACTGTGGCAGGAAAACGTCTGCCCCATGCCATTAAGTCTGTATAAATCATAATAATAACGTATGATTCATAATATTTGAAAACCTCAACTGAACACGATGACAGAACTGCTCATTGTAGCTTCTTTTAGTTTAGGACGATCTTTCCGATTTCTAAAATAAGTCACAAGCAAATACGTTTATTCATGCGGATGATAATTTGATTAGACAGCATTTAGTCCATTAACCCTTAGCGAACCATATAACTGGCATAGTATTTTTATTTCTTTTCTTTGATTGCAATTAGTTATAACTATTATGCCAGTTTTAAGTAAAATGGTATAATATCAAATCTAGTTGAAATGTCTAGTCAGCTTTTCACATTACGTCTCAATAAAATGGTGGCTATTCTACCAAAACCGTCTATGGACTTTTCAGCTAACTTAAAAAGTCACGATACATGCATTTACATGATATCACTTCACTTTTAAGCCTTAATCGAACTATATTTTATAATACGCCACCACGATTAAACAATTTAACTAATAATAATATAGTTATGAAAATTAAATAAAAACACTAAATGAAAATGAAAAATGTAAGTCCATATTTTTACTAACTTGTTTAATTTTAACAAATTGTTATTTTTTTTTACCTTGAATAAAAATTAATTAATGTTGAATTTATATCTTTGAATAAAAACTAAAAATATAGACATTATGTGGGATCAGAATTTTTTACTTAGCTAAGATCCGCGACAAGCAAACAAAAATAGAAAAATAATAATGTGTGTGTTTTTACTGGAAGAAGTAGATTTACAGGGACGTAAATCCAGTTCTTCCAGTAAAAACATCAACATAGCAAATACAGAGAGCAATATAGACATTTTCTTTGCCATACTCATATAAAAAAGTAAATAGAATAAATACTAAATCATAATAGAATATTTCCTAGGATACTTAAATACTTCCGGAACATTAAGGGTTAATAGATAGTTAGAACAAGCGAAGTACCACCTTTATTCTTTCGTGCGG
This sequence comes from Baronia brevicornis, assembly GCA_031353405.1. Classification (NCBI taxonomy): domain Eukaryota; kingdom Metazoa; phylum Arthropoda; class Insecta; order Lepidoptera; family Papilionidae; genus Baronia; species Baronia brevicornis. Next base: position 311,723 of record JASFAT010003042.1, on the reverse strand, counting down.
CTTTCCTTGCAGCCATCCTCTCCTTTTTGAGCTGATGTTTTGATGGCTTACTTTCGTCTTGCATGTTGTACATATTCTCTTCTGAAAATTTGTTTTTTTTTTATGCATTTGCATTATTCTACTATTACATACCTTACCTTTCTCAATTAATATATTATTAATGACAACAAGCAAAATACGTCAAATATATAATGTTTGTTTAGCAAAACTAATTAACTGGTATGGTTTTACTATATAATGATACTTAGAGGTATCTTGTGTGATTTTTTTCAAAGATAATTCCTTGGGATCGACCATGGGAAATTAAAAAAAAACTCATATTGCACCAATACCAACTAATTATGCAAGAATATGAGTACTAGCTGAGTTATAGCTGTATTTAGAACAGGTATTATTTGTATTATAATTATGTATCATTACTGTTATTATGTTAGTTCCATTTATGGTATTGTGTCCCATAAATGCTACACGATTATACCATAAATGGAACTCATTTACTTTTTTTGTATGAGCAGGTTAATTTCTTATGATTGATGAAGGGGAACTATTGTGTGATTATTTATCAGTCTTTAGTCAAAACAGCAAATGACCTGAACAAGTCAAGTCGGGCAAAAATTACTTGTCATGGAACACATTAAATAATATATTAGATGTAAATGCATCAGTGGAATCTTTTTAACATTAATAATATTATTATATTATTAATGTTAAAAAAGAGAAGTGTCATAAGATGCTTGGTAGAGGTGAAACATTGACAATGGCTCGGTATCTACCTTACGCTTATGGTTTACATATAACTGACCTGACCTGTATAGAGTCGAGTAGAGGGGAGCATAGCCTGCATCTACATGATGTCTCGGTCTATGATTTCACTGTCATACCACGTTAGACATTTCACATCAATAAAACTCAGATAAAATTACTTCTTGTACAGGGATGTTGGTTGGCAGAATTAGGTTTTCAACCTACCTTTCTACTACTTTCAAACAAGGAATATTTGACCACATTTATATTATAGGTTACAAGTCAAATAATTTTTATATGTAAGTAGTAAAGTTTGAAAACCTTATTTTTCCACCGGATTCTTTACATTTTCTAAATCTTGTTTCCGATCAAAGAACTAAACTTATATTTGTGACTTGAAATATCAGGTATTTTGCCTTTGTCACGTGCCTTCTATAATCGTTCTCCAAAATTTATGATATTTACTTAATTGTGTTATGAAAATTAGAAATAGTTAGTTATATAATCAAATGTTACATAAAAGTGAACTCTAACAGAACATTCATAACACACTGTGGCAACATTAGATACAACAGGCATGTTTTCATGATTCCAAACTGTACCAACAACAAAAATAAAAGCAAATACAAATTATGGGGTACATACCATTAGGAGTTTTCCTTCTAACAACAGCCGGTGGTTGGGGTCGACTTGCCGCAACAGGAAGCGAGAGATCCAAGAAGTATTCAACTCGGTCAGATTGATGGAAACATTCCTGACACTCTAGAGTGGAGACTAAGAAACCTCTGAATACCTGTAAGAGAATCGAATATTTGGTTACTCACTAAAAATTTAAATAACATAACCATAACGCTTTACAAAGCCATAACAACCATAAAAACTTTTGGAGTTACATAATCCAAAATCTTTCTAAGTAGTTTGCAAAAAAAAATTTAGTATTTTTCAATTTACTTGTCAAAGTTCAGTTTGTTAACAACAAAAGGGCGTTTACAATTTTTCTAATGAATTGTAATTTGTTCCCTAATGAAATAAATAGTTAAGAAGTAATAATAGCTCAGTTGGCAAGGCTTTTGGACTTATGATATGAAAGTCGTAAGTTTCTATATTCCATTGGATTATCAATGGTCTTATATTCCATTGGATGGTGGAGACAAACTTAGATATTAGAGATATTATATTGATGGAATTTAGGTATAGTGCTAGGAAATGGGTGGACCACCCATGGTGCTAGGAAGCACAGGAATGCCTTATATAAGCTTGGAATGGTAAACAAAAATTCTATTCTAGTAATATTTAAAATCATTGCTAGTTTTTTTTTTATAAACTCTCTTAATGGCAATGAAACAGCAAAAGAACTGGTATCCTAATATTTTACCCTACATTCTTGATTAAATAAATAATGAGAAACGAAATTAAATGTAAGTACGAACAAAAAACAGAGCATCCAAACAGAACCGTACCTGTTCTGGTCTAAGCATGGTGTCGGATGCTTGTTGGCCATAAAACTTCACCTTTTGTTTGACCTCCCCATCAACCTTGGATGGATCAACTTTGGAACTCATTCCAAGGCTGCTGAGTATCACCGACTGGTACCGGCGAAGATCTTCAGATCTGGAAATAATAAATAACTGACTTACATACCTTTATCTCCAAGAAATACTACAGCAACTTAATTTTGAATTGAATAACCCGATCACTTAAGTTTAAATTGAAAACAAACAAAAATAAATATGAGAACGCTTCGATTGTTTTATAGTGGCAAGGAACATCAGTTGGATTAGGTTAGTATTTAACTTTAAAATTACCTCGTAATAAGTCGGCCTTTAATATAGGTAAAATGATCGAAAGTTTAGCGTTCCTAAAATTCGAAATTGTTCCAGCAACATGTAATCTTTTTAGAACTTCGTCCTGTCTCTTTTCTGCGTGCAGATATATTCTATTTACTGTTCTTATCACGTATTGACGGCAGTCTTGTCAATTCTTAGATCACAATTTTTTTAAATAATAATATATTTAACATTTAAAAACACCTATTATTCCGCGGGATTTAAATTATAAATTTACTCGCACGTGATGTCAAAAAGTTTCGCGATCTGGCTGTTCAATTGTCTCGTGCTACTTTTTCCTGCTTATATAGATTGAATAGTTTATCAAGTTTACCTGACAGCTTCGAGTAAATGCCTCAGAAGCTCATGTGCGTCATGTTGATCACCACCACCGAATTGGGGCAGTTTATTCACAAGCGCACTCAGCAGTCTTCGCGGTGTATATACTCCTCCTTCACCTACCACAAAATATGACAGGATTAAGTGGGTTAATGTCAAGCAATTCAGCACACAAAATAGGCTCATGTTGATGTCGAGTTGCGGATGTCAGCTCATTCTACCATCTACCATTTAAGTGGGTTGATATTAAAGGGAGTAAAAGGAGGTGTTGTGACAAAAGTTCAGAAACGGATGCTTAGATGGTTTGGGCACATTAAGAGGATGAATGAAAGACAGCTGTTAAAAGAAATTTACATTGGGGATGTGGATGGAAGGGTCGGTAGGATTTTTTTTATATATTTAAGCCTATCCCCCGCAGGGGTTGGCAGAGACCACAGAGCTCCACCCGCTACCATTCAGCGCAGCGAAACGGCTCTCCATTGGTCGCTTCTCGCTCTCGTGAGAAACAGGACGTGACGGATGGCGAACCACGTTGCCGTTATTTTTCAATAAATTATTTTTTTTTTATATATATTTACGCCTATCCCCCGCAGGGGTTGGCAGAGACCACAGAGCTCCATCCGCTGCCATTCATCGCAGCGAAACGGCTCGTCATTGGTCGCTTTTCGCCCTCGTGAGAATCAGGAATAAATTAGGTATATTAAATTCGTGTTAGTGAATCCCACGAGCCGCACGGGAGGATGGAGGTCGGCCCCAGCAGAGCCCTGCATTGCTGCGGTAAGGCACCACAGTACCTGGGCGAGCCCGATCCCGGGACGGTCGGCACGCTTGCGACTAAGCTCGCCTTTAGCCACGCATCCTTTGGCACGGCAGACCGTGGATTGGCGGAGAGGAAGGGAAAAGATAGAGAAGAAAGGAAAGGGCAGGAACGGAAATGCCGATTGCGGGGGTTACCAGACTCGGAATAAATATTTATAAATCCATATATTTATTCCGACGCGGGAATCGAACCCGCGACCATTGACTCCGTGGGCGGAGGGTCCCGCCACTGAGCCATTCGGTCGTCGGTTTTTAAATTTAGATAGGTAGAAGATTAGAATTGGATTTTAAATTTTAATAACTTCATTTTTGTATTTGTAGGATGGACATTTTCGTACAACACGGTCCATTCTGGGTTACAAATTCTTACAACTTTGTACAATTAATATTTATTATTTATTTATAATTAAAGTATAATTTTTTGACAGCTTCATTTTGCAGACTTATTATAATACACTCCAGGCTCGCTTATTAAATTACGATCGATTATTAAGATATAAAAAAAAATTATAATATATGACTTAATTTATATAAAAAAAAATTATTACATAATATTGAAACTAATAAATCATGAGACAAGTAACAAATGATCGCTTATCGACTCCCGTGCTCATCCTGCCATTTAGGAAATCTCTGGATAAGTTAGCATTTCGAAAACAGATGTTCTGCGTGCGTTCTTACTGCATGTGCGATACGGGTCATAGACGGGAGGAGTCACTTGGGGTAATGTCATTTCCCTTTGGGGAGATATTGATGTTGAGGGTAATACTACCGTGGGCGTATCAAGTTCACGTATGTCATCGTCATCTATTTGTAGATCGAACACAATTTTGGTTCTGGATTTTTTTTTATGGGATAGGAGGGCAAACGAGCAAGCGTTTTGCCTTATGGAAAGCAATCAACGCCGCTCATGGATTTCCATCGTAATCGCTCGGCAAACGGCCGCAAGTGCTGCAATCCTCATTTTTATAAACGAAGAGTTTGCATCCGTGCACGCGCATGTGAAATTTGGATGCAAATATTAAGAGCAACACCCAAAGCGCGATGTTCACGGCGGGCAACAAAAACACCTTCATGGCGATGGTCATCAACAGTATAGAACTGAGATGGATTATATTCGACTCAGAGTTAAAGTTGACATCTGGCGAGTTTCTGTTTATTTAGTTTATCGACCAGTGTAGTGTAGTCTGAACGAAGATGAATGGCGAAAGCGATGAAGAATGATACGAATGATATAAGTATGTTATTATAGACACCCAACGATTCGGCCTTAGAATAACTAGCATCAACGTGTTAGAGGTGAATATGCCGAATAATGCCATGCTCAGCGTGATGATCGTATACGTGAACTTTTTTACATCCGGTGTTGTGACTTCCCACATTACATTCTCGACGCGCAGTCTTCGCTTTCGATGTATGCCCGAAAGATTGTGCCCGAAGTATCGAAATACTTCCCCATAAACAATTCCATAAAATTTACCCCTACATAAAGTATCGAAATACTTCCCCATAATCTGCTTGGCAATTGTATCGTAAAGTCAACACCACACAGCAAACGATGAAGTATGTAACAGAAGTTACTAAAGTGATGCCCGCTGAAAGCAGGCCCGCTGTGACACTTGGGATTTTCATGCTTTAACGTTGTGTAATTGAAATAGAATTTGCGAAACAGAAGTAAATGTTATGTTAAACTGCTAGTTTTGGATCGATTTGGTAATTACGAGCGAAGAAGAATCGGTGGGAAAAGACCAAGGAAATCATACCTTGACCAAATTGCCAAAGTTTAAAAAAAGGCCAGTCAAGAGTACCCTTAACCAAGGCAAGGAAGGTCTGCCAAGATCGTAGTAGATGGAGTTCTGTGGTTCCTGTCTACCCCTACAGAAAGTGAGCGTGATGATATGTATATAATATTAATAACAATATATTTAAATAAAATCAAAGTGTTCATCTGTGATATTTTTCTATGATATGTTATATTATTTTCTATAATCCATGTATGTCTCACTGCTGGGTAAGGCCCTCGCATTTTTGGAAGCTGCAGCAGATAGGTGATTATATTAAATACATTTTTTTATATTTATAGTAAATACATTATTTTATATTTATATTAAATTCATTATTTTGTTAAAAGGGCACAAAAAGCATTATTTTTTCACCATTTGTTCTTTCTCAGAAAACCACTTTGTTTCTGAAGCAGTGATAATTTATTACTTTTAATATTGATGTCAAAAACAATTCTTAGTGAATCTATTTTAAAAATTAAGACTTATGACTTTACTGTTGTTAGATATGGACTATGATATTTAAAATTATCACATCATTTCAGGACAGCTCTAAAACATGTGTGTTCTGAAGAAATAGGTCAAGCAGCTCATTATCCTAAATTTAGGACTGACAGTGTATTTCAATATAGTTGGTCCTATATTTCAATAAGTTTCACCATTTTAACTTCAATATTTTGTTAGAAACCACATGAATCAATCCAATTATGTTTATCTACTATTACACATAATGAGCTGTCATAATTATATAATTTTCAAGATAAGAATTGTTATTGAATACATATCAAACAACTGTGAAGCACTTACAAGGCTTCATATAATTAAACACAATAGAAGTGTAACATGAATGGGCTGGTACAACAATTACAGTGGTAACATTTTATTGTGTTACGCATTTTGTAAAGTGAGTGCAGCAGTCTGGAAGCCCATACCTCAATTGTCTTCTTTCCCTCCCATTACTTCTCTTATCTCCTACCATCAATCATATCTATTCCATAAAATAAATAAATAGCGATAATAATAATAAATTAGCTGCAATAGTTTAAAAAAGTGGAGTTGATTGGTTTCCATTACACTTGTTAGATGGTGTAACGGGCTGGTTTTCACAATTCGACATCATCATGCGCCTATTTTATGTATTTCAGTTATACTTGATCGTTTGCCTTTCTATCCCCCCTTATAAAACTAAAGGTCACTGTCACCTGATGGTCAGTGATCACTGCTGTTTATGTATATTTATAATAAAGGAATTGTAAAGCGCTTTATACAGAACAGTAAATACTTTCAAAAATTTACTTCACTTGCACAGAAGTATAAAAAGATGCTATTGTACACACCTGCTTGTAGTTCAGCCAATGTCTCTGACAATGTTCTAGTCAACATGCCCCATTCTGCCAATTGACCTGTTATCGGAGGGAGTTCCACTTCTTTTCCTTCATCACCATCCCCTTTAATCTTGAGCTTTCCTCCTGGTAATGTAAATCTTTCCCCTGGAGTTGCCATCTCTTGGAGCACATTTATTAAATATGGGGTTTGCACCAGACATTGCATTACGGAATTGAAAAAACATGTATTTCCTAAATTTGAGAGACCTCTAACTCTTGGAAAATTTAAAGATATTGCTTTATCTTTTCCTTTAGAGAACTGATCTGTTTTAATTATTGATTCAACTGGTAACGGGACATCAAAGTTTTTAATCTCTTGAGAATCAGTAAGTGGTCCATATGATAACATTGATTTATTGCTTGATGCCTGCTTTTTTAGGTATTCTATGCATTCATGAAGCTTCTTCGAGCTTGATGCAATAACTTCATTGCCACAATTGTAACAGTAGATCTCCCAACTTGTTGTATTGGCAGTAAGGGCATGGCAGTCAGAATGTGGAGTATTAAAGTGGTTTAAGGCGTGTTTATTACGGGCCCGCCCGCATAGTTGGGAACCACATCGCAAACACATCCAAAGACTCAAATCTTCCTCATAATTGGGGTCTGGTAACTCAATGTTATTGCTTTTCTTACACTCTAAGCACTCTTTTTCAAAGCCACTAGATTTAAGGGCTTTCTTGAGGCGCGTTAAATCAACTGCTTTGGCGACGTGAGGGCACAGGCATGCAGACTTCACATTTTCGTCGCATGATTCAGTTGAATCATCTCCATTCTCCCCGGGATCGCTTTGTCTCTTTTTCTTAACCATTTTCCGCGTTAATTCAGGTCACTTGCTGCCTGCAACGTAACAAGATACACTTGTAATAATAACTTCACTAACACAAAAAGAAGAAAATGTCAAATCTGTGTCGATTGCCTTTGCACGCGTGACGACGCACATTCACCAATAAAATATTAAAAAAAATAATAAATCAATATATTACAATAAAAATTACATTTTTAGTACCTTACTATTACATGTGATGGCAAAAAATTAATAGAACGTGGAAAACACGCTGTAAACCTAAATTTCTATGATTTTATGATACCATAAAATCGAGTCGTCAGTCCGACATCTTGGCAATGTCGGTAACATTACGAAAATGAATTCTTACTATAGTCTAAATATGAGTCTGATATATGTCATCAAATATCGAATATCATGAATACAGTGAAATAAAAAATGTTTTAATGAAATAGATTAAATTTTAACGCACACATTTAAATACGATTATAATTAAAGCATACTATAAAAACGACAAACTCTGTGCTACTGCTCTTTTTTCATATTTACCTTTGACAAAGTGGGGTACCTATATATAAGTTATAATTTTGTAATGTAATTATATATTTTATTGTGTAATTATATATGTGATAATTTTTTATAAGTACTTTCACAGGTTATTGGTTATTCACTTATTCATGCTATGGAAAACATGGTCGGTCGTTCCTAAAAAATTTTACACAATACGATACATGCAGGAGTTAATAAATATTTTAATTTTTTGAAAACCTCTACTAATATGTTCTTAAACTTTCACTACTCATATTATATCAATGAATAATTAAATACTAAAACAGATTCTAGTGCCTAAATACCAAGTATTCAATGCAATTTCAAAAGAACTAAATTTCATAAACAAGTGGTGAATAGCGGAACTAAAATCCTGAAACGTCAACATGACCGACATGGAAATTGTTAATCAAGTTCTAATTCATATTGATTAAATAAATTTGCTGTTTATATGTTCATATTTTTAAAACGCTAGGTCATTAAAAAAGACAGTGTATAATAAGTGTGATACTAATATGTGGAAGTTTCGTATAGTTGTCACAAAATAATTTATTGAACTTTTTAATGATAATTTATCATAAGCATATACATCAGAATGTCGCTGCCAGGAAATGGAATATTCGTTGTCCAGGGCGAGATGGCAATGCTTGTTACTGCCATGCGACGGAGTACTCGCTGGGGCTCTCACTCTTTCCCTAACGAGGAATATGATGTTCTTATGAGAACGTTCCAAGATTTAAAAACAATTCTTAACCAAGTAGATGATTTACGACTTCTGGACCCAGCGACGTATTTAAGCCCGTTTCTTGAAGTTATTAGGAGCAAAGAAACTACTGGTCCTGTTACAAGCCTTGCACTGTCAGCCATACATAAGTTTTTGGCATATGGACTTATTGGTAAGAGTTATAGAAGGTAGAGATGAAGAGTTTATAGTATATACATGTATTTGTAATTATTAAAATGGTATAAAGTCGGTGTGCTACCCAAATGTTTAGCTCTAGAATATCTAACTGGTCTGAAATTAGTATTTCATAAAAAAAATGAAATGAAATGTAATTAGTAACAATTATAATATGATCTATTAACCCAAGGTTTCCTAATATGTATTTGTTCCAAACCTGTTTAGTAACATATTTATATAGTTTTATTATTTATATATTTTATTACTTCTCATTCCTTTTGATGTTATGACCTACAAAAGTAGATTATGCTGCCCTCATGTATGTCATACTTGACACTGTTCTCTCTCTAGCTTCATTTTCACTGCTTCTTATTTGGACATTTGTAGTAATGGTTAATTGGTCTGCTTACTGCTATTCTCTAAGTTTCTCCTTCTTCCTAGCTGGAGTAAAAATTATGGATGCATCAAAAACATAAAAGACTTGCTCACTAGTCTAAATAACAATTTGATGATCTAGTATGATTGCCTGGCTTCCCTTAAACAACTATAACTTGTCAGTAATATCTGCACACATATTATCTTAAGAATGGAAGAATGAGGCTCAGAAATTTTTTTCGTAGCCCTCATATGTCCCACCACTGAGCAAGGGCTTCCTCATTTCTAAAGGAACATACATTAACACACCATGCTTGTCCAATGCCGATTGGCTGGTAACTAGACAATAAATATCTGTAGGCCATACATATATTTATCTCAATGCTGGTATGAAAACCATGACCATTGACTTAGTAGGAGGTGGCCCCATTGAGTTGCTGATAATATGCTATTAATATTATGCTCTATATGTAGATGATGAGTAAATGAAAATAGTGTGAGTTTTCGTCACTGCTGGATGAAGTGATGATTTGTGTAGAATGGCAGAAATATCTATATAGCTGAAGTGGGTTTAGGGGACACATTTTACCGGAGATCTTTGTTCAGCTGTGCATTGCTGCAGTCTGATAATAATAATGTTGTTAATAAAAAAAACTGCAAATACTTTTATGAATATGTGAAAAGTAGAACACCTATTGGCCAGATGGAGCAACAATTACTAAAAGGTGGCTAACCGAAACCTGATGGGTAAAGTCGAATATTGGATTAGAACTAGACTTCACAAATATCTCAGGGGAGACATGCATATATGATATGCTACACACATAATTTCATAATATGAAATCATTAAAGAACATTTTTGACACTTTCAGATCCCACTCACCCGAGTGTACCAGCTACTGTGGAAGATATAGCTGATGCAGTCACACATGCTCGATTTGTTGGTACAGATCACTCTTCCGATGGAGTTGTACTTATGAAAATTTTACAAGTAAGAATACTATTAATGAAATTAAAGTATTCACTTTGCAATATCTAAATAATAACCAATTCATATGGGGTTTCTTAATGTCAAAACTGTCTCGATAATTAAATTTTGTTCTGCTGAGTGAAACATGAGCACATTAAAGTCATCTGTGAAGTCATTACATACAGATATGTCATACATAGATACAGTATGGTTTGTTCACAAACATTTTTAGAATTCTTATAAAAACTGAAATGGTTTGAAATTAGTGCGGGTTAATATTTAGGTTAATATTTTCTTTCTTAAATATATTTTAAGAAAGAAAATGTAAAATATTCTGTACAAATTGTTGAGAAATCTAAAATCTGTAAATTACACACCCATATATTGTAAGTAGTTAAAATATTCGGGTTAAATATATAATAATATTTTATAATTAAAATGAATACAAGCTGATATGGTAGTCTAACTGGCAATGACAGGGAAAATTGGTACGGGAATGGAGACTGCATCTTAGCAAACATATATAGGACACTCTTCAGCTGGATGAAGCCATGATCCGCAGGATTGATTTGAAATACTGCATGTGTGAACAAAATAGGAGCTAGGTGGCATGCTATAGGGGGTCCAGCTGTGGACTTCTACAGGTTGTTGATGAAGCCACCCAGCCAATCGTATGTTGATGTTTCAACTAGAAACCTCATCTGATGGCATCATGTACACACTATTAACGAAAACCTTATATTGTAGCGATGTGATTATGCACAAAAAGTTTCCTACATTCACAAAGTTTGCCACACCAAACATATCGGGAATATTAACTAAAATAACATCACATCAGTATCAGTGGGTTATTATTTAACTTTTTATCATGAGATATGTAAAGTCGTGTTCAATTCGCGACGTTTAGGATGTTGTAACAGCGCCCTCTTGTGACGGATAGCATATAAATAGATTTAAGCTAATGTTTGCAAAGTCTCCCTGGACAAATCAACCTGTTCATTCTACAGACAAAAACTATTCTCATCATCTTTCCATCACAATAAAATGGTGACGAATCAATCTGTCATATATTGCAGTACTTATGTCAAAACCTTATATTTCCAGGTGTTACGCACTCTAATGCTGAGTCCAGAAGGCGCAATGTTGACAGATGAGAGTGTCTGTGAGATAATGCTTAGTGGATTCCGCATTTGTTTTGAAACAAGACTTACAGGTACAATAAAAGTAAAAAAAATATTTATATAAAAATATATTATATAAAAAAGGATTATATAAAAAAGGACTTATTTATATAAAAAAGGACATTACCAATGATATCATCATTAAAAGTTGCGACAACTGCTGCATATAAGCCTGCTTCACGGTTACCTATATTGTATATAGGTAACTTGAAGCAGGCTTAAGGTATACACGATTTTGGGCTCCACACATCCAGTTTTCGCCAGCGAGTGCAGATTCTTGCACCATCTGGTCAGAGAGTGCTCCACACTATTTTTGCAAAGACATCTCCACTCCAGCATTCATTATTTATATAGTTGTAGGTTCTACAATAAATGTGACCAACCCAGATTTCAGTTTGCTAACTCAGTGAACTATGTCAGTGACTGGCTATATGGCAAATTTATTGATTCTGAATTATATCCACCAGAGAAAGTTCCTAGTGTATGTCCCAGCTCTCTGAGCGAATCGGAGATTGTGAAGAACTTGGACAGTTAGTGTCCATGTTTCATCATTGCAAGAGAGTATAAGTAGAATGCACTGGTCAAAGGCTTTTTCAGGCTTTGAGGTATGGGTTACAAAAAGACCGGACGGAGCTTCTTAAACACCGTCTATACTGAATCTTCCTATTGGTTTCTTCCATCCGAATAATATATAATATGATTGAAATAATTTTTTAACCTAACATTGTAGTTGTCACAATAAAGCTGTACACTAAATGTTGCTTATTCCACAGAACTCCTACGTCGCAATGCAGAACAGTGTCTGCAAGATATGACCCAGCTTATTTTCATGCGGTTGCCGCAGTTTCCTCCAGAGGACGCCAATATGAGTTTCACCACCATCGGCCTCTCGCTAAAAAAGCGAGACAAGGCTGCAAAAAAGCGAAATATGAGCACAGCACACAGTAAGTAATATTACTTTCACTTTATTGTGAAGAAATCGATTTCTGTTTTGTCTATATTGTTCATTTGTCAGTTATAGTTGCAAATAAGTTTAGTTGCAAATGTATTACTCAAGAAAACTCATCTTTCAATTTTAAATATAAGTTTGTTATGTTATTTTTCTGGGTAATAAAATAAATATATGTATAAGTGATAGTATATTTTAATGGATACCTTCATTCACTTTGGATGATTTTAAAATATAAATTTTTTATTTCTTTTAAAGTTATGAAGATAATGATGATAAAATCACTCTCAATCAATCAATCAATCATACTTTAAAAAATATATATATTTGAAGGTTATCAATAACTGAAAATATTTTTAATACTAATGTAATATATTAGATTAAATATTATTTTCAATGTGTGTAATAATTGTTTCTAATAGATGGCGGTTGTTTCTAATGAACGTTGTTCTCATGTAGTTTAGTTTGACATATTACAATAGATGGCGCTTATGAACAATTTAAAATGTTTTTCACAGCCACATTTAAAAATGGTAATTGAATTATTTTTCACACCAATGTTATTTTAAAAATATTTGCTGCTATAAACAATTGAAAAATTTTAAATATATTTAAAACCTAATAATTTTAACAATAGTGTAGTTTAAAAATATCAAAAGATGGCACTTAGTTCTAAAATACATGGCGATTATCAACATAACATTATACAAATTAATAAATGTTAATGTGGTTTTGAAATCTATTAATAGATGGCGTTCTTTTGTATTAAAGCTCGGTATGGTTCCGCCAATGGCTAAGTAGGTGATCTTTAACAATCATTACGTTGTTTCAAAAAGGGTGTTTGCCGCTTCGATGGCACGTACACCGGCAACGGTGTGCGGGGTATGGACATCAAGACATACCCAACACATAATTTTTATAAACGCGAGGCAGTTGGCTACCCCTTTGTACCGGCGCCTCGTTTCGATTTTATATACGAATGCAATAAAAATTATGCTCCTTACACGTCATCGCTGTTTTGCTATATAATCGATGCCATATAAACATATAAATAATATGGATAAATTACCAAAATCTGAATAGGTACCTCTTTAATAAACCATATATGTCCCGTTTCTTTGCACGCGGCCTCCCCATTTCCAGAGAAATGGACACTAAGGGGCCGTTCATAAATTACGTGACATTGTTAAGGGGGCGTGGAGCAGCAAAATGTGAAGGAAGTCTTAAGCTTCGTGACGTCACATGTATAAAAATGCTAAATCTCTTATCTTCTAACAAAAATCTTTAAAATATACGTATGGCCTACAGAATTTATTCCAAGTCTGGTAACCCCGCCAATCCGCATTGGATAAGCGTGATGGATTAATGTCCTTTCCTCTTGAAATGGGGAGGCCCGTGTTCAACAGTGAGACGTATATGGACTGTGAAAAAAAAAGTTAAATAATTTTTCTTCTTTAATCGATGCCTCATTACTAGGATCGTGGCCACTAGAACTAGGTACACAATATTGTATATATATATAAATATATTATATGACTTTTAAATTAATGTACGGACTGTTTCTTGTAGGTACAAATTCCTTGGAAAGAAAATCGTCGCTTACAGATCAAACGTCAAGTGGAATAGAAGGAGCGGACACAGAAGCGAACAAAAATGACATTCTGAACAGGCATAAGTGAGTTTACAATTTTTCCAATGAAAAATATTTGACAGCAGTGATAATGCGAAAAAGAGCCGGCGATATGCGCAAGCAGAACGTGCACCGAATGTCACCGCCCCTCACTAAAGCCGCACCAAGTTTCAAGGGAATAAAAGGAGTCGCAGTTACTAGTGATGGACATTGAAAAAAAAAATTTTTTTTTTTTCGATATAATTGATCGCATTATGACATCGGTTTTATTTGATAGAGATACATGAAAAAACATCGATGTTTTCAATACATATATAGTATATATTGAAGAAGTGAAATAATTTTAAAAAATATTTTTCACTATAATATAGTGTTGCCTAATTGTTTGTTTATTAATATTATATTATGTAAATAAATGTTAGTAAGACGAAAGTGATGGTTGTTGGGAGAGAGGTTTTTGAAGGGAGGGAGGACGCAATGTACAAAAAATATGTTAAAATATAGTTTCGTCTACTATTTTGGGAATCCCTGGTTTAAATTATTTAATAAAATTTAATTCATACGCGACTCAGATCGGTGGGTACCTATTCTTTTGTGTTTTACTTCTGTATATTTTTACGTATCGTGCTGTCAATAAATAAATGTAAAAAAAATAATTAAATAAAGAAAGAAACAGCAAATAATGCTATCACATTTTATTTTCAGTCAGGACAAGAATCTTATTAACGAAGCGGAAATAACCATAGAGCCGGTGGACCAACCTCTCACCAGTCCAACGAAGAAGCACGGGAGACACTCGTCTATGGACTTGGCGGCTAACGGGAACACCTCCATAACACAGCTTCTGGAGAAGTGTGTAAGTAGTACTGATACCGAGGAAACACACAATGAAGAAACGCAAGCGCAACAGGAGAACGTAGGAGTTACCGAGGAGTCTAGAGATGGTAAGTTAAAAATAAAATTAAAAATATATCCTAGTGCGTTAAATCAGAAGATTTTACAGACTAGGATGTTTTTTCATCTCTCTCATCTCATTAATTTTTACTTTCATCAGCAACAAATGCATGATTCATAACCGGATCGAAACAAAAAATTGTTTTAACACACATATGTGTGTGTGTGTGCGTGCATGCGAGCGTACGTGCGTGTGTGTACCATTATGACGGAGGGTGACGAATTAGGATGAGGGAGATTTCAAATAAAAGTTTTTAATTTTACCTTTAATGCAAGGTTTGCTAAGGGCTTTCCTATGTCAAGGTGAAGTACGCTTCAAAGTGAGATTTTTTTTTAATATATATTCACGCCTATCCCTATATCCACACAGGGGTTGGCAGAGACCACAGAGCTCCATCCGCTACCATTCATCGCAGCGAAACGGCTCTCCATTAGGTACTTTTCTCCCTCGTGAGAATCAGGACAGGTGGCGAACCACGTCGCTGTTATTTTTCAACCAATTAGGTATATAAAATTCGTCTTAGTGAATTCCACGAGCCGTAACGGAGGATGGAGGTCAGCCCCAGCAGAGCCCCGCATGCTGAGGTAAGGCACCATAGTCCCCGGGGGAGCCCGATCCCGGGACGGTCGACAAAGTGAGAAGTATTACGAGAATATTACAATCCAGTATGTTTTCAGAGGTACCGAAGTCAGAAGAACCAGCAATAAACAAGCCTGATGTTCAAGAGAGTGATGAGAAACTCGAGGAGTATGTGAACCATAGAGGCATCAGGTTTACTCCGCAAGACGAGTCCACGGACTTACAGCCGTATGGGTTGGTGTGCGTCCGGGAATTGTTCAGGTGTGTTTTTGTGGATGAATTCGAACCCATATATCGATACCTCCATAGAATACTAACTTATTTTTTAATTGAATACCCCGCTAAGTTTAAATTGATAACGAACAAATAAGTATACAATAAAATTATGCATTTTTAACTAACAATAATTGAACTACTCAACTTGTAAATTTTTTTTATATGGGATAGGAAGGCAAACGGGCAGGCGTGTCACCTGATGAAAAGCATCAACGACGCCCATAAACGTCCTCATAGGGAGTGTAGAAGCGGAGAGGTGAGGGTGGTGGGCCTCCGGACCGCACGAACCGCTCACCGGACGAAGCGCGGTGGCTAAGCTACCACTCAGACGCCGGTTTTCTGCGGGAGTGTGGTACTTCCCCGGGCGAGCTAGCCCATTCATGCTGCAGACAAATATTATGCCATTCTTGACAAAGTATTCGTCTGCAGCGTGGCTCTACAACTACTTTTATACAAATCTAGACCTCATAATAACAAATACAACAAAAAAAGAATTATTTAAATTGGCAGTCGTTCTAAAGCTATTCGCGATTATCTTTATATGCGCAATACATTTTTATTCATATAGATTGATTACATATCATTCGGTTTTTTGTCGAATAAAACTTAACGGGTTCTAGTTCTCTGAAGAATTGCAAAACTCAAAACAATTAATCTGTTCGCTCACTAGGTTTCTAATATCTCTGTCCAACCCGTTGGACACGCAAAACACATCAGCGATGGTCCACTTGGGGCTCAGTTTGGTCGGCACCGCTCTCGAGATCGCTGCGGACCACGTAGCCAAGTATCCTTCCTTGCTGCATCTCGTCAAGGATTCACTTTGCAGGAATTTGTTGAGTGTGAGTATGCTACTATATATTATTATCTATGTATCCTAAAAAATATTTTATCTATGATTAATTCAAAGTCGTGTATTTTACATTTATCTTTGGTTTTGTTTTCAGTTACTGGACACAGAAAGAATATCCATATTCGGGTTGGACCTGCAGATAACGTTTCTTCTCTTCGAGGCGCTGAGATCTCACCTGAAATACCAAATGGAGGCGTTCTTCAAGAAAATCATAGAGATCGTCTCCGCAGACACAACAAAATCAATATATGAACTTAAAGAAATACACCACTTAGCGTTGGAGAGCTTAACCCAAATGTTCAGGATACCCGGTTTTTGTACGGAATTGTATTTAAACTTCGACTGCGACGTTTACTGCGCCGACATATTCGAGGAACTGACCAAACTTCTGTCCAAAAATGTGGTTTCTTCCACTGCGTACAACATCCACTCTTTGTCTATGGAAGCAATATTGACAATCATAGATGCGATAGAGGTAGGAACGAGTCAAAAGGTAGAAAAGACAGAAATGGAGATACCGGCAGAGGTTGAGAAGGTAGATCATGGTAGAGGCGGTCAGGTGTCCTTAGAGCTTGGTGGTTTGGATGATGTGTCAGTGGTGAGCGACCATGTCACCCATGACATCAGTCAGTACTTCGTGGGAGGGAGAACGAGGAGACATAAACCGTCTGCTGTGCTGCCCACGGAAGCCGAATTGGATAACATTAAAAACATAAAAAAGGTAAAAAGAATACCTAGAGAACACTATAACTCAAAAGAAAAATAATGACTAACCCGTTCCGTGCCAAGACATTTTGGCACAATTTGTCGTTCAGGCTATTTGATTTTTAGACTAAAGCTTGATATATTATCACACAATATTTGATTACATATTCAATATCTGAGTAATTACTTTGTTTAGAGTAGTTTCTAGATACCACTGTATACCAACCAGGGGCATGTAGTCTGGTGATCGTTTGACGTGTACCATAAATGGTACACGTTGCTAGGAACAACTTAAAGAACACATTATTTTAGTTTTGCTGCTCCTGAATTATGCTTCACCATATTACAGTGGGTGACACAAGGCACTGAGCTGTTCAACCAGAAGCCGGACCGTGGTATAGAGTTCCTTCAGGAGCATGGTGTGCTAAAAACGCCTTTGGATCCTCACGAGGTGGCGATTTTCCTCCGAGAGAATCCTGACTTGGACAAGAAAATGATTGGTGAGTAAAGTTTTTCACTGCTGGCAAGGTGGGGCTGTGACCAGTTTTGAAGCTTTTGAATTTGGTTTGGTTACACATCGATGTGTGGTGAACTCATTGTCATATCTGGTATGCTCATCGCTTTGGTGTATAGACGACCATCTCAGCACTAAATGGAAATATCTTCCGCGAGCTTAACGGCTTCCCGACGACAGTACTTCAGCGAGCGGCACAGAATACTGTGACTAGATTCCAAGAGCATGCCCGACGTGGCGTTCTACATTAAGACTAAGTAATGAAACCCTCACTTCTCTTCATCGTAAAAGTTATTGAAGTTTTATAATTTTTGTTTGAAAACCTAATTATAACACCGGACACCCTGTATAAGTATTTTTCTCACTTAGCTAATTTAAATTGGTCCGCACTTACATACATACGTATTGTCACGCCTGTTTCCCGTAGACATAGGCAGAGACCACAGATCTCCGTCTGCTACGATCTCAGCATAACTTTCCTTAGTTCTTTCACACTCATTACTCTCCTCATGTAAGCTCGCCGGTTAAGAGTACTCTTGATCTGCTATTTCTTAAAAATATCGTACTTCTTAAAAAATTAAGTGGGAGGGGGAGGGTGTTGGGCCTCCGGAACTCGGCGGCTCACCGTACGAAGCGCGGTAGCTAAGCTACCACTCAGACGCCGGTTTTCTGCGGGAGTGTGGTGCTTTCCCGGGCGTGCCGACCCGTTCATGCTATAGAAAAATATTATGTCAGTCTTGACAAAGTATTCGTCTGCAGCGGAGCTCTACCACTATTTATTTTTTTACATATATTATATAAATATATATTAAAGGTCGATTATCATTCAGGGGAGTATATCTGCAAGCGGTCGTCTCGTGGTGAGGATGATGGTCCATCAGTATTGTCGGCGTTCGCGGACAGTTTCGACTACGCGGGCCTACGAATCGACCAGGCGCTTAGGCTGTATTTGGAGACGTTCCGCTTGCCGGGCGAAGCGCCACTCATTTTCCTGGTAATGGAGAAGTTCGCCGAACGATGGCATGTAAGTAGTGGCTCAGAATAATTACGTATGAGCCACGGCCCGTACGTTTTTGTAGATTCAAAAAGTCAACCATAAAAATAAAGGTGTAATAACGTTGAACTCTACAGCTTTAACATATGTCGTAGAGATCAATGACCTCTTTTAAAGTAAAATAATGATTGACCTCTTTAAAAGTAAAGGAATTATTGACCTCTTTAAAGGTAAAGGATTCATTGACCTCTTTAAAGGTAAAGAAATCATTGACCTCTTTAAAAGTAAAGGAATCGTTGACCTCTTTAAAAGTAAAGGAATCAATGGCCTCTTTAAAATCAAAGGGTAATAAATAACTTTTTTTAAAAACAGCAGCATGATGCGGTTCTTTGATATTGGTTTTGGGATAAGCAACAACAGGGTATTTTTTTTACCCTGATATAAGGATAACTATGTATTCAGAAAAGAAACCCTTGATTTTCTAGACGACAAACGGTGAACCGTTCGCAAACACAGACGCAGCCTTCCGCCTGGCGTACGCGATCATCATGCTGAACATGGACCAGCACAACCACAACGCAAAGAAGCTGAACGTCCCCATGACCGTTGAAGATTTCGTCAAGAACTTGAGGGGCTGCAATGGGTCCGGTGATTTCGACCAGCCTATGTTGGAAGCTGTATATTATTCTATCAAGTGAGTGAAATATAATTTTGTTTAAAATGTTTGATACACGGTATTACCATCACAAACTATAGCAGTTCCCTGCCGTACATAGGCTTCTTCCAAGATCCGGCAACTTAGAATGTTTAAGTTTAAGCTCACATTACTTGTAAGCAAACGAGTAAGCGTGTCGCCTGATGACAAGGGAGTAATGCCATCCATAGACATCCGCAATGCAAGCTGCGTTAAAGGAGCATATCCCGAACATTGCTGGCCTTTCAAAAGTGTCGACTTGTTTTTAAGTCGTGTCGGTTTGTAAATACCGCTGAAAATACAATATTATTTATGTAGAGGAAATAAATATATTGTAAGTATATTTTTTCTACATATATTTTTAAGTACTTTTCTTTTTATCAATTATTCAGACTGTGTCGTCTGAATAATTGATAAAAAGAAAAGTAACGCTTGATTTCATTAATCATTATTTAAATTGCATACATACACACACATATCGTCACGCCTGTGTCCCGCAAAGGTAGGCAGAGACCTGCTAGAATCTCTGCATACTATCCTTGCTTCCTCCACACTTATCACTGTTCTCATGCAAACCCGCCGGTTAAGGGTATTGCTGACCAGAAAACTTCGGCAATTTGGTCAACACATGTTCTCCTTACCCTTACTCCGCCAACACGCATTGGACAAACGTGGTGGGTAAACGTCCGTTCCTTCAGAAATGGAGAGGCCCGTGCTCAGCAGTGGGACATATCCACATCCGCAACACTTCAATCCACATCCGCAACGTAAATTTCTTTTACCGCTCGTCTTTTATCCATCCTCTCTGTGTATGAAATGATAAAGAACTTTGTTTTTTTTCTGAGTGTAGGAACGAGGAGATGGTGATGCCGGCGGAGCGCGTGGGCGCTGTTCGCGACGCGTACCTCTGGCGGGTGCTGCAGCGCCGCTCCCGCACCGCTGCCGCTGCGTATCGAGCCCCGCCCGCCCGTCACGCCCACCACGCCCGTCTGCTACCGGCCGCGTGCCCGCCCGCGGTAACTACGCACACTTCTCTTACTACTTTTTGGATAACAGTCGAGTAAAAGGGGCTATGGAGGGCTGTGGTGAGAACTATGCTCGGAATTTCTCCAGCAGATAGGATTCAAAATGGTAAAATTCGCCGGAAAACAAACCTTGACCGAATTGACGCATGCGAGCATTCGCTATCTCGATCCAGTCAAGTCGCCCTGCGTAGATCGTCGCTTTATGTAGCCGAGGGGCATCCATACTAAGTTTGCCGAGATGCGCTCTCCACTCCAGCACTCGTCCACTCCAATGGTGAGCGCTTCTCCGACAAACGTGTCAAGCCCATTGCCATATCAGTCTGTAAAGTTGAAGAGCTATATCGGTGACCCTGGTTCCCCGGTGAATTTCATGCGTACATACATATCGTTCCGCCTATTTCGATCTCGTTGATTAAGGGTACTCTTAACGTGGTTTTTCCTAAAGTCAAGGTTTGTTGTCCTTCGTCTTTCCCTACCTACCCCTCCATTTACATTCGCAACGTAAATTTCTTTTGCCAGTCGTCGTTCATCCATCCTCTCTATGTGCCCAAACCATCGAAACGTCCGTTTCTCAACTTTTGTCACGTCACCTTCTTTTACTCTACATAGCTCTAGTGTCATTGTCATCCTGCCAACCAGCCTGCAGACGAATACTTTGTCAAGAATGTCATATTATTTGTCTGTAGTATGGGCGGCGTTGATTGCCATCCACCAGGTGACACACCTGCTCGTTTGCCTTCCTACCCCATACAAAAAGCTCTAATTTGTTGCAGTCATTCTCAAGTTATGTGCGTACATACATTTCGGCGATTCTTTTTTATTTATATAGACTAGCGCAAAGCCACCGAAAGTGGATGTTTTGGCACATATCAATTTGTCTCCGCAGGTGTCTGCACTGTCGGCGGCCTTCGAGCGTGCCGCGGCGCCCACACAAGAGGAGTTAGAGAGGAATTCGCAGGAGTGCAGCGCTCTGATGGCGCTAAGTGGGCTAGAACGTTGCGCTGCATTGGTAGCGCGGCTTCAGCCCGACACCATGCCCCTGGACTCGTTGCTGCTCACGCTGTGCAAGTTCAGCGGGCTACTGGCTCCCCATCAAGCTGGATACATAGCGTTAGGTTAGTTTCTACCAATACACTAGCCTTCAATAATTTTTAAGTTAATTAACGCTTATGAATGAGTTTTCTAGTGCTGGATTTCAACCCCTGACCGAGCGAATATATCAAAAGCTGTCGGTTTATTTTTCTAATTTTTTTATGGGATACGAAGGCACACGAGCACGCGTGTCACCCAATGGAAATCAATCAACGCCGCCCATATCCGCATTGCAGAAGCGTTGCCGGCCTTTAAGGTAAGTGTAGGCTTATTTTTTTAAGGTTTCAATGTCGTATCGTATCTGTTCAGAAATACCGCGCAAAAGCAGCTGGTTCCATAGCGTGGATGTGCGTGGAAAGAAGTTTCGAGAAAAATGCGCTGTACTGGATTAACACTGATCCAGATGGTGGGTGGGTGTGATAAAACTTTTCCTTTCGGCAAATTGTACGGCAGTGGATATCAGCGGAACATGACTACGGAACTGAACGTCATTCATTGGTTGACTTGGCATTTTATTAAGGGTTATATTCTCAAAGTGGGGTTATACGATAAAGGGACTGTTTTTTGCGGAAAACGTTCAAACTTGTGGCTTTTGGGGATCAAAATAAATCCCAATATCAAGAATTTAGTTGAGATAGAGGTTTCCCTTGCAGGCGTGAGTTTGGGTCAGTCGAGCAAGGCCCAGCTGGCGCTGCGGCGCGCGTGCGCGGTGGCGGCGCGACACGCGGACTGCGTGCGCGACGCGTGGCGCCACCTGTTGGAGATACTGAACACCCTCTACGTCGGTCGGCTGCTGCCCAAGGTATTTATTGATCGGGCGTCACGTCACGGGCGGGAATCCAGTAGTATGTGGACAGTCTGTGTGCTGAAGTTTTTAAGAAAGGCCAGGTCAAGAGTACCCGGCTTATCGGCCAGTTAACCGGCGGGCTTGCATCAGGAGAGTAATGAGTGTGGAGGAAGCAAGGAAAGTATGCCGAGATCACAGCATATGGAGAGGAGAGAACTCTGTCTACCCTTGCGGGAGAATGTGTCTATAACGGCCCGACTGGCGGTCCATCAGGGGGTGCTGGTTCCGACTCTGATTTACAGTAGTGAAAGTCGGGTTTCGCAAAAGACTCATGAAAGTAGACTGAATGCGGTGAAAATCAGAGCATAAAGAAGTATGTGTGGTGTAACTTTGAATGATAGAATAAGAAATGAAGATATAAGAGAGCATTGTGGAGTGAAAAAGGAAAGTGTCGTGACAAAAGTTGAGAAAGGGATACTTAGATGGTTTAGGCACATGGAGAAGATGGATGAAATACAACTGACAAAAGAAATTTACGTTGCGAATGTAGGTGGGAGGGTTGGTGGGGGAAGACCAAGGAGAACATACCTTCACCTGATTGCCGAAGTTTTTAGGAAAGACAAGAGTACCCTTAATTGGCGGGCTTGCTTAGTGAGTGTGGAGGAAGAAAGGAAAGTGTTGCGAGATCGTAGTAGACGGTGATCTGTGGTCTCTGCCTACCCCTATGGGAAACAGACGTGATGATATGTACGTATGTAAAAAGTGGTAATCAAATTATATGTGTTGTCTTCAGTGCTTGGTGGAGGCGGAGGATTATCTTTCACCGAGCGGACACGTGTCGTTGGTGCGTGAAGTGGCCCGCGGGTCAGACGCCGGTCTCCTCTCCAGCCTGTACTCCTACATCGCCCTCGGCGAGAGTGGTGAGTTCACTCTCTGAAATATTTTATTGTGTTATCTCAACCGATTTGGCTTCTGCTACGTTTTCTGAGATATTCTCAAAATTGTCAACAGCAGATTATATAAACTTGTCGCGGATCTTCGATCTCAGCTAAGTAAAAGTTCTAACTGTCCACATAGTAATGGAGTTTCGCAAAGTAACGCCTGACTTCATTAATAAAATTGAAATTACGTTATGGACGTGGGTGGAAGGGTCGGTAGAGAAAAACCAAGGAAAATATTTTTAACAGCCCATATATGTCCCACTGCTGAGCACGAGCCTCTCCATTTCTGGATAAACGGACGTTAACCCACCACGGTTGTCCAATGCGGATTGGCGGGGTTTGGGGGGTATCAGACTCGGAATAAATATTTGTATTCCATCCATATATTTATTCGGATATATATGGAGATCGAACCCGCGACCATTGACTCCAAGGGCGGAGGGCCCCGCCACTGTACTAAAGAGTATGTTGTTTGTGGTGAGCCAATTGGTCGTCGAATGAAAATATACCTTGACCAAATTGCCGAAATGAAAATGTATTACCCGACGATAGCATGCTGGTCGCGACTCGTAGACTCTATGGACGACAGATGTATGTATACAAAGTTTACGCGTTACAGGTATGAGAACACCGACGCCTAGCGAGAAAGTCCTAATCGACGCAGCTATGGACTGCGTAAGCAAGTGCAACTTCCCCGGGCTGCTGATCACGGAGACCAAATTCCTGCAGATGGAGAGTTTGCAGGTACATCACGCGTCACTGTAACCTTCAAACCCACCATTGACTGTCAACCCTGTACATAGAATATCCCGTGGCGGAATTTCAATCTTTACTTCCTCCAAACAAGAAATATACGACCATATTTATATTCGGTTATAGGTCGAAAACTCGTTACGGAAAGTGGAAGTTAAAGTTGAAAATATAATTTTGCCACCGTTCACTTTTATTTATTTAAAATAAAAGCACAGCTTATTTTATTGCTAAAACTTAATAACTGCCGGGATCGGTCTCCCCCGGGTACTATAGTGTCACCTCAGCATGCGGGGCTCTGCCGGGGCTGACCTCCATCCTCCCATGCGGCTCGTGGGATTCACTATGACGAATTTTGATATAGCTAATTTGTTAAAAAATGACGGCGACGTGGTTCGTCACCCGTCACGTCCTGATTCCCACGAGGACGAGAATCGACTAACGGAGAGCTGTTATCGTTACGATGAATTCACAATGACACTTATCCATCTTGTCCTCCATCTTTCCTCTCACGAGTAAGGATGGATAAAAAGATGGATAAGTGTGGAGGAAGCAAGGAAGGTGTGCTGGGATCGTAGCGGATAGAGATCTGTGGTCTCTGCCTACCCCTGTGGGACACAGGCGTGACGATATATATGTATATATGTCTGCTGCCAGTCTGGAAGTCTTTCAACCGCTTGCGCACCCAGACTAGTCGATGTGGAGAAAGCATAGCAAAGTGGGGTTCCTCAACCACAAACCCCTTGTGCCCACACAAACAATGGCACACTTGTCATCCTGCTCTCTGTGCCCCGTCACCTGCTCAGCTGCTGTTGATAGCAATGCATGATGCGGTGTGAGTGGCCAAGTTCTGGGCTGGTAAGAAGAAGCAGATGGTAATGTTAATTAATCTGTATTGCCTTAGGAGTTAGTTCGTGCCATGATAGCCGTAGGCACGCCACCCGACACAGACTCTCTTCAACTGAATCCGCAACTGGAGGACAACACTATATTCTTCTTGGAGCTTCTAGGAAAAACGCTGATACAAAATAGGTCAGTTAACTCTGTCTATAACTATTGTTTACTCATCATATCACTTATTTACACACAGTGTAGTTTACTGTTGGAATACGGATGGTGGGAGTATTTAAATGTTAAGTTTAAGCAAATTGTTACGAATTACTCTTTACAAGAATAAATGTTTACAAATGTTATGTTAATGTTAAAAGACTTTGCTGTGTTTCCTGCATAGAATTTCTTGTAGAGAGTGTACAGAGCGATAAAAGAAGCAAACATGCAATCCTAGCATGTCGCATAGAACGTTGTGTGTGATGAACTGTTTGGTGGATATAACCATACTAAAGTAACGGCTTAGCATAAGTTCTCATAAACTACAATAGGCTGTCGATGATGGTGGTATAGGGATGCAAAGGAGCAAGCGAACCTGATGGCCATTGCCACATCTCCAAATGCCTTTCCTGTCTCTGACAAATTGTAGAGGGAACGGTGATCTGCAGGTGGAAAGCAGTTATTGAAACTCCTAGTCGTATGACCTGTGAAATTGCTCAAGAAATAATATGATGAGAAAGAATGACGTCGACGTGGTTCGCCACCCGGCACGTCTTGATTCCCACGAGGGTGAGAAGCGACTAACGGAGAGTCGTTTCGCTGCGATGAATGTGAGAGGAAGAATGGATGCGTGTGAACGAAGCAAGGAAGGTGTGCCGGGATCGTAGCAGATGGAGATCTGTGGTCTCTGCCTACCCCTACGGAAAACGGACGTGACAATATATATGTATGTGTAATATTATCGCCTGTGCATTATTTAACACTTTTCACGTTCACGCAGAGACCGCGTGCTAAGCGTGTGGGAGGAGGCGAGCGCGCACCTCGAGCGCGTAGTATGGTGGGCGAGCGCGCGCGGCCCGCAGCAGTTGACGCGTGCGTTGACCGCCTTGCTGCGGACCGCTGCGCGACTGATGCGCTGCGACCACTGCGCTGCGACGGTTCTGCACCACCTGACGCTGCTCTTCAAACTACCCTATAGGCTGTTCTATCAACAGGCAGACGTGGTATGTATAAACTTAAAAAACATCGAATAACATTTAAAATATTTCGATAAATTTTATATACAAAGTCCTTAGCAATGCCTGTGGCACTCCGGATGTCTGAGCGGCGTTAATTGCTTTCCATCAGGCGACACGTCTGCTCGTTTGCCTTCCTATCCCATAAAAAAACCACATTTTTTTATAGAAAAAATATTGTTCCACATTATTACAAACGTGTGGACAATCGGCTTCTCGTGGTATATAGTATGGAGCATATAAATAGTATGGAAATTGACATGTCCATTTTAAAGAGGCCACACATTCCTTTCGTTTTAAAGAGGTCATTGATTTCTTTATATCTTATGATAATTCAACATTGACATACTTGGTTTTATAGATAAAATATATACAAATGTGGAACAAACGTTTTTATAACTAGACCTTTATATGTGTATCGTTTTTTATATGATTATACCTTTATATGTAAAGGTACCAACGACCCCTTTAAACCAGCATCATGTTGTGGTTCATTGACAGGTTTAACATGACACATTGTCTACATGTTTGTAACTTGCACTTTGGGACAAATTTCTAATTTCATGTTAGAGAAAACCTTTATTATATTTTAACTGATACCTCGCTTCATGGCCAAAATTTTGGCGTAGAAAAAGATGGTTTTCTGGCTACCGCAGTTGCCATCAATTTACGTCTCGGATTCCCCTCGATTTCTGTGATTTCTGACAATTTTTAATAATTAAAAATAATGGAGATTGGAAATAACTTTAGATAAAAAGAGGTTTTTTTAAGGTTTAATATGAAGCATTCCACCAATGAAGGATATATGGGTAATTTTTTTAACACTTATATGAACATAACTTACGATTTTTGTACTGTCCAGATTTCGTGCGGCCTATACGAGCTAGTGAAAACGTCCGCACAGAACATTCACAGCGGAGAAGAGTGGGCTGTACTTCTGTCTTTGCTGGCGGCTGCCGGTGCAGGTGTATGGCCCAAGGATGTTGCCTCCAGTAAGTAATCTGTGGAAGCATGGCCAGTCTGTGATACCAATAACCTTCAGCGGTAATACTGAACCGACACGACATTAGAACCTTTAATATCATCACTTACTGGCATTTGTATTATTTTATGTATGGTATGGTATGTATATGTATGTGTATGTATGTATTATATTTATATATATTTTGGCGTCGACGGCGGTTCGAATTTGAATGAATCCCCCCTCCCCGACTAAATTTCGGCTTGTAAGCAGAAAATCGAGAAGGCAAACAAATAGGATATATCAAAATCTTTCCTAACAAATAAATGCAAAACAATTTTTAATATACAGTTCAATATTCAAATTACATTCTTTATATGGATTTAAGATAATTCTAAATAATTTATTTTATATAAATCAACATTATCCTTACATAATCTGCCAACAGATGGCGCTAAAATACATAAAAAATTAGTTTTGTCTAATACATAAAATAATTAAATTATTTATTGTAATAATTGCAAAATGTAAGCGGGTAATCTCCACGAGAGGTTTATTCAACCGACTGTACAGTTCGCGTACTGCTACGCATGCCAATTGCAAAAGGTTTTCCCCTACCTACCCTTCCATCCACATCCGCAAAAAAGGGGTTGAGGAAATTAGGGACAATCATGTCACAGTCTTTCCTAAATGAAAGAATGAAAAAGATCCAATATTATCCATTGTTTATTTGTTTACAGCCTCCAGTCGCTCAGAGGGTTCGGAAGACGAGACGGAACGGCGGCCGACCAGCGTTTCTTCAGAGAGCGAGCTGTCACATTCGCCCCAAACACAAGGCTGGATATTGGTAACTCTATTTATATTGAGATATATATGTAATTAGAGGTTAGATAGAGATTCTCTTTTTTATGGTATAGGAAGGCAAACGAGCAGGCGTGTCACCTGATGAAAACCAATCTATGCCGCCTCAAGACATCCATCCATAGCGTCATAGACATTGCAGAAGCATTGCAGGCCTTCGAGAAATGTTCAGCCTTGTTTTTTGAAGGTTCCAACCTCGTATATGTTTAGAAACACGTAGCTGATTCTAAAGGGTAGTGATGCGTGGAAAGAAGTTTCGGGAGAAGCGCACCGTACTGGATTGCCACTCATCCAGATGGTGATCTATGTAAACTTATCATAAAATTTCCATTCAATATTTCATAGAAGTAGCTTTAATAGTCCCTTAGAGGTTCGTAGAAGGATGATTCGGGGAAAAAGCACCGTACTGGACCGCCATACGTCCATCGTTCATTCGTTGAGATGTGCGTTGAGTTGTGATGTGTTCTTTATGGGCCAGGTGAAGAAGGAAAACGTGGGCGTGGAGGGCGTGGGCGGGATATGGTCGGGTGAGGTGGAGGGCGTGGTGCTGCGTCCGCACCGCAGCGCAGCGTTGGCGCGCGCGAGCGAGGCTCTGGCGTTGGTTGTGCGTGACGTAGCGCACGTCACCCCGCACAACTGTCGCTCCGCCGTGCGTGCCGTGCGCCTGTTGGCTCGCGCCACTCTCCAAGCACACGGTAGGTACTTTCATTTTATTTCACTTACCTCCACCCCATGTCTTCACTGCACAACTAGACGTGCAAAGAAGTTCCGTGCAAAGAAGTAATGTTTTTTTTTCTAGTAAAAGAATAATACATAGATAGATTTCAAGTTATAAAAAACAACGTATGTTTTAAAAAAATATACTGTATGAAATATAATATATAAAAAGTATAATTTTTACTGCTTTGTTTAAATAATCTATAAAACTAAAGGTGTATCAAAGTTGGATTCAACAACTCGAACATATAGCGTAATGGGATCAATGACCAGTTTTAAAAATAAAGGGATCAATGACCTTTTTTACGTTCATTCACTCGGGTGGCACAGATTGTCCACACTTTTGTAATTATATGGAAAACTATTTCTTATTTTGTATGAATAAAAATATTATTAGAAGGATATTTTTTATAATAAAAATACTGCTTTTTAAATAAATTAACCCTTTAACCTGAGATTTACGTTCGATAATTTTTAAAAACGCTCGAGTATTTTTGAGCCATTCGCACGACTTGTATGATGAGCTTATCGGGCGGATCGTAAATATTACGGACACTGCGACTGCACGCGAATTTTCATTGGTCTCATTTCCCAAAACATATTGACTCAATACCGTCCAAGACCGTCATCACATTGTAGAAGAGTTTGACACAAAAAAAAGTAGAGAAATATCGTGGAAGTGTAAGAAGTGCAAAGTTCCCTTTCATCTACCAGAATATTTCGAATTGTATCGTACCATTCTTCTTTTAAAACTGCCTCTCCGACTTGCGAAGGTTGGCAGCCAATTCGGCACAACTCTCCTCCTCCTTCGCGAGGTGCTGCAGTTCTGGAGCACTCGCTGTCCCGATCCACTCCCTGATAAATATTTGATACCATTGCAGATTATCAATTTCGTATCGTACTGGTTTTTGTATAAATAAACTTTTTGTAGTACTTGCATCTACCACAATTATTGCATCAGGTTGTACTTTTCAAATATTACACAAATATTTATAATTTCAAAAGGGCGGCGCCCTTCAGTATTTTTATTTGGCCCTTTCATTGTACTACGGGACCGATTGGACTATAAATCTTGCGCCGCAAGTGGACTTGGATAGGCCATACTCTCCGAAAGAACCCTGATCACATTCCCAGACAGGCGCTGGAATGGACTTCTCAAGGGAAGAGGAAGCGAAGCCGGCCCAAACACACCTGGAAGAGCTCCGTAGCGGCCGAGATGAAGTCCATCAGGTTGACGTGGCCTGAAGTGAATCGCGTCGCTCAAGACTGATCCCAATGGAGAAGCACTGTGGACGCCCTCTGCCGGGGACGTCCTATGTCCCCGAGGTGGGAAGAAATGTACTACGAGCTATACCCGTAATATTCACTTTTCGCCCGATCATAGTATTACGGGTTATGCCCGTAGTTAAGAGGTTAATAAGATTGTGAAAAAGAAAGTTATGATTGATTGTAGACAAGAAGTCTGGTCGCGGGGATGCGAGGAGGTCGCGTGGCGGTGCGCGGAGGCAGCACGACGACTCCGGTGACGAGCTGGACGATCAGGATCCGCTCGACCAGTACCACATGGTCAGCATCCAGGTCAGTGGAACTTCTTTCAGCAATGCAGACGCATAAATCGCACGCACGCCTACCACTAACATATTTAATAAGGTAGTGGAAATTATGACTGGACATTATTCCGAATAATTCCTAAATAAAGAAAATATTGCCATCTAGCTATTAGTGTGACCTGCTAATACAACTCAAGGTATATTTTCAGCTTCTAGACCTCATGCATACACTACACAGTCGCACCGCGCAGATCTTCAAGTGGTGGCGGGATGAAGCCGATCAGAGTCAAGGTATATTGCTCATATATATACGAATGTTTAACATTATCAGTGATTTCTCTCCTCAGCTTTAGGTTGGGTAGCATTTAGGAAACGTCAAGTCTTTTCTCGTCGCCCATAATTCAGATCTAAAGACGAATATCCTTTTTTTTGTGGGATAGGAAGGCAAACGAGCAGGCGTGTTACCTGATAGAAAGCAGACAATGCCCTCCATAAACATCCGCAGTGCCATAGGCAGTGTAGAAGCGTTGCTGGCCTTTAAGGAAACTGTTATTATGGAAGGGGGAGTGGGGGTAGGTATGGAGTGGTTAGGCCTACGGAACTCAACCATTCACCGGACGAAGCGCGGTAGCTAAGCTACAACTCAGACGCCGGTTTTCTGCGGGAGTGTGGTTCCGCAGGCGAGCCGGCCCATTCATGGTACAGACAAATAATATGCCATTCTTAACAACGTATCTTACCTATACTATCTTACGTTGCTGAAACGTTGACGCTGACATTCCGTCTGCTTCATAAGCTCAGAGTCGCTTAGTGGGCTATAGAGAGGGCCGAGCTCGAAGTTTCTCTTGTGGATAAGATTCAGACGAAGAAACCCGCCAGAGGACCAGAGAGTCAGCGATATAGCACGTCAAGTTAACTAAATTGGCAATAGGCTGAGCACGTTTGTCGGAGAAACGACACAACCTTTGGAGTAGAAGAGTGCTGGAGTGGAGAATGCGTCTCGCCAAACGTAGTGTGGGACGCCCCCTGGTAGATAGAGTGACGATCTGCGTCAGGTAGCTAGCAGAGTCTGAATTCATAATTTTGGAGGCCCCCCGCCTTCTTTGTCATACATGGTTGTATGTGGAGTTGCTTAATAGTTGATAGTTGATAGTTTTAGCACTTTGTACATGTGGTGCCACAATGGTTAAAACTCGTCCCCCCTTACTTTATGTCACACTGTTGACCCCTTCTCCCTTCTTTAACAATATGACGTAATTTATGGATGGCTCCTTATTAATATGAAACAAAATGTATTTTATTTTAAGGGGCGGAAGAATATGACCTGTGGGAGGTGGCATGGAAGCCGCTTTTACAAGGAATCGCAGAGTTCTGCACGGACAGACGGCGCCAGGTATGTTCATTCATTCATACGTGCATTCATTTATACATTCATGCATTCCTTCGTACATTCATTCATTCATTTATATTAATCTCTTTCAATAGTGCCACGGATGATTTCGCCAATGTCACGTAGAACGCACGATGCTCCCCCATTCCCTCCAGGTGACCGAGCCAACGTAGTCTACGCGCCGTTGTCTCACCGTTTACATATCATTAGTCACAAGCTCTACAATTTCGGCATTCTGTAGGACTCTCAAACTTTCATTCGGTTTCCGTTTTGTTAGCGATATAGCCATAGCTTTTATAAAATAAAATATGTTTAAATCGCTATCTGTTAATAACCAGAACCTTCCGGGTGGGGTTGGTAGTTGAAGCATATCTTATTGTCCTTGCATACCATATTTTTTTCTAGCGCATGAAATAATTGGTATAACATTTATAACAACACGTTATTATAAAAAAAACACATAATCTTATCTCAGACTCACATACGAATGGGTTTTATTTTCTCGCGTCCTCATCGTATTGACGTCATGGGGTGACAATTTATTGGATCCCATCATGTGTAGGGTAACCATGTGTTGTTATTTTTAACAACATTTTTATATTGGTCTCGTTTTTGTTTCTTGTTTCGTCTACATATAATAGTTTTGATTGCTTTTTCCCGGACAACCTGAACATCGTCTTATTTATATTATTTATTTATAATATTCACATCAATTTAAAAAAAATAATATTAAATCTACCTTAATAATCAAAACATACAGCCAATAATGGATTTACATTTTTAATTTTTATAATTAATGAAAGAAACAACTTCAGCCACATCTCCACAACTAAAATTCACTTCTTGATGGGTAAATCTGACCACCTGTAACAAGTGTTATGTTATAGAAAATGTATACTTCCTACTGATAGAATGTATATTAGGGTGGTCCTTATTTGGGATTTGTTCGAATTTTTTTTCACGATAGTCCTAAATCGGTTCCAAGTTTATAAAAAAAATTCATGCCAAATTTTAATAATAACCCGGCCCCCCGATAGCCCAAGTTTTAAATGCAAATAACATGGGAAAAGTTTTGTTATTAGTTTGGAATTTTTTACTTCATGGACTAATGAACCGATCATGTCGACAAATGACAATTCTTGTAGCAAATTTAACGCTCTACAAAAAAGGTCTCTTATGATTTTTTGCTAACTTGAATGGTTCAAAAGTTATTCGAAGTCAAAATCAAAGTTCTAGTCCAATCTATGAGTTTTTCTATTTTTTAACGTCAATTAATGATTCAAAAATGGAAGAAGGCTTAATATTTATATTTTAGACGCTTTTTCTGACCTTGACGTATGATGTGAAAGAAAAGTAATAATTAATTGCATGAATTGATTGTTAAAATTTCAATGAATCGAAAAAAGTACCAATATTATCATTACTTTTTTTCAGCGCGTTAGGAAACATTTGGCGATGATCCTCTAAAGTATTAGGAAACTAATAAACAAATCTTAATAAAGATCAATCATAAAATGTCTATAAAGAAACTATTGTAATAACTTGCTCCTACAAAATAGGATGCGTAACGGTCCGCTATCTCATTCTTTTTCTGATGACCTTGCGTTTTCAAAATTATATTTATAAAACAATACTTATTCCTTCATGTAACGAGATCATCGGGTGATGATCGCCCTAGATGCAACAAATGCTTAGTTACACGCCATCTTTGCAAACACAATAGTAGACCAGTGTATGATGAGCTATTAAACATATAACTTTTAGGTAGCTGATTTTTCTCTAAACTCTTTCGTTATAATATTTAAACATAATATCGAATATACATTTTAATAAGATAATTAAGACGATCAATTGGCTCAGTGGCGCGGCCCCCCACCCACGGAGTCAATGGTCGCAATCCTCGCATCGGACTAAATATATGTATGGCCTACAGATATTTATTCCGAGTCCAATCCGCATTGGACAAGCGTGGTGGGTTAAAATCTGTTCCTCCAGAAATGGAGAGGCCCATGCATAACAGTGGGACATATATAGACTATGGAAAAAAATCTATTTTAATATTATTAATCTTTATCGACTATATATATTAAGTAAAATTATAATAAGAAAATTATCTTACTATAATCGTTACAACTCATCATGTCCTGATTTTCTAATCCGTTGAATGGAGTCTCTAGTCCCATCTATTGCTCCGTTGAGTACGAATCAGATAATTATTTAACACGCGGGACAAAATTTTCTTGTGCAGCTGAGACCCGCGATAGCGTGCGATCCACGGATGTATACTGAGACACAACTGTCTTGATAGTTTAATATAAAAAATACATTTAAATATTTTAAATTTGCTAACGAATTTGCACATTAAAAAATTATATTTTTTTAAAAAAATATCATTTAAAAAATTTATATAAAAAAACTCATTTTTTCTTAAAGTAAAAAAAATATATTATAATAAATCCTCTCCAGGTGACTGAGCCAACGGAGTTTATGCGCCTTTTCTCTTCGATAACGTTGGCATCGGTCACAAGCTCTTCGATTTCGGCATTCTGTAAGATTCTCCAGCTTGTACGGTCTCCGTTTTGGGCCGAGGATCTTTCGCAGGATTTTCCTTTCAGTGACCAGTAGCTCATTCTCCTTCTTGAGGGTTAGCGTCCAGGCTTCATAGCTGTAATATACATACATATTATTTTTATTTATGTAAACTTTTTTGCACAAAATGTATATTTGTCCGCCTGGTGATATTTTTGTCACTCATAATTGGGTTAAAATAATAACTATTTGAATCTGATGGAATGGAAACGTTTTATGATGTATGTTAAATATGAAATCGTTTTTCTTTATTAATAAAAAGTGACATGTAAAAGTGCCAAGGATGTAGACTATTTGCCCCGCGATTGAAAAATCCTCGCGTAGGTGGTTGAAAATTGAATGCACTCTACCGTTTAATGGGAAATTAATCGCGAGGCTCTCAGCGTTAGTATAAAAGCGGGCTCCGGAACCGTTCACAGTCAGTTCGAAAGCAACTTCCATCGGCTCACATCCAAGAGAGAAGGAAGGAACATCAATAAAGGACCGTGATGCATTGCTGGCAGTTACTGCTAGCCGCGCTACTTGGGCTCCTTCAGCCTGGTACGTCCGAAAATATTGTTGATGGAAGGCACCTGTGCTACAGTCGATCATCGCGTCACTGTACTAATACGGATCATTTTGCAAGCTACGAGGCTAACAAACATGTCCCCAACATTCAGTTAGATACTACACCTGATCCTCGCATTTCTCGAAGATTAAATATCAGAAGAGTCCACGCTGAATATTATGAACCGTCTGTAGAAAGGCGTTTTATAGATGTCCGCAATAGTGATGAACGTTCGATTCGTACAGCGCAGCTATCTATAGAAGCACGAATCAAAAATATCCCTGAAGACAGAAGTGGTGCAGAGAGTCGTATTGTTAGAGGCAGAGAGATAAGAGGAGAAACTGATAAACGTATTGATCGCCAAGCTCAATTACCGATAAGAAAATCGTTTGCAGACAACCGCGGTGGTGACTCCAGAGCTTATAAATCATCTTCCGCAAATGTTCGAGATAGAAACACTAGAGCTGCAGAAGCACGCTTTGTTCGTCAGGACCTATCTTCTGCAGAAAGACGTTCCATTATCGTAGAGGATAAAAATGGGAGAAATTTTGCTGAAGGCCGCCAGGTTGTTCGATTGCAACGATCAGTAGAAAAACAGGCCATAGGCGCTCGAGATGCAAACTCAAGAACAATTAAAGATGAACGTGCAACACGTCATACTAAAGCTATAACTGAAAGGCTTTCTGATGATATTCGGGTAGATAGGAATACAAGAGATGCTCTAATCCGTCGATTCCAACTACTTGCAGAAAGACGTACTGCTAATATCCAAGAAAGAAATTCAAGGAGGATTTCTGAAGAACGCTTTATACGATTGCAACCTTCTATAGAAAGAAGAAACGTAGGTGAAGACACAGTTCGAAATAAAAACGTACGTCACGTGCTCCTCATGCAACCAACTATAGAAAGACGTTCCGTAAATATTGAAAGCCGAAAAGCAGGAAACGTTGTAAATGAACGAGTTCTTCGTGAAGTAAAATCAATTGTTGAAAGACGTTCTGATGGTGTTCGAAATAAAGACACAAGAGATGCAGTTGTGCGTACTGTCAGTCGATCTGAACCATCCACGGAAAGACTGTTCCATAATTTCCGAAACATACATATAAGGAGGGTTATTGAAGAACGTGTTGTACAACTGAAACCTATAGAAAAACGAATTGTAAACGTTCGAGATAGAGATACGAGAACTAAAGACGAACGTAATGTGTTTCTGGCATATAGGTCTAAAGAAAAACGTTCCTTAGATGCTGAGAATAGGAATACACAAATAATTGCAAATGGTCGCATTGTTTCCCAAAGGCCATCATTTACAGCAAAGATTAGAGATACAATGGGGACGAAAACACGTTTTAATCGACAGGTCCAGCCATATACGGAAAGATCTTTTATAAGTGCTCTAGACGAAAACCTAAGAGTTCGTGAACGTTTTGTAAAAAGAGAGCGATCTATTGAGAGACATTCTGTAGATTTCCATGATAGAGAAACAAGTAGAATAAGAGACAAACGTGATGTAGGTCTGAAGCAACCTTCTATGCAAATACTTTCTGATAGGAACACAGAAAGGGTCAACGAAGGACGCATTCTTCGTCAACCTCAGTCGCTTACAGGAAGACATTCTACTGATGTTCGAGACAAAGACATACGTAGGATCAAAGGAGCACTAACGTGTTCGTCAAACAAGACCACTGATAGAAATTCGTTCAGAAATTCGCGATACCGACGCAAGCAGAAATAAATACAAACGTGATGTACGTCAGACACGACAACTTTTACAAAGAATTTTCATCGATGAAAACAGAAATGAAGACAGGTTTGTAGGAAAACGTTGTATTCGTCATGAGCGTAGAGTGGAGTTACAGACACATATGGAAGCTGTTCGCTATAGAGATACAAGAGTTGCAGCAGAACGCATTGATCGTCAAGTAGATATATCAACTGGAATGCTTTCCGTAAATCGAGACTCAAGGCGGCAAACAAAAGAAGGAGCTTTACGTCATTCTGATAGTCAACAAAATAGAGAAATAAGAAGAATTTCTCAGGAAACCGTAGCACAAAAATTGAAATACTCTGAAAATAGACGCTCAATGGACAAAGAAGATAAGGACATTAGAAGTCGTGAACTACAAAGAGAAATTTCGTCGAAATATCAATCCAACGATGAAAGATTTTCTCTAGGTTATTACAACCGCAGAGACGTTCGAAATGATAAAAATTCTCATCATCATCAAAATGCATCGGACCAACGCAGAACTCGTGGCTTTGAAGACAAAAATCGTCATGCGAAATCACACAATACAGAGCGTCGATTGACAATTTTAGTTCGAGAAAGAGCAAACAACCATATTTCGGACGAAAATAATAACAAAATTGCACGCCACCCATCACGGAGAATCCACAAAAATCGTCTGATAATTAATTTAAATGCACAGCGAGTAGCTTCTCGGTCGAATGTAGATCAACGTCTCTCCCGTTCAATCGTTAATAGACTGGCACGATCAAATATCGAACGACATACTTCTCGATCAATTGATGATCACATTCAAAATGAAAGACATTATACTGCTAATCGAGATACATTAATATATCGAAGAACCCGAAGTTCCGAGGATAGAAGTCGTAATGTAAGAGTGGACTATAGGCAGCGTTTATTGGCAACTTTTATTCAAAACGTACTTGATAGCCGTTCTTCAAATGAAAACAATAACAAAATTGCATCCTACACATTGAGTAAACTTCACGAAAGTCGGTTCACAACAGATTTGAACGCTCAACAACTAGTTTCCCTTTCCAATATCGGTCGACAATTCTCTCGTTCTGTCGTTGGTAGCATGTTGCGATCAAATTTCGAACAACAAGCTTCTCGGTCAAGTCAAGACCAGATTCGAAATGAAAGGAATTCCCGTATACATCGAGATATATTTGATTATCGCAGAACTAGATACTTTGAGAACAGAAATAACAAAGCAACTTTAGTTCGAGAAATGCCACATAACCGTGCTTCCAATGAAAATAATAAATTAATACGCGACACAATGAGAAGACGTCAAGAAAGTAGATTCACAATACGTTTTAATGCCCAACGTCCGCTTTCTCGTTCGAATATTGATCGACGACTCTCTCGTTCATTCGTTGAGAGTGTGGCTCAATCAAATGTTGAACGACGACTCTCCCGTTCAGTTGTTGACAGCCGGTTTCGATCCAATATCGAACGACAAGCTTCACGGTTGACCGACGATCGAAAACGTAATCGTTCAATTATAAATCAAGAAGAGATCAGGTCTAGTGTCGATAGACAACCTTTTAACAAAGCCAATGAGAAATATAAGTTTATTGACATGGATAAGGATACAAAACAGCAATTCTCCATGGAATGGCAATACCTATTCTATCTTATTCAAGCTATTTACATATACGGCTTGTACATACAAATGTGTAATGCTGATGGGAAGAACACTATGAGAATGAGGTAAGTGACTTTTGAGTTGATACATTTTTATTAATATACAATTTTATTTTAAAATGTTATACGAGTAAATGCGTCAATTGACAGTATGTACTCGTACGACACCAAGGGCACTGTTAATGCATTGCTTACCCTAGGGTAAGCTGTGAATAATGAGAGTGAAAGAGAATCGTAATCGTCATGAATGGTTTTCATCTCATCCGCTGTAAAGCAAGATGAAAGATTTTTACACACAAATACTTGCATAATTTAAAAAAATATGCGGGTCATATTTAATAATAATTCTTCTTTTAATGGTGTTAAGGATGATGTTTATGGTGTAAGGTTTATGTTTAACTAGCTTTTTCCCGCGGCTTCGCTCCCGTGAAATTAGGTCTGCCACATTAAGGTTCGTGACAGATCATTTTAAATAAATATATTTGTTTTACTTAATGTATGATTCACAATTTTAGTCATAGTGGCTTTTCAAAAGGTAGATATATGCTGTCGCGGACTTTTATTTAGAACTATTTAAGACAAACAATCCTACGGTACATCATTTTTGTGTAACTCCAATGGTTTAGGCAGCGTACGCCAAGATAGCTCTCAGAGGCCACATTTTTTCCGACTTAATTGACATGTATCGTTATATTACGCCACAAAAAATTACATAAAATCATTACAAATTGTAGCCTATATGTTAATTCAGATGTATAACCTACATTACTGTAAAGTTTTTAAATGTTTTTAAATGTTTATTCCGAGTCTGGTAACCCCCCCAATCCGCATTTCCTTTCCTGCCACTTCCTTTCTTCTCTATCCTTTCCCTTCCTCTCCGCCAATCCACGGTCTGCCGTGCCAATGGATGCGTGGCTAGGGGCGAGCCTAGTCGTAAACGTGCCGATCGTCCCGGGGTCGGGCTCCCCCGGGGACTATGGTGCCTTACCTCAGCATGCAGGGCTCTGCTGGGGCTGACCTCCATCCTCCCTTGCGGCTCGTGGGATTCACTAAAGACGAATTTAATATACCTAATTTGTCGAAAATGACGGCGACGTGGTTCGCCACCCGTCACGTCCTGATTCTCACGAGGGCGAAAAGCGACCAATGACGAGCCGTTTCGCTGCGATGAATGGCAGCGGATGGAGCTCTGTGGTCTCTGCCAACCCCTGCGGGGGATAGGCGTGAATATATATAAAAAAAAATAAATACTGTAAAGTTTCATCCAAATCCGTCCAGTACTTTTTTCTGTGAAAGAGTAACAAACATACATACTCACACACTTTCGCATTTATAATATTAGTTTAGGAGTACGATTAGTAGGATTGTATTAGGCATATATTTAAATTGTAACCTATGTTTTCAGATACGCGGGATCCCGGTATCAATCATATATTCTCAAAGCCGATTGAACCAAGCTATTTATGTGTGATTTCCCTGTTAATGAATATCAATAGAAGACATATTGTAACTTTAATGTATGTATATCGTGTAGAAAAATAAATATATGGTGTTGCGAAATTGTCTGTTTACTTTCATGTCCTAATAAACACCTATAGTAATTTTTTATACCCACTTCATAACGATGGCCTAGATTCGTAAGTGTATATATCGCGTAAGATTGCGTACGTGTGCTCCTCGCAACTCTTCAAGGTTTCTTTTAAAGTCGATGTAACTGCATTTGCGGTTCCTTATCGCCTGAGTCACTAAAAAGCGGTCGTCTCGTGGTTGAGTCCAACATTTTCTTCCAGAACCTTGCCTCTTCTGAACGGAACCCGTCTTTTGGTATCGAGTCCAGGTTCCGTGGACGGTTGAACGACTCACGTTTAACCGCTGTGAAACGTAACATTGGCTACATCCCTCTTGCAGCAGCGCTATAATTTTACTAGTTCCGATTGCTTTTTCTGCCATTAAAATAAACAAAAGATATCTGTTTTAAGTCACAGTAGGGCAGGACGATACGACATGCATAAATTATTCTTTTAAACATTATTCTTAATGCATAAATTAGTTTTAATTACCTGATTTCTAACAACAAACCCGCGAAAAGTAAGTAAAAAGTCACTATCAAAAGAAAGGATTATTTATTTAAACTCTTCAGGGACGAATTTTTTTAAGTGAGAAAACATTGATAAATTTTTTCTTTTTATTACGAGTTATTCACCTTATGTCTATAACAATTCAGTAAGATAATAAAAAACAGGAAATAGTAATTTTTTACAAAAAAATAGACTATGTCCTCATATGTGGCTAATTTCTCTTGAAATAACTAAAATAAAAAAAAAGCTAAACGTACACACATGTGCCAATGTCCCTCAAGAGGTTAAAAAAAATGCTTCGAATTTGGTTTAGACTATTTTTATACCTAGACTTTTTATTAAGTGCCAGTAACATAGTTTGGCTATTAAAACCTTTTTCGAACTAAATTTTTTTGCTAATAATGTAGAAACCGCACTTTTTTACAAAGGAAAGTATATATATTTCTTCGCTAATAAATTTATAAGCCGCTTCGGCGATATCCCCTGGCCACTCATTGCCGGATTTTACCCCTGTGGACTGTTCTATGGGGGTACTTCAAAGTAAAGTCTGTGCATCAAACCCGACGACAATCTCAGCACTAAAAGATAATCACATTTTCAGCGTGTGGCGCAGAATACTGTGGCTTGATTCCAAGAGTGTGCCCGGACGTGATGGTCAATATTTGGACGGCTAGTTTTGCTTTTTTTTAATAATTAAAAAAAAACAAAACTAGCCCTTTTCGTCGTATAAGTTATTGAATTTCATTTATATAGTTTGTACTTTTCTAATTCTGTCATCGAATACATTTGCCACAAAAGCAATTGTTTTCTTTTGTAAGTACGTAAAATCTGCTTAAACAACGCGGCTTTTTATTGTCTTTCCAGGTAGCGAACAGCGCCATCGCGTACCTACAACGCGCTCTTCTCGCTCCAGCCCTGGCGGCGCTGGGTGGTTCCGGTTGGGAGGCTTGCTTCGAACACGTGCTGTTGCCCTTACTGACGTCACCGCCCAAGCGGCCTGACGCCGCGGCGAGAGCTGACACCGTGATGTGCAAGGTACACAGCGCGCCTGATGCAGTGGTACTCAACCTACTTTTCATAGGGGTCGCGAACACTTGTCAGTTGTAATATCGCGGAAGAAATTAGGCAATGACTTCTTAGGTTTTAACACAGTTGTGTCATGTAAATAAATTCATAACAAGTCACTACGTGTATGAGGAGATCACTAAGTTTGGATGAGGCAAAGAAAGAGTGCCGAGATCGTAGCAGACGAAAATCTGTGGTCTCTGCCACACGGGAAACAGGCGTGATGATATGTATGTATGTATAGCATGAAAAGAGAGAGGTGAGAAAAAGATTTATTCTTTGAGAGCGACGATAAGTCGCAATAAATAATAATGCAGAATTTATCTATAGTATGTTCAAATGACTCAGTGTTTAGCTGTTGCGTGCCTATCTGTGGTTGTTTATAAGTCGCATTTTCTCTCGTCATGTAA
Organism: Baronia brevicornis; assembly: GCA_031353405.1. Lineage (NCBI taxonomy): Eukaryota > Metazoa > Arthropoda > Insecta > Lepidoptera > Papilionidae > Baronia > Baronia brevicornis. The sequence goes on along the minus strand of JASFAT010003042.1, from coordinate 269,697 downwards.
CCTTAGGGTAAGGATGTAAATAATGGGAAAGAAGGAAGTAAACGGAGGAGTAAAATGGTATAAACGGGAAAGAAATTGGAATATTAAAAAAAACATTTTCTATTAAAATAGGAAAAAAAAAACAGTAATTTGTATGATTTTTGTGTATGTCATTCAGGTGTTCCTCCAACACCTTCAAGCGCTGTCCCCCCGCGCGTCTTTCGCAGCGCTGTGGGCCCGAGTGCTTCGCGTGCAGCGCGCGCTGTTGGCCTCGCCGCACGAGCCGCTGCGGGAGGCTGCGTTAGAATCGCTCAAGAACATGCTGCTTGTGATGCACTCTGTGAGGGTAAGATGCTCCTTCTGTAAAAAAAGAAATCCTGTAGTATTTCTTTCGCGTAGACTAACATGTTTTTAAATTTATAATCTGTTCTCTTTCAGATATTCAACAACGGTGACAATTATAATGATCTTTGGTACATCACATGGGAGATAATTGGTGAATTCTTACCAAATCTCAAAGAGGAACTGTTCCCTGAAGGTATACTTCCATCCAAACAAATGAATTATGTACTTAACCTTCTTTATATCGTAGTTGCGGTCGATTTGTGTCCTAGCAAAATTTAATTGTTTTTATTTTATTGTTATTGTTGTGTATGTGTGTGCGTGCGTACGTACGTGCGCGCGTGTGCACGTACACGCGCGCACGTACGCGTGTGTGTGTGTGGTGTATATGAGTACATATATGTATACATATCCTAAATGTAGTCACTGTAATTTGCGATCAGACTAAATTGGTTCTTGCTAAAAACCAGCGTCAGGTGCTCCAATAGAGCGCCCGGCTTACGCTGAGTAAAAACCATTAATAATGGTAATAATACCTTTATTTTGAGAATTTTACAGGATTCTAGATTCCACATCAGGAAACTAGGCTCTACCCTTAATAATACAATGTAAGGACACAAATATCAAAAATGTAGAGAGAAAAAACTAAAAATTAAAATTTTTGGCACATTTTAGATTCTAAGTCTAGCATTAAGTTTCTGTAAAAAAGGTGTATCACAAATAAATATTTCTATTTCCGACTCTATATTATAAATAAATACATTGTCTGATTTCAGTGAACGACAACATGAAGCCGGTTCAGAACCTTCCGAGTCACTTGCAGTCATCCCTCCCACCGACGTTGCCCACCCTAATCCCCGTCGGCCCCAACACGCCCACCATCCTGTCTCCAAACGCTGCAGCGCAGGTTACACAAACAAACCAAACGTTCAACGCAACGCAACCCCATCCAATCCACGTCCAAACATCTTCCACACAATCGCCGAACATTCTAGTCGCATCTATGGCTCATTCGCCTGTTAATTTAATCCAGTCACCGCCTCACATGTCCTCTCCGTCCTTAGTCGTACCAACTCCGATCAGTGGCGCGGCTGCAAGCGGAGCGCTTCCGGTTGTGAGTGGTACGGTACCAAATTTAACCACCACGATACCGACTTTAACTGCAACGGTGCCAACTTTAACCGGAGCCTCTTCGCCAGTCAGCGGCATGGTGCCGATAAGAAACCCGCTGTACGATCAGTCTGGTTTAACGTCTTCGGTGCTTTTGCAGCCGTTGAATGAGGTATTCACGATTCAAACTTGTACATATGTCCCTCAATAGAAAACTTTTTATTTAAGTATGCATTCCTATCTTAATAGTGGCAGTAGAGCCACGCTGCAGACGAATACCTTGTCAAGAATGGCATAATATATGTCTGTAGCATGAATGGGCCGGCTCGCCCGGGGAAGTACCACACTCCCGCAGAAAACCGGCGTCTGAGTTAGCTTACCTACCGCGTACGGTGAGCGCCCGAGTTCTGGAGACCCAAACCCCTTCCCTCTACTATTCCCATTCATAATGACACTCCTTAATGGTCGGCAACGCTTTCGTACGGGCCTATAGCGCTGCGGAAGTCTCGGTGGCGTCGATTGCTTTCCATCAGATGACACGCTTGCTCGTTTGCCTTCCTATCCCATAGAAAAAGAATAACTTTTATACATGTCTATAACTAGATGGCCCGGTGAACTTCGTTTCATCTACGTTTTATGTCCCTCTGTGTTTATTTTCTCCTGGTATGTTGATTCTTAGGTGCAAATGCAATACTTTTCAAAATCACACAAAAGAATCGACAGTGTTGTAGAACTACACGTCTGTTAGCCGTTAATGAATAAAGCCGGTACGAACGCCATCTATTGAAAGTAATTGGAAGTACATGGAAGAAAGAATTTTTCATCTTTAAACTGTCCTTTTGTGTTTTCTCTATATTTTTTTATTCGTAAACGATCCCTGTATTATATAAAAAAATTAATCAAATCGGCCGAGTCGGTTTTGAGTTTTAGCAAGACTAACAAAATAGCTCTCCATATTTCTATATATTTATCTATATATCTAATTAACTTTTCATCAGGGGTTCATAACGGTTCATCAGGGGGTGCTTGTTCCGACGCTTATATACGGTAGTGAAAGTTGGGTTTGGCAGAAGAAGCATGAAAGCAGACTGAATGCGGTGGAAATGAGAGCATTAAGAAGTATGTGTGGTGTAACCTTGAATGATAGAATAAGAAATGAAGATATAAGAGAGCGATGTGGAGTAAAAGAAGGTGTTGTGACAAAAGTAGAAAAAGGGATGCTTAGATGGTTTGGACATATAGAGAGGATGGATGAAAGACGACTGGCAAAAGAAATTTACGTTGCGAATGTGGATGGAAGGGCCGGAAGAGGAAGACCACGAAAAACGTACCTTGACCAGATTGCTGAACTTTTTAAGAAAGGCCAGTTCAAGAGTACCCTCAACCGGCGGGCTTGCATGAGGAGAATAATGAGTGTGGAGGAAGCAAGGGAAGTATGCCGAGATCGTAGCAGATGGAGATCTGTGGTCTCTGCCTACCCTTACGGGAGACGGGCGTGACGATATGTATGTATGTATGTCTAATTAACTAATTATTTTCCTATTTATATTATACCTACATACTTTTGAAAAATCTTTTACGTCAACCCAAAAGTTGATTGATAGAGAATGTCTTTCGGCATTTACTAGTCCTTTCTGCTAAAATGTGTACAAAAGGAATAAATTCATTAATATATCAAAACTTTGGACATATGATATTGGGCCACTCACAATAAAAAATCTCCTTATTTAAGTATGTATTTATATATGTATGTTTTTAATTAACTAATTATTTTTATTTTTATATTGAACCTACTCTTAAAAATTTTTTCCATCACCCTATATTCATTGGCAGACAATGCCTTCCGGAATTAAGTCTTGTCTCTATAATAAAATGTGTGCGAAAAGTAAAATAAATAAAATTAAACTTTAGACAATTGTTATTGGTTTAACCGTGTTTTTGGTAAAATAACTAGTTAAGATGTTGCAACATTTACATTCTACTTATATTTATTATGAACATTTCAATATTAGCCTCTTTAAGACATTAAAGTATGAAATGAATTATACTGATATTTAAAGTACAAATTGTATGATTTTAGATGATCTCCACACCAATAGGAATATCAATACAATCGCAGCCGCCTGTGCTATATCCAAGGCCCGCTGATCCCGTGCAAAATGTTCAGCAGAGACCGGATACAGTAGAAAAACCACCTTATGGCACTAGAATAGAGACTATACCTAATAACAACAATTTAGATAGCACCGACAACCTAAAAGACCAAAATGATTTGTACGCTGAATACTTATCCAATCCTTACAATGATCCAAAGGAAATATCGCTGAAAGAAGCCACTTTGTACGATCCAGAAGAGAACCAGCAATTATCCGGCTTAAAGGACCAAACCGTTCCAGATCCGGAATCCCTTGAAATCCATTCGCTTTTGACTGCTCATAAGTCATTTAGTGCTAACGCGACCCCCATGCATAGTAAGAATAAAGCTCAGTTTAGCTCAAGCGAGAATGTGAGGCAAGATTCGAGTATATTCAATTTCGCCAGTTACTTTGGCTCTACGAACGAATTTATGAATCCCGGTTCGGAGGTATTCGACACTTTAATGTCGACGCAAGAGGGATAGCTGTTGTGGGAAAGAGATGTAGGTACATGGTTATGAGTCACCGTTAAATAACGGCCTATAACTTATTTTTTAATAAAAATTATTTAGTTTTTTGAACCAATGCCACCTATTTAATACAGAATATCATTTATTGTTATCACTTTTCTTACCGCGTTTTGTACGGTAGGACGGAGTAGGAAGTATTTGAATTCATATTTGACGACTATTTCAGAAATAGTTTGCAAACAATATAATTCGATTAAGTCGTGTTATTAGAAAATGAATAAATGCGTGTATCGTGATTCTTTAAGTTGACTGCTAAAGTTCATAGAAGGTTTTGGTAGAATGGTCGCCATTTTATCAAAAAAGTATCGTTATCAAGCCGATTATTATACATTTGAAAATACTTGTTATTCTTATTTTACTTGACACTGGCATAATAATTATTACCTAAATGTCATTAGAACTATTGACTTGACATATTGACGAAAGGTATATATGTATATGTGTGTGTATATATATATGTCTTATATCTTTTTAATTGTCGATAAATAGCTATTTAAATAATTATGTATTGTTTTAAATGTATTTTTTTATTTCTGTATAACATTCCAGGATATTTATTTCTTTATATATTTGTGTTAAATTATGGGCAAGTTTTTTAATTACAATGATTTTTTTTTGTTTTTCTTGTTAGTATTTCTTTCCAATTGTTTTTTTTATCTCTAAGAAGAAATTGAATTATTCAGGGTGTTAGGGCGAGCAAAAAAAAACTAATGTAAATTATGTAATTAATGTCAAATTGTTTCCCCATTTTGTATAGAGAGTTATATATACCTACTTATCGGTGTAATATATGTTTAGATGTTAGTAATAAAAATGTTTATTATCTTTTAAACTTGTTTTATTTTTGATAAATATTTTTAGGTGATTCCCCCATCATCGTGATTATATTTTTAGTACTGGCAGTCGTCCTCAAATGTGCAAAAGTTTGTCAAAAAAAAGAACAACTTCCAGCAGAGATACGTTACAGCTGTATTAAATTTTTACTGCTGTACGAGATGTGTTTTAGATATAACACTCAATTTTATTTTCCATGCAAAGTGAAGTTGACTGTTAACATGAGAAACGCTTTTGATTTTTGATAACATACTTTAGATCAGGGGTCGCCAATATTTCTGATCGTCGACCCCCTTATAATTTTTCAAAACCTGCATGGACCCCCATAAAAGTATTTTTTATGGGATAGGAAGGCAAACGAGCAGGTGTGTAACCTGATGGAAAGCAATCAATGCCGCAGATAAACATCCGCAATGCCATAGACAGAGAAGAAGCGTTGCCGGCCTTTAAGAAAAGTGTCATGTGGGGGAGGATGTTGGACTTTCGGAACTCAAGCGTTTGTGTGGTACTTCCCCGGGTGAGTCGGCCCATTCATGCTACATACAAATAATATGCCATTCTTGACAAAGTATTCGTCTGCAGCGTGGCTCCACCACTAATAAGTAATTTTCTGTTACTTAAAATAAATCGTAAATTAAAATTAGGTACTGTGAAGTACATTTATTTTGTGATTTTAAACATTTATTAATTTTACATTGTTACACAATAGTTTTATGAAAAATATCTTAATGTTGAAATTCAAATAATATTTATTAAATAAAAGATAAAGTAACAACAGATTTATTGCTTCTTAATCAATGAGATGGGTGTGTATGGTGTATCTTGTGTCACTGTAAGCGTTTATTTATTCATTTCCTATAAAAAAACTAATATTAAATCAATCATAAAAACATTCCGGTCAATTGGCTCAGTGGCGGGGCCCATGGATTCAATGGTCGCGGGTTCGATCCCCGCATCGAAATAAATATATGTATGGCCTACAGATATTTTGTCTGGATTATTCATAGTCTGGTAATCTCGCCAATCCGCATTGGACAAGCGTGGTGGGTAAACGTCCGACCCTCCGGAAATGGAGTGACCTGTGCTCTACAGTAGGATATATATGGCCTATGAAAAAAAATCCTTAAATTTGTCAAGCTTCAGTAACTGTTAATAATAAAATGCTGCAGTGAAGAAACGCGTCTTGGCAAACGTAGTGGTAAAATATTTAAATTGAGCGTTTACTGCACAGGGCAGCTGGCAGAAGCTGGTCGCGTGTAGATGAAGATCAGGTAAGGTGGCGCACTTTGGGAGGCGGCCTATGTCCTAAAAAAAGCTCACAGGCAGATAATGATCCCGATACCGTTTTTGGGAACTTATCCGATTTCAGCAAAGGCCGACGATAGACTTACAAATCGATCGATGTTCAATTTAGCCCAATTGGTGGACCTAGTCGTTAGTAATATAAATAAATACGCTAAAGCTAACGAACGAAGACTTCATTATTCTTTTAGAAAAAACTTTTCGGTTGTCTTCCGTAGAGTCTACTATACCTGAAGATGCCTCGTGTTGGGGCGAAACACGTGTCGTTTACGAGATAGAAAAGTGATAATGTGTGTTTGGTGTTGTGTATAGTGGTTGGTGTGTGGAGAATTGATGGCCGATTTTCGGTAAGTTTTTGGTTTAAGTTCCAAATAAATCCACCTAACCCAACGTAAAAACACACATTATTACTTTTCTGTTATTGTTTTGCTTGTCGCGGATCTTAGGTAAGTAAAACTTTTAACTGTCCACATAGTGATGGATTTCCGCAAAGTAACGCCTGACTCCATTAATAATTATCAAGACGACTCAAGAGTACTAAACCCTTTGAGTTAGTTTACTGAAATCCTAGTGTAGTGAAGTGAAATGAATATTTTACTGAGTGTAAAGAACACAAAAACATAGTGTCTTCCCCTTTATAGAGACTATGAGAAAAGTATTAATGGACAGCAAATCAAGTTAAAAATAAATTACTCATCCTATACCTAAATTGTAATTATAATGAGAAAATCTACAATAGTAATCATTACAAAAAAATTAGCCCAATTCGAAATATGTCAGTAAAAAAACAATTTGTAAAAAAATCAACAGTATATTAATAAAACTTTACACTATTTACAAAAATTTGTACAATATCGAGAACGCCTTCACAGAAGGCATGTTTGAGGCACTAGAGGTCCACATAGTCTTTTCATAAAACACTATCACACTCTTGACATATGCAGGGGACGCTTATAGTAGGGGTGGTGTGGCCGCAATAAGGGTGGGGCGCAGCAGGGAGCTTTACGAGGGGGGCATAGCGCCTTCCTCCACACCACTGCGGACTTCCGCGACCACGCCCAAGCACCAGCAGCGATTCCGCACGACAACCACAAACACACGGACACACCACTAGATCCCGCTGTGTCCTCCACCTTGCCAGCCTCCAAGGCCGCGAGCAGAGCTATATTGCTCTGTATCTCTCGCATTCGTGCTTCAATAACTTTAACACCAGTCGCGAAAGCAGCTAGAAGGAGATACAGTAGACCGCCTAATGCTGCACGCACTGCTAACCTTCCAACCCTTTTCGCGCCCCGAGAATCTAATGCGCGGCGTACTCTCATTATTCCGGGACATGCGCCGATCGCGAGCGCCACAGATGTTACAAGTAAAGCGCCGCGTGGGACCCCAATCAGCGCTGCAGCCGCTGGATCTGATATACCGCAGGTGCCGATTAATTCGTCAGCTGTTACTCTGCGTAGCGCTAAAGCGGCTGCAGTCCAAGCTCCCGCCCAGCCCCACGCTACGGCGTGAAGATATGCCGCAGCGCGTTCCAACGCCTCCGTGGACCATTCACTGGCAGCCGTCAGGTACCAAGCAACGCACGCGTTCGCGAACCACGCGTCGGCCGCCAGAGTGAAATAGTAGGTCAGCGAGAAGAACGCGACACAGGTCGGCGATGCTAATCCATCCACAGCCAGCGTGCTGCCGGTGCAGGATACCGCTTTAGCTCCAAGCCAGCCCCGTGTGACGTGCGCCATGGCGACGATGGCGTGACACGCCGCCATCCACACCACTGGCCTCTCCGGATATCGATATCTCGATGGTTCCGCGCAGAACGTTAGCAGTGCGAACGAGGTCGATAAGAGAGAGAACCACGCGATGGTATTCATCCAGACTTCCGCAGTCTTCTTGTCGGCCTGTGTGTATCTTGCATGTTGTCCGCACGCTGGCCAGCATTCGCCTGTAGGAGCTCTGGTGTATGCCGGCGGGCAACCGTGCTCTCTAAGATCGTGGACGTGGAACGGCCAGTGGGGAGGCGGTGGTGATTCGGGTTCCAGCTCGCTGGCGTTTGGAGGTCTCATGCAAAGTCTTCTATCGGCGCGAAGTGGAAAAGCGGCGCAGTCGAGGGAGACTGTCGGAGCTAGAGATTTAATTTGTTCCTTGCAGTCGTCAGCGACGGTCTCGCAAAGCGCACGGCAGGCGCTCACGGAGCCCGACACCTGCTCGGAGCACAGCGGGGCGAAGGCCGAGCAGAGTAGGAAGCGTGCGTGGATGGAGCAGTCACTCGATATGAGGCTCGCAAATGTCGCCATCTGGAAAGATAAGAAAATATAACATTAGAGATTTTCATAACATATTCCAATTGTATAATTTAGGTTTGACAAACATATTTAATCAATGGTGAATTTATCGCTCTCGCAATCAATGGTTGCGGAATTGATGCCCTTATCGGAAAAAATAATATATACGTATGATTAAAACTATTTATTCCAAGTATAACAATCTGCCTTGTACAAACGGGAGCAACGGACATAAAAGAGTTTAAAATAATAATAAGTATTGAGAGAAATCATCACCAATTGATCTCGTTCATGTCTTATCCATTCTACGTGACATTGGCAAAATCATCCGTGCTATTTTGGCACTACTGACAGCCATTAATTTAAATGAATGAACGAATGAAGAACTATACGCGTAAGTAGTTGAACAAAACATCAGCAGTTCTCAAAATTTAGTAAAATTCTCAAAGTGTGTGTACGTCTAATTCAACATATGATAACAAACAAAAAATAAAAAAATATTTTGTGAAATGTCACACATTTTCATAAATGTAACTACCTGCGCCCAATTTTAAACAAAATCAACAATGCGAATAATATGTATTATTCCTCTAATACTTTAACTTTACGATTAAATAAAATATAAGATAACGAACATGCAAAAGAATTTAAGGCAAACCTGAAGTCCAGTTACAACTATACACAACAATTACAATGAATATTTCATAATAACAATGTGAGGGACTATTAATGGAGTCAGGCGTTACTTTGCGGAAATCCATCACTATATGGACAGTCAAAAGTTTTACTTAGCTAAGATCCGCGACAAGCAAAACAATAACAGAAAATTAATAATGTGTGAATAAAATTAAACCGAAAAGTGACTCTACGGAAGACAACCGAAAACTTTTCGGTTGTCTTCCGTAGAGTCTACTATACCTGAAGATGCCTCGTGTTGGGGCGAAACACGTGTCGTGTACAAGATGGAAAAGTGATAGTGTGTGTTTGGCGTTGTGTATAGTGGTTGGTGGGTGGAGAGTTGATGGCCGATTTTCGGTAAGTTTTTGGTTTAAAGTTCCAAATAATCCACTAAACCCAACGGAAAAACACACATTATTAATTTTCTGTTATTGTTTTGCTTGTCGCGGATCTTAGCTAAGTAAAACTTTTGACTGTCCATGTGAGGGACTTATGATTTATTTTTATATGTATAATTAGGTAGACAAACACAAAAAAAAAAAGAAAATTAGGACAAAAATTAAGATAAATATGTAAAACCATAATGAATGTAATCAACATGTAACTAACCTAGTCTATAAGAAATATTATTTACTAACCATAATGAGTCACTGGTCACTTGAATAAAGAATATTATTATTATTATTATTATAAAGAAGAGTTTTAAAAGAATTTAAACTAGTAATAAAAATATCTGTGTGAGCACATATACAATTATAGCATCTACACATTCTGCTTATCGGACTATTTTGTGTGACATTATTGTTTGCTTTATGGTATGTATAGGCTTATTTTTAAAGGTTCCAATGTCGTATCCGTTAGGAAATACTGCTGATATATGTTAAATAAAGTTTAGTTGATAAATCGGTCTATGGTATAAATATATATATAGCGTATCCTTCAAAAATTATCATTCCCTCTACAGCGGCATTGAAAATGGAGACCGCAGAACAAAAACTACCCGCAAATTACAAGTTCAAAACGAGACAAAGGCAAGGTCGCCGATGGCGTTTTTATAGCAAACACAGACGGATGTTAGCGGCCATACAGAGCTATGTATGGCTGCATTTAGAAACGCCTTGGTTTTTATATAATTAAAACAGTGATCATGTTAGTATGGTCGACTACTGGCTTGTTTAATTCATATAAGCATCAGGCGATGTAATGAGGGGGATAATTACCTTCACGGTGACTTTAATTATCGTTTTTACAAGCTCTAAAGATTATTTATCGCAGATATGCAATGCAATTGAATTCATTTGTAGAGAGGTAAAATGCGCATGTTTTTAAGTTGAAATTCTTTTCACTGCGATGTGGAGTAAAAGATGGTGTCGTGACAAAATTTGAGAGCGGGATGCTTAGATGGTTTGGGCATATAGAGAGGATGGATGAAAGACGACTGGCAAAAGAAATTTACGTTGCGAATGTGGATGAAAGGGTCGGTAGGGGAAGACCACGGAAAACACACCTAGACCAAATTGCTGTTTTAAAGAAAGGCCAGGTCAAAAGTACCCTTAACCGGCGGGTTTGCATGAGGAGAATAATGAGTGTAGAGGAAGCACGGGAAGTATGCTGATCGTAGCAGATGGAGATCTGTGGTCTCTGTCTACCCCTACGGGAGACAGGCGTGACGATATGTAAGTATATATGTGTATTTTTCACTGTCATTCTCATATATGGATTCTCAGTTATATGTATATACATTTATTCATTTGGAGCTATCCATAAAGTAAATATAATTTTTTATGGGATAGGAAGGCAAACGAGCAGGCATGTCACCTGATGGAAAGCAATCATCGCCGCACATAAACATCCGCAGTGCCATAGCCAGTGCAGAAGCGTTGCCGGCCTTTAAGGAAAGTATCATTATTGGGTCGGGCCTCCCGAACTCAACCGCTCACCGGATGAAGCGCGAACAATGATAAAATGTGACAATACATGATAAAATCCAAACAAATATTGGATAAAGATTTTCAGCTAAATCATTTATGTTATTGCTTCTGTGTTAAAAATAATTACAAAAAAAAAACACCTCATGTCCATTTGTACCATCATAAAGTTAAAGTTAATATGCTAAAAACTAAAAATACTGGACAAAGACTTTCAGCTAAATCATTTATGTAATTGCTTCTGTGATAAAACGAATTAAAAAAAATACACCTCATGTCAATTTGTGCCATCCTTCACAGGAGACACAGATATTAAAGTTTTTGTGCCTTCAAACGGCGTCGATTCAAATACTTTTTCAATGGATTTTGGGCGGGCCTCGACAGAGCATAATTGTTCCCGGACCAACAAAAGGACGTGCTTCACGGAAAGACCGGCCTCGGGGCAATTATAAGTCGTAACCGAATCAGAGGCCTAACATAGACACGACGCACAAACGTTTCGAATGCGTGAAATCACAGTTTGATTTATTTGATTAACAATAGGCAGAAGACTTTTCCCGCCAATTTACATGGGTAACGTTGAGTTTTTATAACCTTATTTTAGTATTAGTCATTCTTTAATTCTAGTGGCGTATTATTCAATATAGTTTAATTAAGGTGTAGAAGTGAAGTAAATGGAAATAAATGCGTGTATAGCGTTTTTTTACCTTAATACTTATTATTGTTTTTTACTTGTTTCGGTAGAACCGCCACCATCGTATCAAGACGTACGTATGACAAAATGGCGGCCGTTCTACCAAAATTGCATGGACTTTTGCAGTCAAGTTAACGATACACTCATTAATTTCATTTCACTTCATTTTGACGGCTTAATCAAATCATATTAAATACATAGCATGAGATTTTAAATATGAAATAAAAACACAACATCACTGATGTAGCTTGGCGGGAAAAATCTTATTATTTTTTTTATACTTTTCTTCCTTTGATGGCAATTAGTTTTTACTATTATGCCAGTATCAAGTAAATTACAATATCAAGTATCTTGAAATGTACTAGCCATATTGTCACGTTACATCTTGATAAAATGGTGGCTATTCTACCAAAACCTTCTATGGACTTTTTCAGTCAACTTAAAAAGTCACGATACATGCATTTATTTCATATCATTTCACTTATACGCCTTAATCGAACTATATTGTATAATACGTCACCACAATTAAATAAATTAACTGAGAATAATATAAGATTATGAAAATGAAATAAAAACACGTCACTGATTTAAGTTGGCGGGAAAAGTCCGAGTTGACAGTATCAGATTTTTAATGTACAAGCCAGTGTCTTTTATGTCAATGACTTAAATGGATCAAAAAAGATGTTCACCAGGCAAACAAAATATCGAGCAATAGCTATTTAACTATTGAATTGAATTGTCCCATTGTTTGTTTTTTTAATGCCGTTCCGGATTAGCTGATGTCAGCAAACAGTTCGCCCGCTCTAAATCCTATTAAGGAACGGTAGATTGCACTCCGGTTGAAGTATCCTCGACGTTTTTTTTTTAACAAACTTTTCGTTTTAAGCCAACAATTGTGAGCAAACACCCGTGTTTGAGCTCGAAAAAGGTTTAGGATGTCGGCACACTTAACATGTTTTAGTTAAAGGTAAGTTCATTATTATTCCGAAAATATTTTTTTTTTTAGATTGTTATTCATTTATTTAATAATGTCTGTTTTTTTATGTAATTATGGTCAAAGAGCGGTGTTTGCTTATCCTATTATAATTCATTTATATAAATAAAAATAATATTTTTACGACCTTATTGGTTCAGTGGCGAGGCTTTCGATTTCAGATGCGGGAGTCGATTCACGCATCGGGATAAATATATATAAAGTCTACAAATGCCAATTCACCTTCAACAAGTACGATAGATTTATTTTGATTTCTACAGAAAGGAGGAGGTCTTTGTCAAGCAATGAGACATACCTACATGGGCTGTGGAAAATAATATTTTTTACCCTAATTTATATTTCTAAACAGGTCATAAACAAGATAAAATTTAATGTAGGACGTCCCCTTAACACATATTTGTTTGAGCGCTCTCTTTTAGACGTCTTTAGATCACACAAGAGTTTCTATTGATACAGATATAGAGATATTTTTAACGATCCAGTGAACAATGTTCTTTATTCAGTCACCGTACGTTAGAAAATCGTATACAACAAACTTCAAAGCACTTATTGGGTGTATGTTTACTTTAGGTAATCCGTTGGGTTGCACGAATCGCGGGTACTTAGCTATATTATTTATTTGCTTGGATAAACATTTGATACGCGAGTGACGTATGAGAAATTCTGAAAAGCCCTTATTATTTAGTGCGTGTGATCTAAAGTTTGTAGGATTGTATTGATGATTAATTTTATACAAAGTACACTGTATTCAAATGTAAAGTTCGTGATGTACGACCTCAATATATGGTGCAACTCAGCACATTTAATGAACCAAAAATGTACCTATGTTAAGTTAGTGTTCAAATATACTCCATCGAGCTAACACTCGCACACTAGCTCCCCAGTTGACATATTAATGTATTATAGATAGTGCATCCCCATAAATATTACATTATTATTTTGGTCCTTTAAGTCGGATATGAATCAGCGACATTTAACAAAAAGAACATCAGAATAGAAAAGCGGTGACGTAATTACCACGTTGGGCTAAATAGTCTACAGGTGTACAATAAGAGTTTAGATGATCCGCCAATTCGACAAAAAACAGCCTAATAGTGGTAATTATATGTGGGGATCGAGGCACTAAATAGAAAACTTTATACTTATTTTTTATATCTTTATATAGTTATCTATTCCGTTTAATAAAATCTTTATACAATCGCTAAAATAACCACTCTCCAAAACCTTTCTTTGATGATTTTTTCTTTGACACTTCACACTCGACTCTGAGTTCACGTAATATTGCCAGTGCTAAACTAATATACAAAATAACGACGATCAAATCGACGATCAAAATGACGTACATAAAGACTTTTTCCGCCAACTTACATCAATGACGCTGTATGTTTATTCAATTTTCATAATCTTATATAATTATCTGTTATATTGTTTTAATTGTGGTGGCGTATTATATAATTCAATTAAGTCGTATAAGTGAAGTGATATGAAATACATGCATGTATCGTGACTTTTTAAGTTGACTGAAAAAGTCCAATAAAGGTTTTGGTAGAATAGCCACCATTTTATCAAGACGTAACGTGACATGCGGACTAGTTACATTTCAAAAGATTGAATGTTATTGTATTTTACTTCACACTGGCATAATAGTTAAAACTAATTACCATCAAAGAAAAAACATACATATCTATTTAGCTTGTAGAAATTTGAATATTATATAATAAAACAATATAAATGAAAGTATGTTTGGTTCATACTTTAAAATCACACCTAACAAGTAGTAAATCTATATACGTATAAAGTTTAAAAAAGATTTATATATTTATTAATGGAAAATTTTATGGAATAATACATTTTCGTTTACGTTTAAAATACACGTTTTCCCCATTAGAAGCGTCTGCGACTCATTCGAACAACAAAACAAAGGCAGGCGACAACAAAAAATTAATTACAGAGACGACGCGCTCCGAAAATAGCCGAGCCGAGCCGATCGACTTTGATCTCCGGACAGTTGACGCGGGAAGCACTCGTGACTTGTTGCCGAACGTAAACCTTGGACACATTTTGAGGATATACTCGTACATACATAGGTACAGATCATATTGAAGCACAGATTATAAAAGTCGCTGTATAATTAATCACTGTTAATTAAATAGAGCTAGATCACTTAAGTTATTGTCTTATTACAACATTAGGAAACACTTATGATATTATAATTTTCATTAGGAAATTTATTGCAAAATTTTTATTTATTGATAAAAAAGCGAATTTTATTAAGACGTAACGTGACACAATATCTAGTTTTTTTTTCTTTTCTTTTATGGCAATTAATTATAACTATTATGCCAGTGTCAAGTAAAATACAAATATATCAAATCTCTTGAAATGTAACTAGTCAGCTTGTCACGTTACGTCTTGATAAAATGGTGGCTCTTCTATCAAAACTTCTATGGACTTTTTCAGTCAACTTAAACAGTCACGAAACACGCATTTATTTCATATCACTTCACTTATACACCTTAATCGAACTATATTGTGTAATACGCCACCATAATTAAACAATATAACTGACAAAAATATAAAATTATGAAAATGAAATAAAACACGACGTCACTGATGTAAGTTGGCGGGAAAAGTCCCAATGGCTAGTTACATTTTAAGAGATTTGATATTATTTTTTTTTACCTGACACTGGCATAATAGTTAAAGCTAATTGCCATCAAAGAGGAAAAAAGAATAAACAAAACTGCATAACATCATCCCGTTACATTACAGTATATGATCACATGTCAATTAAGAACCCTCCGAACCCTTTGATCCATCACAATAACGCGTCTAAATCGGGAGCGCTTTGATGTCGTTCACCGGCTTGCACGCGATGCGAGTTTGGTATATTTATAAACAGAATAATGTAACGAAATGTACTAGCAAGTTAAGTTATTTTTTCCAGTGCCATAAACAACTTAAAAAAAAACACATAGCAGCAATAGCTCAGTTCGCAAGACTTGATAAAGACAGGAAAATACACATTTTATGTTTCAATTGTCATACATACATATCATCACGCCTGTTTCCCATAGGTGTAGGCATAGACTATAGATCACTATTTGCTACGATCTCGGCATACCTTTCTTGCATCCTCCACACTCATTACATCTTCATGCAAGCTCGCCGGTTACTCGCAAGGGTACTTTCAACCTGGCCTTTCTTAAAATCTTCGGCAATTTGGTCAAGGTATTTTTTCCTTGGTTGTGAATGTGAATGGATGGGGACCCTACCTTAAGTTCCAATAGGATTCCGTTGAAATCTTTAGAATTACCAAATAAAATAATACTCACTTAATAACGGAAAATATCTTGCTAGTTTCGCTGTAGATTATTCAATGTCAGTCAGTGAAGATCTGCAGGTTCGCATGATTCTTTAGATCTTAATTCTCACGCAGACCAGCGATCTAGCAAAATAAACTTGCCGGCAATACAAACCAGTTGTTATTTTATGGAAGGTTAACCAAAATCAACACAATCCGATATCGTATGAAGAAATTTATTTTTATTGTAGCAAAGGAAAGCACAAAGACTTTGGCTAAAAAATTTGGAACATGATATGGTGTTTATATTTTATTATATTTTCATAAAATCGTGCACAGAATGATTTTGGTTATGTTTGGTTTAACTGCGATCCGTTGGAGTTTGAAGTGAAATGAAAAATGCGTCGTGACTTTTTAAATTGATTCCAAAAATCCATATTCATTTATTTGGTGGAAATAAATTTATATACATTTGTATTTTTACAATGTTTTAAAAGTAACATATGTTTCTCCATCTCCACAACAACATAAAAATTAAAATTTTCCCATTATCTTATTTTTTATTGCAGAGCAGGCAAAGGAACGTGCGTGTCACGTGGCGGTAACGGATCACAAAACTAATTTTAAATAAATCATGTCTAGTGGATTACAAAATTTATTATTAATTAATATCAATTTTTTTACTTAAATGAATAAATAACGTCGCTTAATTCCACTATTCAAACAATCTTTCACAATATTAAACCCACATCTAAAAAGAAATACTTTTAAAAATAAATTTAAATTATCTAAAGGATTTTATTTATATTTTTTAGCACTTTATGCATTCCAATTTTTCTGATGTCATTCCTTGGTTAATGATCAGTTACTTACCTTTCAGGATTTATTGTATTTTTTGGAAAATCTGTCTAGCGTTTTAAATATTTTAATATTTTGCTTGTTAAGAATAATACTTCTAATATTACTTCGAATATTTTTAAGTATGTAAATTAGAAATAGAAAATATATAAAGAAAAAACTTTAATTATCCGCATCGATCAATTTCCTTCGTATGTTCTTCATTCTAAATCACATAGTCCGTGTTATTTAGCACTATTGAGAGCCATTAATTCAAATGAACGAATGAATGAAATATAATTATTAATAATTTACACTTTAATTGATATTTTTTACATACATTTATACATAAATATTTTAATTGATGTCTAAAGTGGTCGGCACAACTCATTTAACTTTCATTAGATACAATCAACGCCGCCATTTTGTGTTGAAATGAATCAGGCATTTCCTTGTTGCAATTAAACTCGTGACATTATATGTAAATGTCTTTTAAAAGTTGGCCGCGGTTGAACAAACCAGTCCGAATACGAAGTTTAGTTCATTGAGTGTTACTGAATGAATGAATTTACTGTTAGTCCATAAATGTAATTTTGTTTTTTTTTAATATTTTCATGTATGATAAAATTATAACGGGATCGTCTATATATACATACCATCTATATACAGGTATTCTTATATCAGTGAAAAAGAATTTACACACTGATAATTTATCCCAAAAACAACATATTTATTTTTAACATATATTTTTTTTCATACAAAACGAGATGTACGTATTGTCAGAGACATTAGTCCTCTTATTTTTGAAGAGGTCATCGATTCTTTTACTTTTAAGATATTGTAATGTCACATTATGTTCGTAGTGTTTTGTTCAATTGTTGACACATCTAAATCTTAAATTTAAACAAAGTATGTAGTTATTTAAAAAAATAAAAAAATGATTTTTTATTTTTGTCCATTTGTCCATCTATGCAGGCATCATCTAAATTTCTGTGGTGATAGTATGTTCAATGGTTTTAACCTAAAATAATGTTTCCTTGAAAAAAGAGACTTGTTTTAAAATTATATTAATATTTTTACACACACACATATTTTTTTTTGTATGTTTTACACAAAAAAAATCCAAAAGCGGCAACTTCGTCATTGAGCCAATTAAATTTACGTAGAATTATATTTACGTGTTTTTTATTTTACGATTTCTATACAACATTTTTATCCCTCTGTAGCCGTAGGTTAAATACAGAGGCATGGATACCATACTATTTACCTATTATTTTAAAAATTAGCACTCATGCTAACAACGGGAGAACTTCATACAAACCGAAATACTTCTCAACCGGTACGCGCACATAAAACCGGTACATTTAACCAATCAAATTGATATATTACAAACACTAGTCGCTATAAAGGCGCGTTCGTTGTTCGGGGGCGGCCACTGTTCCCCATCAGCGTAATTGGCGCTTTACAGCGGGGCCGCGAGCTATTTACGACGAACTTTCGACTTTTATAGCTCAGCTTTAACTAATCAACAACGGCTATGTTGAGAGATCTTAATAAAAAAATATATTAAAAACAGTGATACTGTTACAAAGTTACTTTTTTTTCATTTTCTTTAATGGCAAATAGTTATTACTATTATGCCAGAGTCAAGTAAAACAAAATAACATCAGCATAAATATGCAGTCAACTTATGAAGTTGACTGCATATTTGTACTTACACGCATTTATATCATATTCACTTATACATCTTAATCGAACTGTATTATGTAATACGTCACCACACTTAAAAAATGTAACAGATACAAAAGATTATGATAATGAAGTTTTAGAACGAAAAAAATTTTGTTTCAAGTACATTTTCTTATCGCATAAAATTTTAAATTTAATTATTTTAAAAATAATTTAAAATTTAAATTATTTTAAAAGTCTCGCCGATTCAAAGAAGAAATCAATCAAGTACTAACATGTAAACTAACTTTTTCCGCCAACTTACATCATTGATGTAATGTTTTTATTTCATAATCTTATATTATTATCAGTTATATTGTTTCATTGCGGTGGCGTATTTTACAATATAGTTCGATTAAGGCGTACAATTGAAGTGATATAAAATAAATGCGTGTATCGTGACTTTTTAAGTTGACTGAAAAAGTTCATAAAAGTCTTTGGTAGAAAAGCCACCATTTTATGAAGACGTAAAGTGATAAACGGACTAGTTACATTTCATGAGATTTGATATTATTGTATTTTACTCGACTCTGGCATAATAATTATAACTAATTGCCATTAAAGTAAAAAAGAAAAAAGAAGTGCCAAAAAGAAAAAATCGATGATAGATGCAAATATCTATTGTATTATCTGTCCATTCCGGCTGCCTTTCCACCCGACAGACCTCGTGCGCCGCTTGTATTATATTTAAAATAAAATGTTGCCCGAGGCAGAAAGCGTCTCGATATAATGCATTAATGGAAGCCATTAGGCGCAGGTATCGCGACTACAATCATTAAGAGTTAACACGCGTTGCGCTCAGCCCTTGTAATCAAGCGGTCGCGGCGTCGTCGTCTGCGGACGTAGTGACGAACGGAAGCGACAAGCGATGTATATATCGACGCAATAAAGCGAAAACGCTGTAAATGATACACGTGTCAAAAAAGTTATTTCATATTCGGATCAGAAAAAAATACGGCGTCGAATGGCCTGAGACTCACGATCAATAGAAAATTTTGTACAGCGTTGAAACTCACAGTTTTTGAGTGATCAGATACAAGTTTTTAAGAAGTATTTAAGTTTTTTTGGCTCTGGTGAAAACTTTTCGTTTTGCGGTTTACTACGTTTTCGCTTTTTGCATGTATATAGTCAAAGTCTTGCCTATTCTCCTATTTAAGTAGACCAAGTAAGGTCTACCTAAATAGGAGAATAGGTAAGAAAAATAAGGAAGAGATTGACATGATGATCTTGAACTGAATCCGCAATACTAACTGCAGATGCGTTGTCTACTTGAGACTTTCACATCTCATATATATATGTCCCACTGCTAAACAATGAAAGCTAACCCACCATGCTTGTCCAAGGTTTGGCAAAGTAACCATAATTGGAATAAATGTCTGTAGGCTAGGTTGTAATTAACCTCTTCAGGGACATTGGCATATGTGTGTACGTTTAGCTTTTTTTTTATTTTACTTATTTCAAGAGAAATTACGCTAAATGGCCACATATGAGGACATTATGTATTTTTTTGTAAAAATTACTATTTTCTGTTTTTTCTTATCTTACTGAATTGTTATAGATATAAGGTGAATAACTCGTAATAAAAAGAAAAATTTTATCAATGTTTTCTCACTTTAAAAAATTCGTCCCTGAAGAGGTTAAGTAGTTATGTCAAATTGTTCTTTTCACATCCCATATATACGACCCAGAGCTGGGCAATTGCGTCTTGCAAGCTAAAATTATTACTTCATAAAAAAATGATATAGAGGCAAGCATGATACTTGATAGTAAGTAATCATTGCTTCTAGTAGACACCTTCAACACCAGGGGTCCTGCCCAGCATCCCTGCAGATACCTGGCATTGTGGTTGAGTAATAGACTTATCCAGCGTGACGATTTGGACAAGCTTTTCCGTTAGGAAAAACCTACATAAAGCATCGCCTGTGAAAGGTTATTTTTAAGGAATGAAATGATATAGTTAATATGTTTCTGAATCAAAAATAGAGCAGAAACACAAACAAAATAAAAAATGCTTTCTTGAATGCAAGCGTATTTTTGAAAATCGCTTCCGTCACCGCTATATTCTATGTACCGTATCAATTTGTTATGCTCAACCCTTTTTTCTTGTATCTTATAAAACGATAGAAGACACACTTCTATCTTTTTATTGAAAAATAGACTCTATTGCGATGGAATTAATGTTTTGCGTTCGGTAGATTGATCGACGCGATATGTACGATTGGTCACGAGAGCCAGCCGATTACGAATTAGGCGCGCTCAACAGCGGCGAACGGCTAACAAAACTCGTCGTCTGTAGTTTCTGTTGGGGATTTTTAAATTACCCTGCGTCCAACGAAGTGAAAACTGTGACCGAAGAGTAAAGGGAAGCCGAAGTCGTTAGAAACAGGATGGACTTTGAAAAAAGAATTATGTATGTACAAGTCATCAAATAGAACTTTTCCCGCCAAATTTACATCAGTGACGTTGAGATTTTTTTTTAATTTTTACAATTTTCATCATGATCATCAGTTATATTAATTAATTTTGATATGGCGTAATGCACCATCATAATATAGTTTGATTAAGGCGTAGAAGTGCAGTGGAACAAAAAAATCCGTGTATCGTTATTATAAGTTATATTTTTAAATTTTGGTGTATTATTTAATATAATTTGATAAAGGCAAATAAAAAAATCCAAAAAAAAGTGATTCATTCGTGCGTTTGGCATTTCTTCAATAAAAAAAAAATTATATAATAATAGATAGATAAGACCGCTATTTGTATGTAAATATTACAATCAAAAATTGTATAACTTTGTTTTTGGTGTACAATAAAGAATATATCTATCTATCTAGCTATCTAGCTTTCGGAGATAATACCAGTTTGGACGGTATGTCACTTAGTTGCTTTAATGACGTACCGTCTAAATTGGTGTTATTGGTCATTTCGTACATGATGTTGAAATCGTCATGAACGGCGTTGATCTATCCGCTATCAGACAAGAGCGCTGTTATACTATATTCAGTAAATAAGTATACGTATGGCTTACATACGTTTATTCCCAGTCTGGGTATTTTGCCAAACTGCCTTGGACGAGCGTGGAGGTGCAATCCACGCTCGTCCAAGGCAGGCAGGCATCCGCTATTTACAGTCCCTGGCCAAATTATTAGACACACTGCAAGATTTCATGTAAAATATTTATTACCGAGTGATATTGTACAGTTTTTATATTTTAAATTGATTTGTTTTTTTATATTATCCGATCAATTACCGATTTATTTGACGTAAATAAAACAGCTTTCATTTAGAAAAGCATAGGTTTATTAAGTTTTAAAGACAAGTGAAATTAATGTTAGTAAAAGTCAATATTTAGTTGAGCCACCTTTAGCCAATCAAAGTTTAAATTCTGCGCGGCATGCTATCAATGCAAGACGGTACAGCCGTCTCTTGCATTTGAGGATGATGATTCCACACATAAATAATCTTTTCTAGGAGCTGGGTTTTGTTGGAAATCACATCTTTAGCCAATTCTCTTTTCATCAAATCCCACACATATGTTAAAAATAAATACATGTAAATATGTAGTCTAAAACAATTCTTTTAAATAAAAATCAATAATATTGTAGTTTAAATATACCATTATTGCATAAAAACTCTTAAGAAACACAAAATTACTAAAAAAAATACAGTGCGTCTAATAATTTGGCCAGGAACTGTATATAATAGTTATAAAAATCATTTTCGTACGTGACTATTGTGTGGGCCATCAAAATGTTCGAACCTTACTCGAGCGGGCAATAAAAGCCGTCGGCGTCGTATGTCTGCCAGACACTTAGCACTTGGAACGTGAGAATTGCTTCTACGGCGGCTCGTCACTCTATCTACCGTAGCGTCACCGCACTAACTAACACGGGCTACGGATACGGGTCTACTTCAAATAAAACTCTCTTCCAAATACATATGTTATTTTATTCTTCTATATATTCACATATATCACAACTTTAGCATCATCTTGCGGGATGGCGAGATGTTTTCTCCTGTTTTCTATCAAATCAATAATAATTTTAATTCTTTAGTTAATCTAGTTTCCCAATTTCAATATCCATCAATAATAATCAAAACAATTAATATAAATAAATTTCAACTATTAATTTAGTTTAATTACATTTAACATATCGTCACGCTTATCTCCCGTAGCGGTAGGCAGAAACCACAGATCCATCCATCCGCTACGATCCCAGCACACCACCCCTGTGCTTCCTCCACACTCATCCATCTTTTCATCCTATCTTCCTCTCACATTTATCGTAGCGAAACGGCTTCCATTAATCGCTCAATTAGTGATTAATATCAATTATTAATTAATTAATATTTACTTTAATTAGTGATTTAATATTTGAAATAACTGTATAAACATTAAGTGTCATCCACTATAAATTGTAAAAAACGTGTTTGTACTTGAGCGTATGAATGAAAAGTATTTTATTAGGGATTACAAATTTGAATAAAATATATGAATCCAAATAGGAGAGAGTGTAGTAATTAATTTGAATTGAAAATATATTTTTTTTTGTTTTTAATATTCTTACCATCAAAAATGCATTGTAGGACATTAACATTCAGCTTAGCGTAATACGTATGTTGTTTTTTGTTTATTATTTATGTTTAAAAAATCGAATAGTGCCATCGGACAGCCTGTATAAGCGTGGGTTTGTTTTGGCAGCGCGCTGCGTCGAAAGCTCGCGGTCGGAACCGCGCGCTGCGCAACTCCAGCTGTTATCTGTCAGCTGATAACGCTCTAATTGGGACGGATGTGCTGCTTTACGCGTTCCCGACATTCTTCGCTTTTGTGTTTGCTTTGTTTAAAATTACATTGTCGTTTATAATTATCTTTTTTTATGGAAGAAATGCAAGAATGAGAATCACTTTTTTTTGGGGATTTTTTTTATTCATTCAATTCAAAAATATTAAATTATATTAAATAGTACGTCAGAATTAAATAATATAACTTATTATAACATGAGATTATAAAAATGAAATGAAAAGGAATAATAACTGATGTAACTTGATGGGAAAAGTTCTAGTGTATTCTTGACCATTGTTATATATGTCATTCGATTATTAACCCTTATAGGTCGCTAGCTTTTTACACGTGATTCTTGCTAGGTCGTAGCTACAGATAAAGTTTTCACTGACTTTATTAATTTTTGGGCTCAACATATCAAAAAATAAGCGGAAAAGGCAATGATATATAACTGGAGATAACAATTGCTCTGTTACGAATATTTAACTAATAAGGCAATAGTGCCTGCATTTCACACAGAGCGCGTTTCAACGTGTCTCGTCTTGTCACCTCATACGTGACTTACGACCGCAGCGACAAAGTACTGTTGTCACGTGAGAGGTGACTTACGACTAATATGAGTTAAATATTACTTTTAAGCAATCACTTCTATATCTATATAATTCAGTTTAGCTCTGTTCTCTAGAAGATGTACCTGATGGAATACAATCAACGCCACCTATAGACATCTGCACTATCATGGGTCTAACGGAAGCGTTGCCAACCTAATCTCTCCTGTCGTCGTGATGAGTAATAAATTCCTTCAGAGGATGTCCAGATTTGTTTTAGGCGAATTTAACTAAAATAATATATATTTACTAGTTGCAAATGGAGACATGGTGGTGGATGACTTGCGCAACCTTCAAATCTGCAATTGGCTGGAGGTGGCGTAGAAATCTTAGCATCTTTATCTTATCTATCTCTAGTTTATCTTAAGATCTGTTCGGAGGCCAAGATCCATTTTGGGTCGCTGCGCCAACAAAGTTAGTTAGTTGCAAAGGGACTTACACCACAACTGAAACTTTGATCAGTCGAAATATACGGATTGCGTGATCACAATTCATCGGTATTCAATTTGCCGTCCTTAACTAGAGTACAACATTGCGTAAAGTTGAGAAGTAATTGGTAACCCAGCGCTGCGCTGTCGTAAGTGCCCACTCTATAGACATTCGTTGCTGCGAGCGAAACGCAACTTTCCAATTAACAACAAATATTTGTGTCATATATACATATGACACAAATATTTGTATTTGTGTAATATCATAACACAAAAATGGATAACTATTTCTATATATAAAGATTATAAGGGCTCGGCTGATTTGAATTTTTTTTTATTTCGTTCGCTATAATACAGGGAAGGTGTACGAATAAAAAATATAGGGAAAACAAAATAAAAACTTGAAAAATGAAAAATTCTTATTCTCTTTTTACTTCGAATTACTTTCAATAGATGGCGTTCGTGACTGTTTAATAGTCTAACGGACGTGTTGATATACAAAACTGTCGTTTCTTTTGTGTCGTTTATTTTGAAATGTATTGCATACCTACTTAAATACTAACATACCAGGAGAAGATAAGTTTACCAGTAGATATCGTTTTCGTAATTTGAATCAAATAAATTGTAGATGAAACGAAGTTAACTGGGTCATCTAGTCATCATTATCAAGGCATTGTAGCCGCGAGTGGGCCTGAGCCCGGTTCAGTACAATTTTCCAGTCGGATCTTAGTGTGGCTCTTTTTCTCCAGCTTCTCACACCGATTGCCTTTAAGTCATTCTCGACTCCATCTAGCCATCTAAGCTTAGGCCTTCCGCGGCTTCTATGATCATCTGGTTTGTCGTCGAGTAGGCGTTTGGGTACTCTAGCCTCTGGGTCATCTAGTACATTATATAATTTATAGTAAAGGAGGGCAAATGAAAGATATTTCTACGCATCAATACCCCGTCTAACTAACTTACCTTCGTACGACATTGGAACCCCCAAAAAAAGGACAAGGTATGTAACATTAATGACCAGCAACGCCTTCTGTAACATAAATGGTGTTGCGGATTCCAATCGGCGACGATACTTGTCTGCTATTCGGTGACCAAGCACCGCGTTTGTCTGACTTATATATAAAAAAACAGTCATATGAAAATTGCAATAGAAACGATAGAAGAGAACAGCAAACACATTTGAATATTATTCTTCTTCTAAGAGTGCCTCTCCGACTAGCGAAGATAGGCAGCCAATTCAGCACAACTTTCCTCCTCCTCCTCCTTCGCGAGGTGCAGCAGTGCTGGAGCACTCGCTATCCCGGTCCACTCCCTGATATTACGTGGCGAAGACTTTCTTTTTCGACCAACTTTTGCCCGCGATTTTTCCCATCATGATCAGTTGCAATAATTTGTACCTGTCAGGTATATGATCCAGGTAAGCTACTTTTCTTTGAAGCCTTTGACGGTCTGTAAAAGTTCACGTTTTTGCTTGACTTGTCGGAGAACCTCGTCATTGGGGTTCCTTTAAGTCCAGCTGATAGCTAATAGCTGAATATTATTAAAGTTATTATTTCTGCAATTGCGTATTGAATTATTCCTATGGAATTCGTTCTTTCGACATTAATTGCGTAATAAAAACAGTATGATATAAATGAAAGTCAGCCCGCTGTGGCTTGGACGTTGCACCTTAGTGGGGTTCAAGTTCTCAGCTGCTTATGGGGTGACAATGGTTCAGATAAAAGGTTTGGGGACTTTTTTAATCTCAATAACTATCACTTGGGAAACGACCACTTTGGGAGTCATTTATTTAAATAACCCTAATCATATTCTCCCTCCCCTCAGCATCGGTCACCGTCAGCCGTTTCGCTACAATGAACGTGAATGGAAGAATGGATGAAAAGATGGATAAATGTGGAGGAAGCAAGGAAGGTGTGCCGGGGTCGTAGCGGATGGAGATCTGCGGTCTCTGCCTACCCCTACGGGAACCAGGCGTGACGATATGTATATATATGTATGTTTTCGGTTCGAATTTTAATTTAGTAGTATTGCATATTGTATATGTTTGTATGATATACATAAAACATTATATACGCCGTGACTTTTTAATTACCCGAGAAAAGTAAAATTCGCGTTTGTAAAAATATTTATGTCAGTAAGTAACATTCAAATATACATACAAAAATATTGTTTTATGGGACTTCAAAGAAATCCTGTAAATGCAACAAATACTTGTAACTGTCTTTGTAGTATTTGTTTGCTACTATACATGAGACGCATGCGTTCATAAGTATGGCGCCGAAAGAGAAAAAACGTCTTTTGTCGGCAGGTTGCGCAAATTGTTTTCATTCATAGTTATCCCTTCCGTACTAGTATATTACGCGACCAAATTAGGTTTGTTTGGGTGCAATTCATATTGGAATGATAATGATGTCTATTTGAATTAGCAAGATTTTTTGTTGTATAATTTTTGGTGTATATTAAGGACATTATTAAAAAATTTTTCTTCGCCAAATTTAATGTATATGACTGAATATATTACTTAATTTTCTCGGGTAATTATTAAGTCACGGTGTATAAATCACATGACTTAACTTTTTATCAATCAACAAAAATTCACACGAAACCGGAAAATTGTAGGTTCTAAATATATAATATGTCCCGCTTTCAAAAGGGCCATCGTGTGGCTACCCTACACGATAAGATCTACCCGCTACATTCCGTTACGATTATATAGTTTCGTTTAAATCGACCCGACGCCGCTCCTAATGCGTTTTTTTTTACTTTCAAATCTTTATTAATGTCTTCGTTCTTACACTGTCATTAGCTGAGGCCGGATTTTGAAGCGAACATCTAGTTATTCTCACACACGAGTAAGGGAGTATATATAATCAGAAACACGGGAATAAAATATGCTACTACTTAACGTCTACATTCTGTGAGGGTGTGGTACTTACACGCTCCCGGGGGCCAATTCTTTATACCTTAGCTCTACCAATAGTATACACTAGTTAGCTCTTGTAGCCAATAATAACATCGTACATTTTTCAAGCCCGTGCGTGGTTACAATAAAGAGCTGTTGCGAAACGAAACGGAGCCTTCCACACCCCACATAGGTGTGTGGGATCGAGCCTCGGGGATGAGCCCTACTACTCGGACCGAAACTCAACGGGGCCCCCCGGTCTTTGATGCCGCTGTATTCGGCGGCTTTTGGGGCATCCTACGAGACGAATGAACAAAACAAGCGAAACGAATGAAACAAAGACATCGAGACTCAGGGATGAGCCCCACTGGTATCCTGTCGACTTCGCGTCGTCTTAGATGTGGCTAAACCTTTTCCTACCTAGAGTCAGTCGCAGGCTCTCTTCCCTCGCAGGGGCCAGGCGGCGACAGTAGGAGCTCTCGTGGGAGCGGACGTCTCTTATGCATGCAAGGGAGCAAACCCATACATGTGCGAGTGTGGACTATTGTCAGCAGGTCGAGCGTCCCTCGCGCCAACCGGGCCACGAACTCGTAGATGCTCTAGAACTGTTGCCTCGATGCCATTTACTTTTATATGGTTTTACATATAGATCACGCCACGTCAACACAATCACGACACCGCGATATAAACAAACGCCAAGTGTAGCGGTAGCGACATCTATATTCTATATCTACATACTACCGATGTACCGAAATATTTAATAATATAATAACAATAAAAATAATTAATCAAGTTTCATGACAACATCTAATCTTTTTATTACAAGAAGAATATATTCAATTTAACGCTGATGAATAATTCCAGATTCAGATGAATTTAATATTCCCTAAAATGGTAACGTTAAACGTTTGAGCGGCGATAAAAAAGTTGGGCATTCATGCAATTGTGGTGCCTGAATAAAGTAAACGACGCATTGACATTTCCGAGCGACTGCCGCCGCTCTCTAATTGACAACACTGCGGGTCGGTGTTGACGTGCAGGGGAGATAAACAGTTTCTTAACGGCTATTTATGTGCGATTAACTCTATTTTCGCTTGCACACCAATGCTACTTGTTAAGGAAACGAACTGAATTAAAATAGTATACAATATTCATGGACGTCAGTTTTCATTAAACGCAAGCTCTATATGGGTATAATTTTTTTTAGGTTAAGTTGATTATTAAATCGCGTGGCAACGAGTAAATGTTATTCAATTATGTTATTTCTTTCGCGAGCTTGATGGCATATGTAGACTTTTAATATTACAAGGGTGAAATTAAGGACGATCACGAGAGACGTGACATGTCGTTTAATTGATTCTTTGTTGCGGAAGAATTGCAAATTGTCTTTTGGGAACACATCGTTTGTTTGACGGTTGAGAATAAGATTGTTTTCATTGGAATATGAGATTGTCATTTCTTTTTAAAGCAAGGCTAACAATAACATTAACTATTACAAAAAAATTAAATAATATTTTATGATGATAATAATAATAATATGTGAATTATAATAATATTATATATTATTATTATTCACTTTTATTTATAAAATCAATAAATAAATATTAAATAACAATATTATTAATTTCCAACACTGTCCGTTTGACATTAATAATTTTGTTATTATTTTTCGGGTTATTAATCCTTCTTGGCGGGATAAACTAAGGCGTCGAAGGATTTAGACTCCTGCGGTGTCGCGGTTGTCTATGGGCGGCGTTGATTGCTTTACATCAGGCGACACGCTGGCTCGTTTGCCCTCCTATCACATAAAAAAATTTAGGCATTCATGAAAAGGAACCTGACGATCGTAGCCGTGCACATTATGGCTGACTTTAACCCACTTACCTAAAACTACCTTGGTCAGATGGGCTTTTAAATTTTTAGCAATAAGTTCATTCACAGATAATACTATGGGTACTATGACAATGGAGTAATTATGCCATAGTGCAGAGATATAATCTCTACTTACTATTACATATTTTTTGAGATAATAAATTTAAACAAATTTGTTGAATTTTACGTTATTTTTAGAAAATATTATTTGACCTTTCCCGTCAACTTACATCAGTAACGTGTTTTTATTTCATTTTCATAATCGTATATTATTGTCAGTTATTTTATTCAATTGTGGTGGCGTATTATACAATATAGTTCGAATAAGGCGTGAAGTGAAGTGATATGAAATAAATGACTGTTTAAGTTGACTGAAAAAGTCGATAGAAGTTTTGATAGAAAAGCGACCATTTTATCAAGACGTAACGTGACAAGCCGTCTAGTTACATTTCAAGAGATTTGATATTGTTGTATTTTACTTGACACTGGCATAATAGTTAATACTATCAAAGAAAAGAATTTTTTTTTTAATTTTATAACTTTACTGAGCATGTTTCCTAGCTAACGATGTGAATATAAATACATACATAAGTTTGTATGTACCCATACTATCATTTAAAAAAGACAATTAAAATGATACCCTAGGGGTTCCTCTCGCAATATTTTCTCCGTCCGTCCATTACAAAATATATATTAACATACATATTTAATTTATTGTATATATTTTATACTAATAATAATAATTATTATTATAAAATATGCACATATTTGTATGCGTATATTGATTGTTTAGAACAAAACATGTTCTCTACTCGGCTATATCCGTTTCCAAGAGCTTTTAATTTAATACACAATGTTCAAATTTTTAAGTAATTCATAATCATATCTCATCTTGTCTTGTATCAAAGCGTGGGAGATTAAAAGATTAAACATGCAGAAAATTTTTACTTGCGCTGGTGCGCAATAAAAATAAATAAAATAAAGGCCGCCGCCATGACAATGTGCAGCCATAATCGCTGAGGCGCACCGGTGGGTTCGACGGCCGGGCGCTGTCAGGGCTGTCAACAGCACGTTTTTTTTTTCGCAATTAAACACAATGTGGACTGTCAACAATAGTTTACGCGGCAATTTCCCAAGATCTTGAGAGCTCTTCCAACTGCTTTTAATGTGAAATATTTCCTAGGTAATTTTAGGTTAATTAAAAGTAGTTAAAATAATCCTTTTTTTTAAAAAGAAGACTGGCAATGTTTGCATATCACGAGATTTTGTTGTGCATGCATTCTGCTTATGATAATTTACATCTATAATCCGATAGAAGAATTTACTCAATGACCTTACCACCTGAACTATTCTAATAATCTTAAAATGTTATTTTTTTTAAAAAAAGCTTCACCTTATAATAAAATTAAAAACATGGTCAAAGTTCACGTATCTTCTTCAATTTTAAATAATCATCGTTTATTTATGATATAAAAAATATCACCTAAGAATTTATATCATTCTATTTTATGAATAATTAATATATATTATTAAAACCATACACTATTGTTATATTTATGCATAATGATACGAGTTGTAGGATGGCAAAGTTTACTGTCAATTGCTATTTTTAAAGAATGTTCACAAAAAAAAACAATGAAACAAAATGAAAATAAAATAAATTCGAGCAAGTGACAACCCTGAAACGACTACGCTGCGCTTGCGCATCGCTGGGTAATCGCACAACTTTGATCTCGCCGCCGCCGCTCCCCTCCGTCCCGTAACGACTATATTACGTGTCCTCGCATCGTCGGAACTCGACATTGATAAAAAACGACTATGATAATCGTCGTGCTAATTAAAAATCACTGGACCGACAAGGATTACCTGTTGCATATTTTTTTTGACGTGAATAAAATAAGTTGAAAAATGTAAACAATGCACTGCTGGTCCTGTCTGTACACTATTGCGGTGACGAAACGTGAACACTGACAGCCCATATGTTTTACGAGCTCAGGATCGCTCAGAGAGCAATGGAGAGAGCTATGCTCGGAGTTTCTCCAGTGGATATGATTCGAAGTGTAGAAACCCGCTAGAGAACCAAAGTCATCGACATAGTCTTCCGAATTAACAAAATGAAGTGCCAATCGGCTGGTCACGTTTGGTCAACCGCTGGATTAGACGAGTGGTGGAGTAGAGACCGCGTCTCGCAAATGTAGTGTGGGACGCCTCTCCTGGGTAGATGGTGCGACGATCAGGGCAAGGTGGTTGGTAGAAACTGGATGAGAACAAAGATCGGACTAGGTGACTTTTTTTTTGAAGAGGACTGCCGCGGGCTGTTGATTGATTGATCATTGATCATTAACCTTGTGGATTATTTTTTTATAAAACATTATTGGCATTAAATTAAAAAAAAATACCTGGAATTGTAAAACGATAAATTTATACACTCTCCTATATTTATTGGCTTTGAAGAACCTGTTTTCGAATAACTTAGCACTTTTTTAGTGAAAAAACCCGGGAGGCTTTGTGCGCCCGCCTACCTGCCGTAATTAGGAGGGGCAATTTGTAAGTCCCGGGATAACTTTTTTTTTGCCGTTTTAAGAACTCGCGCGCCGCGGGGTTGCCTTGTACAATACTCCACAGCTTCGTATGTGGATCAAAATCCGAATGATATAGCTTGTTTTTGTAATAATAATAATTCATTCTTTTTATGCTTTTAAATCACCAGTCTTATGTTTTTAAATAACACATATGTATATATTACATTATGGACAGTATTAACTTTTAAATGCTTTGTTCTCTTTTTAATGACAATTGTCTATGGTGCAATTTAGATATGGCAACATCTTGAAGGACATTCTGACGAAGTTGGTAGAACATGAACCAAAAAAAAATACGACTAGTTTTTAAAACTGATTAGAATTCTTATTTTTAACAACTACTAGAGACAGAACAATATAAAAGCTGTAAGGCGAACTAGATACCTATTACAACAGGTTTTTTCGTATTCTCACAGTGTAAACAAAATTTTCAAACAATAAAAGAATCGTAATGAAAATCGTTTGTTTAGAATTCATATTTTTTGCTTATGTGTGGATGTTAATTCCTATAAATGTAAAAGAAACCTCACCTCATTTTTCAACTTCAAGTATTGGTGTACAGTTTCGAGTATGAAAGTACCTAAAAACCATCATAATATTCCTAGAAAAGCCAACGCGATACACTTCTTTTGTTTCGTGTAATATTTATTTTATGCAGATATATTATTCAAAGAATTAGAGGCAGTTACTCAAACATTTTATAATTGTACATAAAAAACGTACGGCTTTAAGCCTTTCTTCTTCTAAGATTGCCTCTCCGATTTGGCTACCAAGCTTGGCAACCAATTCAGCACAATTCTCCTTTTCCTTCGCGAGGTGCAGCAATTCTGGAGCCCTCGTTATTCCATTCCACTTCCTGATATTAACTTCCTTCTCCCACCAACTTGTCTTTTGCCCGCCACTTTTCCCATCATGATCAGTTGCAGTAACTTGTACCTGTCATGTCTCATGATTTGACCCAGGTAAGCATCTTTCCTACCTTTGACGGTCTGGACAGTCAAAAGTTTTACTTAGCTAAGATCCGCGACAAGCAAAACAATAACAGAAAATTAATAATGTGTGTTTTTCCGTTGGGTTTAGTGGATTTATTTGGAACTTAAACCAAAAACTTACCGAAAATCGGCCATCAACTCTCCACCCACCAACCACTATACACAACGCCAAACACACACTATCACTTTTCCATCTTGTACACGACACGTGTTTCGCCCCAACACGAGGCATCTTCAGGTATAGTAGACTCTACGGAAGACAACCGAAAAGAAGACAATCTCAGCTAAGTAAAACTTTTGACTGTCCATATAGTGATGGATTTCCGCAAAGTAACGCCTGACTCCATTAATTTGACGGTCTGCATAAGTTAAAAATAAAAAAAATATTTTTCTTCCTTTTATTTCTTAAAGAAATTGACTTTCAATAGATGGAGTTATGTAACGCTCATGAACTATAATTCTAGTTTGTTAGTAGAAAAGCCGAGGCCCATTTGAACCCTACAGAGAAAAAACTTTTTGTCCGATATTTTAAAGGATGTCTGGTGACGGTGGATAAGGCTTTCAACCTAAACTACTACTGATAAACAAGGAATATTCGACCTTATTTATATCGAGTTTTAAATCGAATATGCGTTGTTTAAAAATAGTAGTTTATATAATACGATTTAAATCGTAATTATGCCACTAGATATACATTATAGCTGCCATGGGACACAAATAAATTTATATGCATTTAAAAAATATTGAAACTTCATTCTGCCACTCATTAATGGCTGAATTAATCTCGCATAAAAACCTCTTTGAACGGAACGCTGTACGAAAATCCGACTCGCGCTTGACCATTCTGGTATTCAATTAAAAACAAAAAACCTGCACTCTAATTACAACAAACACACAGTCAATAGGTAACCGACTCTACTGAGAACTCATTTATTTAACTGTAGCTCACCTCTGCGACAGTAATTGCACATATCTAGTAATTATAGATAGTAATGACGGGTGTACTTAGCATTTCTTTAGTTTTTAACGGGAATGCCCTGACGCAAAGGCATTCGAGTATTCTGCTAAAGTTCACTTCCCTCTACAGAGTTTCACACAGGGTTTCAGGATTCAAAGTATAATAATAAAATAAACGAAATGGTAGGTCTGAACACGTTACAAGTTTGACACTAGATATTTTATTTCGTTATCTACCATGAAAAGAAAGACAATAGCATTTTTCATAACCGAAATTTTTGACTTTTTCGATCGATATCTTAATAATGATGAACGATAGTAGGAAAATGTAAAGGACCGTAATTGTAGATCTTAAAAAAAGTAACAAAAAAGTATTTTGTGAAAAGTTTTCGTATCTCAACGGAGAACCGAATTTATGTGAAAAAACTGAACTTAATCCTCTTTCAAGATGACGGAAAATGCACATAGGAAATCTTGGTCGACAATTTGAAGTTAAGCTTGTCTCCCCCCCCCCCTCCTTCCCACGTAATTTAGCCTCCTCTTCCTCCACATATATTTCCTCCCAAGTAATATCTAAAATTTAGCCTTCTCGGTTCACATGTATTTCAAAATGTATATATATAATGACTTGATTACTATGTTATATTCACGTGTGAATACCGTGGTACCGTAGGTGGAGATTTTACCTTAATTACATTGGGCAAATTGTAATTAATCTGGAACCAGTAGTCCTGCACCAGTGACGCGTTATTGGAATTCGATTTACTTAGCTTTTTTTTTGCGTGTGACATAATATCTGTCAGTCGTCTTGGCTTATAGTATTTAAAAGAATTTTTCACAATTTAAAATGTTCATTGTGTGTACAGGCATGGGGTTTTCCCCTTTTCTTGGGAAATGGACACTAAACGAACACGCTTGTCCAGAGCGGTTTGGCGCTAACTCGGAATAAACATCTGGAGGACATACATACATTTATTTATCCAAATACCAGAATCGGACCCACAACCACTGACAACGAAAGTGATTACTTCCCACTGAGCCAATTTTAATTATATTAACACGGAATCTACAAAGGAATATCTAAACGGTTTTGAAGAATTTTTTTTATTAAATAACCGACGTCATTGAAGCGTTAAAAGGGATCAGGGTGTTAAAAACTTTCTTTCATAAAGAATTATTTATCCCGCCATTATCCTGTCATACCTGAACTAATGATAGGGTGCTGTTTCAAGGAACACAGCCCCCGATACTTCTCAATAATACTTCGGCAGATGTACCTGTACTAGGGTGACAATTCGTAAATATTTCTACGTATAAGTTTTTAAAATTCTAAATAAAAAAAAATGATTATAATATTTTTGGTCTATATTTAAATTAAATATTATCAACTGTCATGTCTTCCGTTGGTTTTATTTACTTTATCAATAAAATAAAATACGTATTGTATTAACGTATAGGTCCAGTAAACAATAGATCATTAAGCTTTTTTGCAATCCAGATTCTTTAGTCAAATACAAAACTTTAATTAAAATAATACTAACTTAACCTGCACAATAGAGAAATATTAGGGAAGAAAAAAAATACAATGATTACTTTTATATGATTATCTATTATAAATCGAGTTTAAAGTTGATTGTTTTTATATATTTGATTATTCTTATATCTAATTTATCGTTATTATGTTATGTGTTTTTAATAAAATCTTTAACAAAACCTAGTATTAAAATGGTTATCGTTATAGATTTGCATCAAAATACATACAATTTTTTTCTTATATTGTGAATAAAAATAATGTAATTATACACTCTCTCATCCAAATATCCGAGTATAAAAAGTTAAAATAGTAAGAAATGTTCGATTTTTTAATTTAAAATGGTAACACTAGTTGTAAGCAATTTGCCGTAGAGTGAAAAACAAAACAGCAATTTAAAGACAATGGACAAAGGAGCCGACAGATGTAGAGAAATGGGTTATCGTATCCGACACCGCGCGCAACTTTTATCTTGAAATTGTTCAATGTTTATTGTTTTATTTTGTAACCAATAGATATTGAATGGGACGGAAACGCGTTAAAGGATTTGTCTATTTCATTATCTTAATGTAACGAAGTATATTTTATTTTCAACAGTTATATCTTATTCATTGTCAACATATCAGCTTTCGCGAATCCAATGCTGGACATCGGCCTCCCGCAAGTTTCATCTTCGGCTACACACATTTACCTGCTATTTTATCATAATATATTATTATTATGTTGTAATTTCCTAATTTGAAAAGTGCAATTAAATAAAAAATAACTCAATGTTACTGGCCGATTACATATTATATTTAATCCATAGTTTTTGTATTAAAAATTGTGAATTTTTCTTCAAAATATGTAACTGGCTAGTTTTATTGACATTGCAGAGGAAGTATTTAAAAAAAATTGTAACTCAATCAGAATAAACAAAGTTCTTAAAAAAATGTTGGTGTCCAGTACCTACCTTGCTGTTTCCATATCAAAACATAATACAATATAAAGTAAGTTTTGCAGCCACAGGACAGTTTCAGCCACAGATTTTAAAAATGTTCGAATATATATTCCAACTAACGAGACTTTCAGTTGCGGTAAAAATTAAATTCGATTAAAAAATTAACATTTTTATGTAGCCTAAAACAATATTGATGTTATTTGACTTTTATTTAAAACGGGAGTAGATATTATCTCAACGTGCGATCGATACACTGCAACGATAATGTTGCTCGGTTTTAATTAATGAGTACGCTTATATCGCGGTTTCCGAGACATCGAAAAATTGCGTATTGATGTCATCGATTACGGTGCGGAATCTATAGGCGCCATCTATTATCTGAACGATGAGATGTGTCATTTCTCTGCGTACTATATCAATGTTATTATGACGAATATAGAGAAATTGTTCAATCTTCTACCAGTAGCACAGTTCCAACGTAAAAATAAATTCCGTCCTCTCCATCTGAATTGTTGGCAAGTCCAACTGTGCGATTCAGTTGCAATTACCGTCAAGTGACCCTTACATGCATGCTCTTCGCCTGTTCTGCTATAAAAAAAGCAGCATTATCGGGGTGATAGGTCTAGTTAATATGTCAAAATGCTATCCAACAGTGTGACTTTTATATGCTGTTGAACTGAATGAAATACATTATGAAAGTTGTCGGCGGCGCCGAGTAAATTACTTTTTTTAATTTAATGACTCTAATTGATAACTCATTTTAATATTGTCGAAAAAAACATTATCTTAATAGTTAAACCGGTTTCAGTAACGACTTTTCGGAAGTAATTGAAATTAATAGATACTTACATTTTTAGGTTATATTTTAATACATATCGACGACAGAAAACGTATTTGTTGTAAGTAGGAAATGAGGTATTTTGGTTTTATACACCATTTGAATCATAAAAAAACTGCGTGGAATGGTCTTGGCCGTTTTGGTGGTATTTTAAAAAATTTGATATTTGAATGACACATATCAATTGTATTAAACCAAGAAGCGACATTTTAAATGTAGTTTGGCAGAAGGTATCACAACCACAGCCTTAATAAATGAAAAAAAAACATCATTTCATTTTAATGGCTGGAAACTAGGATTGCCTAAAACAAGTTGAACGACCTTAATATATCCAAATCAGATGATACTTCGTGAATGGAGCGGCCCACAAGTCATTGCAGATGCACGATAAGCAAAGTTGCCGACTTTTGGGAAACTACCTTGTTATTTAAGATGAACAAAAGTTATTTGCAAGGAATAGAAAGCTCTATATCTACCAATATAGAATACAATATTAGTTTGTAAGATAAATTCTTGATTCAAATGGAATTTCAAAGAGAGCGGAACTCTAGATTTAAAAAACTAAAAGTATTTTATATAGAAAGGTATTTAGGTTTGTACCTTATGTTTTAAATATTCTAAACTTTATTTATTCGATAAAATCTTTGTATAAGAAACTTATGTAAATTAAATAATTTATATTATTATTGTTAAAAAAGGAAAATAAACCTTGTTTATTATCTGTAGTGTATAAATAACCACAAAGCAAGTTATTACTTAGTGCATAACATTCTCTTTTTTGCTTTTTTAATATTACATTTATGTCAAGTCACGTTTTGATAAAACGATAGTCAGATTTTCAACACTCCCTTGAAGCTCACGTGATAAAAAACACACGAATATGTTATATATAACTTGTACTCTTGGATCGAAAACTGTTGATAAAAATACTACAAAATATGTTACACAAATAAAAAGGGAAACGAATTAAAATACATTACAATGTCACATTATAAATGCCTGCCAAAGTTCCACACAGAAAGTAAACATTAGGTATGATTTATGACAGAGCAAAAATGAATTATAATTTCCCAGACTAAAAATCAATAAGCATATTTTGTCCTTATTCAATTTACATGAATATTAAATATTCACTTCAAGAAGTTCAAAATTGAATTTGGCATGCGTAAGCGAAACCACATCCAAAAGGATTTGTAAAGAAAAATAAACATAATATATTAATAAAAAACGGAATTGGTCTTTTCCCGCCAACTTACATCAATGATGTCGTGTTTTCATTTCATTTTCGTAATCTAATTTTATATCAGTTGTATTGTTTAATTGTGGTGGCGTTTTATGCGATATAGTTTGATTAATATAAATATAATTTAAAGGTCTATAAGTGATATAAAATAATGCGTGTATCGTGACTTTTTAAGTTGACTGAAAAAGTCTATAGAAGGTTTTGATAGAGTAGCCACCCAGTACGTCAGTGTCAAGGCGTAAAGTGATACACTGACTAGTTATATTTTAAGAGATTTGATGTTATCATATTATTATGATATAATAGACACTGGCATAATAGTTATAACTAATTGCCATCAAAGAAAAGAAAAGAAAAAAAACAGAATTTAATCGTGGAACGAAACATTTCAGCAGAGTTCCCATACTTATGAAGATATGAAATAATAGAGAGAAAGAAAGATATAGAATTTTCCCGCCAAGTTACATCAGTGTCGTTTTTTTTTTATAATCTCATGTTAAAATCTGTTATATTGTTCAATTTAAGTGGAATTTTACTCAAAACAAGTTATTTTGATTTTATTAAGGCGTAGAAGTGAAATAAAATTATATAAATGCGTATATTTTTAACATCATGTATTTATTTTAATTGTGTATGTATTTATCATGTATTTATTGTATTGTGTTTAAATATTATTATTTAATATCATGTATTTTGTACTCTTATTACTATTATATTATATATTTTTAAGTCTTATGGAAGTTTTGGTAGAATGGCCACCATTTTATCAAGATTTCTTGTTATTTTATGTATATATATTAATATGTATACTTGCAGGTCACCATCAGGTGACCCGCATGCTCGTTTGCCTGTTCTGGTATAAAAATAATTTATATGTATAACCGAAGAGGAATAATGACCGAATCGGCATATCTCAGCCAGTGCTAACCTAGTGAGTTCTACTATGCTCTATTCTAATTCACATTATTAAATATTTCAAATAAATAAATATATATAGTAAATAACGACTATTAATGATATAACCTTAGAATATAACCTCAAAACGAAACAATGGCGCGAAACAACGCGAAAACTAAATGAATTATTCGACGGAACGCATTAAATCAACATACTAAACCTACCGGCACTTTCATATGCCGTATCAATACAAATACGATAGCGGTATCTTTATAAGGCAATAACGCAAGAGCAACTATTTATTTTTATTTATATCCCATATCGCGGCCGCTATCTATCTATGCCTTAAGTGCCGATGGGTATCGGTTAATGCCAGCTATCGCCGGCATCGAATAAAGTGTACACGCACGAGAGATAACTCCGCCTGTGCGGATACCGCTGATACGACAGCTCTAACGCGTTTTTTTTTAAAACTTATACGCAACGGAACTATTTTTTTAGTGTAGTCTATTATACGCAACGGAAGTATTTTAGTGTAGTCTATGATACGCAACGGAAGTATTTTTTTTAGTATGTATAGTCTTTCGATGACTGTTTAGATGTTATATAAAAATTTTATAATACCTAGTAATAGTAGTATTTTTGGCGTTATAAAATTGCTTTTTTTAAAAGCGTATAAAAGTAATTGAAATAAAATGGGCGTCTTGTGGCAGAATTTTTAAATCTTAACTACTACTTTCACACAAGGATAATACGTCCTTAAACCTTAGACTAGAAATGAATACTGTAAGGGTAGCACATATGTACGGTAGGTTCGCCACTTATTTAAATTGATAACATAATTGAAAATTGATTGATAATTAATTGTAGGTCTATACCGAATTAATTGTCTCATGTAAAAATTGACATAAACTTTGACACACGAACATGACAGTTTACATTTCAAAAAACCAAAAAAAATACACTGACTTTGCTATTCTAATGTAGTAAAATTTTAATTTATGAAAAGAAATAATATTGTAAAAAAATCCAATTTTAATTTA
This sequence comes from Baronia brevicornis, assembly GCA_031353405.1. Lineage (NCBI taxonomy): Eukaryota > Metazoa > Arthropoda > Insecta > Lepidoptera > Papilionidae > Baronia > Baronia brevicornis. Next base: position 229,407 of record JASFAT010003042.1, on the reverse strand, counting down.
CAACAATGACAAAAAAAGTGTCAAAACCATAGACACTAACTTTTTTTTTATTAAATGTACCTTTTTAGCAAATATCATTCGCGACGACGTTCATTAAAAAAAAGTCACCAAATCTTTATCTATTGTTTTACAAGCTGCTATAAGTAAATTAAACAAATATAAGCCCGTTTATATCTGTGCTGCCACTGATAATTGCGTGTTTGTTTTCTTTTAGTATTTAACATGACAATTTGCAATAATTTGTCCTTAAGTACAATATAGTTTGATAAAACGCCCATAAAAATGTTTGCCAAGTGGATTTCTTTTTAATATTATTTTTATAAACGCTTTGAATTCATGCCATTTTGCACAATGGAGATATATGTAGATACATATGTGTTTTCTGTCTGTACGAGCTGTGTGTGGTGTATTTTTAATATAGTGCTAATGCTAGTATTGAACTGCACAAGTGCTAGATTTATTCAAATTTAAATATCTTTATAAATTATACCGATAATAATTTAAAATAAATTCATATTTATATATAAGACTGGATCTATCTCACAGAGTTTTAGGTTGGCTAGGAATTAACCGCCTAAGTGGCTTATTTCGTCCAGCGAAATACATGCCTGAACGGCGAAATTTTTTAGCACTAACATATATACATAAACTCAAGAACATCTCTGTACATATTATACGCAAACGAATATATTCGTCTTAGACATTTTGTAATATATCGATGACGAATATATCCGTCATAGCCACTTAAGCGGTTAAAACGAGTGTACTAAAGTTTTTATGCACGAGTTAGTTGATTAGGGCGCGTTCACACGGCCACACAAGCGGGACCGGTCGGTCCGCGGGGCTGTAATCGAGATCGCGGCTTCGCTTTGATGTGCGTTGATAAGCGACCGGCATTCGCTGACGGATGAGTTGTTAGCGGCCCACACCGTCCCGCGCAAAAATACCTTGACTAGGCCCCTATTGTGCGACTTATCTCGATTGTTACGTTCGCGACTTTGACACAGTGCCGCCTGCATTGAGGCGCTGTTTATAAAACACGTCACGCTAATTTTTTACCTTTTCGACCCTTCCCCCTTTCGTCACACTTTCTGCAGGGATTTTACTGTTACTCATTATCATCAAGGCATAACAGCCGCGGATGGGCTTTAGCTGGGCTAGTATATTTTTCCAGTCAGATCTTCGTTTAGTTTTTTTTCTCCAGCCCCTCACACGGATTGTCTTTAAGTCGTCCTCGACTCCATCTAGCCATCTGGGTTTAGATCTTCCGTAGCTTTTACGACACTAGCCTCGTCCATCCGTATCACGTGCCCGGACCAACGAAGGCAATCCAATCCAATCCTAATGGTTTTGGTGACGTTCGGCTCATTGTACAGCTCATAAAGCTCGTGGTTGTAAAAAGTGTACGCAATCACTCATTTTCTAACACAGGACCAAAGACAATTACTACATTTTACTATTCTTACAATACACAAATACTATGTGGAAGACCGCATTTTGAGAATTTTGGTCAGTTGAGAAATTGTACTAAGTTGTACAACCGTACTTTTCATTAAAACACTCCCCACTTATTGTGTTCTTTACTGACAACCAAACCGGACCTATAAACCTTTTAAATTGTCGATAAGTTATATAAATTTATATACCTTTACGTTTATACCGACTGCTCTCTTACCGATTAATTACCTTTATCGAGTTCAATGACTCTTTACTTCAATTTAACAACCTTATCGCTTTACAATCAGCAAAAGCAATTAAAAATATATTATATTCAATTTTTATAATCTGTATTGATTTTAGTTCAAGTTCTCCACCAAAAAATAATAAGAGAATATCCACCATTTTATCAATACGTAACGTGATAAATTGACTTGTTATATTACAAGAGATTTGATGTTATCGTATTTTACTTGACACTGGCATAATAGTTTTAACTAATTGCCATCAAAAAAAGGAAAAAATAAAAAAACCTATACTTCTCATCTTGTCAGCAATTCGAATGGATCGTGGTGATTTTAACGTCAGGACAACATTTAAAAAGGAGGCCCGTGCCCAGCAGTGGGAAATATATAGATAGAAATATACGCTTCCTGCATATATATATATATATATATATATATATATTAGAAATTATATATTAGATATAGGAAATATATATATATAATTCTATTTATTTATATAATATATATTAGAAACATGAGACCACAGACTTCTATCTGCTACAATCTCCTTCTTTGCTATTCGCCGCTACACCATTTGGGTCGTCAGATGTGGCAATTCCAGATGAAATTTAAACGTAACATAGAAGAAAAATTAAATAACTTTAAAACTATTTTTTGTCAAAATATCCTAGTCGCTATTTATTAATGTAATTTATTAGACACTAAATTATCATTCATCTTTATGAACGAACCGAATGACTGGCAAAAAACTTTTGAATGAAGGGTTGTTAGTTCGATTTCAACAAGATGAATATTTACATGGCCGAAAGGCATTTATTCTAGTCTAGATGCTTGTACCAATAAGATGGACTGTTTTGAATTTTAATTAAGTCCGTCACCACTCGTGTATTTATAATGGTATCCAGTACACACAGAATACTAGTCTGGGATGATGATGAGATAAGGATGTAAAGTGTAAAAACCAAACTCTACTAATCAAAAGTAAGTAAGGCTCGGACTTACGATCTCATGCAGTGAGTTCGTGTCATCCAATGGACTATTAATGTGAACCATTTCCTAGTACAAGCATTATTATCTTAGTAGGAATGGTTAACAATAATTCTGGTAATATTAAACAAATTTTTTTATATTTTTAAAAAACAAATATTAAATTAGAATGGAACCAATTTTGACACTCAAAATGCTTGAATGTAGCAAATAATTTATAATTAATATAACTGAAAAACAATATTTAATCTGTCGTTAATTTGTGTTCCTAATTTTACTTTCTTGCTTACACATTAAAACTTATAATGTAAGTAGGTACTTAGTAAAATGTATGCTTCCTATAAAAAAAGTATCTTACCGCTTCCTCAGCTTCTTTCTGGTCCCGGTGTCCCATTAGATTGGGCATAGCCGTCCAGTTGTAACCCAAGTCTTGGCATTGAGCTATCTTGATCCTCTGACATTTGCCACCTTCGATTTCCTCCTGATCAGCAGCCACCAGCCATGTGCACAGCAAAACAACACAAATCATCCGAGCCATTATTAAAAAATAAAAACTTATTAATCACTATTTTATGTCATATTCAGTTACAAAAACACTGTTCGCAATCAATCACTTAGTATCGTAAACATATTGCAATTAAAGAAATTACAAACACAACCGCACTACAGCAGAGCTACAAGCGGACTGATTCAAATTTCGAACGCGCCGCGGCAGTTCAAAGAGAAGGAACGAAACCGGTCGGTCGGCCGGCGTGTACAGAAACATGCATATGTTTCGATAAAAGGTCTGAACGCATGAACAGAGCATTATGAAGATGAAAAAAAAAAAATTAAAAGGGCCTAATTCGTGTACGGCTGACTGCAATCAGTGGGATAATTTTGTATCCTCTCTCCGTTGTCCGTGTGAAAGAAGAGGTTGGGTTGGAAGAGACGAAGAATGTACGTTTAAAATCAAATGTGTTAATTTCATTAAAATGCAGGAGTATTGTAAAACATAAAGTATTATAACCCTCCAAATCCAATCGTCGATGACCAAGATCCCACCGAACGGCTCGATTCTTTACCACTACGGAGGGATATCTAATCTCTCAGCGTCTTTATCGATTCTACCATGGCGAATACTTCGAGGAATTGTTCGGAATAATTCCGCCCACTGATATTTTCTACCGCACAACTCGTCAAAAAGAAAAGTTTCATCCCCACCATCTGAGTGAATAGGGATCAAGTACAATGCGTCTTTCCCGAAACTTCTTCGTACACACCACTATTTTGTGGAACAAGCTACCTTCAGCGGTGTTTCTAAACTAATACGACATTGGAACCTTCAAAAACTAATTACGGCTGCTAAATTCCACTATAACACACGTCGCCATTAAGAAATTTTGCAAATGTTGTTGAATAATAAATAAAAAAAAATATTACTTATAACATTAATCCAAAGCTTACAAGTTTATTTGTCATATCAATAAAATATTTATCGATGCATTGAAACACGCTTTGTTATATAGATATCATATCTTTACAACTTTAGTTTATTGGGTGTACAATAAAATACATTGCATGTATACTCTAGTGTTTTTAAAAACACTATCTTTGTCTGTCATCTTCATTAGCCTGTGGCTATATGCATCCCGACTCTGCAAGCTGCACTGTATAGATCTTTGCTTCTTCCAGCATAGGTACGCTTGACGTCTCCACTCCAACACTCGGCTTCTCCAACAGTTATATATCATTCTCCCTTTGTTGGAGAATATCCAGTTCATTGCTACTTCAATTTTCTTCTCCGGTTAATTTCTTCGTTCCGAATCATATTAACTAGAGAAATTACTAGCAAAGCCATAACTCTCTAAAATCTCTAAGCTTTTGAAGCAGACGGACCGTCAGTGTCCACGTTTTGGCTCCGTAAGAGAGTACAGGCAGGAGCTCTGAGTTATAGGCGACCTGAAGAAGTTTATTAATGGAGTCAGGCGTTACTTTGCGGAAATCCATCACTATATGGACAGTCAAAAGTTTAACTTAGCTAAGATCCGCGACAAGCAAAACAATAACAGAAAATTAATAATGTGTGTTTTTCCGTTGGGTTTAGTGGATTTATTTGGAACTTCAACCAAAAACTTACCTCTTAAATCTTAGCTAAGTAAAACTTTTGACTGTCCATATAGTGAAGAAGTTTCGCAAATGCTACTAGCTCAAATGATTTCTTCTCTCAGCTTTCTATCTCGACGTTGTCTCCATCCAATCGTATAATATGGCCGAAGCTGATATATTCATAGATATCTTAAACGATCTTGCCATCGACCATGGTCGGTTTTGGGACAATATGATCACACCACATGATCTTCCAAATCTATTAGATATATTACCTATACATATAATAGATATGTTACGCATACATGGTCTCTTAGAAGTACCTGACTGAAAATAAAAATAAAATAAATAAAATTACGAATTAAAGTATATGTTACTAACAAAATTGTATACATAAAAAAAACAGATAAGTTATTATGTCATTCAACTTTAATTTGAAAAACGTTACTTCGAACGTTACAAAGACGTTAAAAAATAAACAAATATTTAAAAAAAAAATTTTTTCTTTCACGACAAATCTACACCAATTTAAAACAAACATTTGTCTCAAAACAATTTTCCAGATCATTTATTGGATAAACAATTTAAAATCTAATTTTAAACTTCGAATACTAATTTTTTTTTTTTTTTATGGCGTCAGTTGATAACTTTTTGCCAGTGTCAAAGTTTGGGAAGCTAATTTACGTTCATATTTTAATACTTAAAATTATATGTGGTAATAAAACGATCAGTTTTACCATCAGAATTATACTAATTATAGGAAGTTATAATAAATAAATTGATAAATATATGGAGTATTATAGTAAACAAATACATTATATGCGGATATTATTGCAAATTATAAAATTTGTAATGCTTTTATAAAAAATTGTAGGATACATGAGTATGCAAGACATACGAGTAGGCATTGGTACTTTAAGGGAATATAAATCATTTAGGAAGGACAAGCGGTCATAATTTGGACAAGAGAAGAATAAATGGTCTAAATCTGCAAATTCATTTCCACAATCACACAAATTATTTTGGATAGAATACTAATTAAATACTTTACTACTTCATTTTTTATATCCTTTTCTTTGATGGCAATTACTTTAACTATTATGCCAGTATCAAGTAAAATACGATAACATCAAATCTCTTGAAATAAAACTAGTTAGCTTATCACGTTACGTCTTAATAAATTGGTGGCTATTCTACCAAAACCTTCTATGGACTTTTACAGTCAACTTAAAAAGTCACGATACACGCATTTATTTCATATCAATTCACTTATACTTCTTAATCGAACTATATTGTATATTACACCAGCACAATTAAACAATATAAATGATAATAATATAAGATTATGAAAATTAAATAAAAACAAAACGTCACTGATATCAGTTGGCGGGAAAACTCCCTTGTACTTCATTGTAAATTACTAACTGCCAGCTATAAAATTGTGGTATTTTTTTATACGCCACCATATTTAAACAATATACCCGATAATAATATAAGATTATGAAAATTAAATAAAAAACAACGTCACTGATGTCAGTTGGCGGGAAAACTTACTTCATTGTAAAAGACTAACTGCCAGCTATAAAATTGTGTTATTTTTTTTATTGATCCAATTCTCTTTTTTTTAATTCTCATCAAAAATAAATATCTAAAGTATTTCGGTTTTTTTATAAGAAGTGTAATTCGATAGTGGCCACGTGTTATAAATTTGGCAAGGCCGGTTTTTAATCGAATTCGCAAATTATGTAAATAGTGACCTGCCTTGGTTGTTAATTTGTGTATTCTCCGCTTTAGTATTATTTTATTCATATCATTAATTACGAGATTACAATAGTATAACTTGCGAGATTACTTGTGTCTGAAGTACAGACTTCATTAGATCAGGTCAGCGGAACCTAATCCAATTCAACCCCAAAAAGACACAAGTTGTGCATTTACCATCAAAGTTTCCCTTCATCGTATCTCTTCGCTTTGAAGACACTCGTTTTTGTATACAACCTACAACCAATTGTATTCAACTTACAACCAATTGTATACAACTCACAACCAATTGGCTTCGTACTAAGTGGCCGCAGGTTCGATTCCAGCATCGGGATAAATATATGTATGGCCTACTGATATTTATTCCAAGTTTTTTTTGTTTTCATGGGATAGGAAGGCATAAGAATCACAGAAGCGTTGCTGGCCTTTGAGAAATCTGTAGGCTTGTTTTTGTTAAAGTTACAATATTGTATTGTTTCGGATATGCCGCTCAAGGTAGCTGGTTCCATAGTCATCCACCCATAAAACGCTTTAGATTAGCGTGGTTTGTTTTGCATCCATTCACACAGAAATGGAAACGTATATGGACTGTACTGAGACAATAGTATATCAAACATTTTTTTGGGATCTATATTATACATAAAGTGTATTAAGTATAGTGTTTATATACACTTTATAACTTTTTTTTCTTTTCTTTAAAGGCAATTAGTTAAAACTATTATGCCAGTGTCAAGTAAATTGGAATAATATCAAATCTCTTGAAATGTCTAGTCAGCTTGTCACGTTACGTTTTGATAAAATGGTGGCTATTCTACCAAAACCTTCTATTAACTTTTTCAATCAACTTAAAAAGTCACAATACATGCATTTATTTCATATCACTTCACTTATAAGTCTTAATCGAACTATATTGTATAATACGCCACAACAATTAAACAATATAAGTGATAATAATATAAGATTATGAAAATGAAATAAAAACACGCCGACATCAGTGAGATGTTGGCGGGAAAAGTCCCCTTTGTAACTTATGACTTTCATTTTTATTGATAATTCATTATTTCACCTTATTATCGGTTATATTGTTTAATTCGGGTGGTGTATTGTACAATATCGAACTATATTGTACAATACACCACCCGAATTAGGGCATATAAATGTAGTGATATGAAATAAATGCGTGAATTGTGACTTTTTAAGTTGACTACATATGTCAATTTTATTAAAACGTAACGGGACAAGGTAGCTAGTGCATTGCAAGATACTTGTTATTATTTTACTTGGCACTGGAATAATAGTTATACTTGCCATGATGGAAGACGAAATACTTAAAGGGAAGTTTAAACATATATTCCTTTTAGAATGTATAGATGTGCGAGCGAGGTATCGAGAGGCCTTTATCGCTGGCTCTTTTATCTTATGAACCGAAGTCCAAAGTAGAATACACAATTAGGTCCCTTCATTACATCACTCCAATAACACCTTTAATACTGCAGTCTGAGTTTGGAAAAGAAATTTTATTTTCTATCGTCAAAATTCAAAATCGATTGGCGGTAAAATTATCATCGTCACCCATCACATCCTGTGTAGCTTGGTCTGTGCGTCCAAGCTATATTGTTTCGCGTTGAAAAGGGCCAAGAGGCCTAGTTGAATTGGATTTCGGTATGAATAGCTGCATTGTGTGAGCGGGATGGGGCGACCGGCGTCAAAGAGGCCGCCCGCACGGAGCGCGTACGCAGTTCGGACGAGAGCGGAATGTCTAATTAGGGACGCATGCGCGGACTGTGGGGTGTAGTGTATGGTACAAGTTAAAATTATAAAAGCGATGACTCAGGCAAAGTTAAGCAACTTCTCCATTCGTTTGATTGTTACTACGTTTAATTCTTTTCTATTTAAATAGATAGATATATTCTTTATTATACACAAGAATCATATAATTATTACTTATAACATTTTGTGTATATAAACATTTTTATATTTTTTATATTATATATTTTTTTAAAAAAAAAAGTTTTTATCGCTAGTTGCGATTTCTTCCAGACAAGCAAAAATAAACAAATTTATAAAATTATAAAAAGCTTCAAAATCATAAATCAGTACTACAAAAGAGACAGCTTTTTTCTTTTGATTTATAGTATTGATCCTAATGCAATAATTATTGAAGAATTAATATTTCCAGTAAAAACTATCTTCTTGAAAAAGATTTAACCTTTCTTAAGGCTTTCGTAGTCAAAATTGTTCTTTTCCACCATTAAAGGTCACGGGGTTTGTTCTGGAATTGGAATAAATATATCTTTGACTTATAGATATTCATTCCGAGTCGAGTTTCCGGGTAACCCGCAAATCCGCTTTGCTCAAGCATAGTGGTTTATCATCCATTAGTCCATAAATAGGAAGGCACCTTGCTTAGGCGTAGAATATAATATGTATATGGGCTATTAAAATATGTTTCCTTTATTTTATTTGTCGTAAAATTTGCACCGAAGTATAAAGTGATGAGTTTGAAGAGAAATCTAAAGTATATTAAAAATATGGCCAACTACAAGTTATCACTGAAGTAAGTTATACAATAATTATTATCTTAAAATTGTTTATTCTTTGTATTAAAAATGTCTTTCTGTGTGTGTGTGTCAACTGAGATGCAATTAAATAATTTCAGCCTTTATTTTTACATTAAATATAGATAACTTAAGCTTTTTCTTGACGACCAATTGGCTCAGTGGCGGAGCTCTCCGCCCACGAAGTAATGGTCGCGGGTTCGATCCCCGCGTCGGAATAAATATATGTATGGATTACAAATATTTATTTCGTGTTTGGTAACCCCGGAGGGGGAGGATGTTGGGTCTCCGGAACTCAGGCCGCTCACCGTACGAAGCGCGGTAGCTAAGCTACCACACAAAAGCCGGTTTTCTGCGGGAGTGCGGTACTTCCCCGGGCGAGCCGGACGAACCACGTGTCTAAACTAGTAAATTAATTCCTACGCCCGCTCGCCGCATCCACTTGGACCAACGTGTAAACACACACTGCGCGGAATCGTAATTAAAATGTCAGATATGGCCGCGCGCGCACCGCGGCAGCGATTGATGCCAAATGCAAATGTCACCCGGCCGGCCGTGCGCTGGAGGATGTCCCAATGGAATAACAATATTCCGGGCGCCTCGTAACTTTCAGCCGAAAAGGGGCGACTTTTAACTGTAATACTTCTTGTTTCTTTGATGGCAATAAGCTATGGGTGCGAAACGTGGAGGGTAACAAAGGACATCACGCAGCGGCTTCAGGTCTTCGTTAACCGATGTTGTCGACAAATTCTCGGAATCTTCTGGCCCGAGAAAATATCCAACGAATGCCTACTGGATTTTTGTCACGAACCGCCGATTGGACTTCAAATCTTGCGCCGCAAGTGGACTTGGATAGGCTATACTCTCCGAAGGAGCCCTGATCATATTCCCAGACAGGCGCTGGAATGGACTCCTCAAGGGAAAAGGAAGCGAGGCCGACCCAAACACACCTGGAAGCGCTCCGTAGCGGCCGAGATGAAATCCATCGGGTTGACGTGGCCTGAAATGAAGCGCGTCACTCAAGACCGATCTCAATGGAGAAGCACTGTGGACGCCCTCTGCCCCACCTCGGGGACATAGGACCATAAGAAAGATTTTGCGAGTGTCAAGTAAAATAATTATTAATGGAGTCAGGCGTTACTTTGCGGAAATCCATCACTATATGGACAGTCAAAAGTTTTACTTAGCTAAGATCCGCGACAAGCAAAACAATAACAGAAAATTAATAATGTGTGTTTTTCTGTTGGATTCAGTGGATTTATTTGGAACTTAAACCAAAACTTTACCGAAAATCGGCCATCAATTCTCCACCCACCAACCACTATACACAACACGAAACACACACTACCACGTTTCCATCTTGTAAATGACACGTGTTTCGCCCCAACACGAGGCATCTTCAGGTATAGTAGACTCTACGAAAGACAACTTTTTTTGGTTTGGTGAAAGGGTTATCCTACGTATAAAACGTACGAAAATTTTATTTGATGAACGAATACACGAAATAGAAATTTACATTTTTTGATATCGCGTATTTAGCGTACGGGGCGCGGACTTCCTGACGTGATATTACGTACTTAGCAGCCATACAATAATACAATTAATCAATGCTAAAGAACGTAATAACACACACACACACATAACATACAATGAATGAACAAATGTCCTATAGATTAACCATCGAAACCAACGAATTTGTATATATTATTACTATCCACACACTACCATCGTTAAGTGAGTCACTTAACGGTTGTCTTCCATAGAGTCTACTATACCTGATGATGCCTCGTGTTGAGACGAAACACGTGTCGTTTGCAAGGTGGAAGGGTGGTAGTGTGTGTTTGGTATTGTGTATAGTGGTAGGTGGGTGGTAAGTTGCTGACGGCCGTTTTTCGGTAAGATTTAGATTAAGTTCCCTGTAAATCCACTTCATCCAGCAGGAAAACACACATTATTAATTTTCTATTGTTGTTCGCTTGTCGCGGATCTTAGCTAAGTAAAAGTTTTGACTGTCCACATAGTGATGGATTTCCGCAAAGTAACGCCTGACTCCATTAATCATACTATAAGTTAATTAAAATGTAAATCCGTTTTTGGCTCAATACGTAAGTGTTGAATAATTTATATAAGTAAAGTATATATGTTGTAGATTTTTCTTTTTAAATAAATAAAATAAAAGATAAGGAGTCGCAGATCAATTATGGCAAGACTCGCGCGTCCTGGGGTCGTAGACACAATTAAGTGAATTTGCCACAGCCGGCAAAAACGGGATTGGCTCTCGATTGGGGTAACCATACAATCTTTCGAAGTCACAATCCTGAAGGGAACAATTCCGTATTAGGGCCCAATAAGAGTAGTCTTGCATGAATGGACCGGCTCGACCGGGAAAGTGGAAACAGAATATGGGCGTGAAGGTGGCATTTATGTGTAACCGGGTTTTGTACTACAAAAACTGGGAACGGGAGGCCCAGTTTCTTTTCCCTTTCTTCATTCTCTTCTTTATTATTCTTTGGTGCTCATTATTCACATCCTTATCGTATGACACATTTTTTTTAAACATAGTATCCTTTTTTCAAACAAATCAGTTAATTTTAGAAGACGTCAGCATCGTTTGTTTTTATGATTATGCAAGCTTTATTAATATTTGCAAAATGATTATTTATAAAATTATATCATTAAATTTCGCTTTGCAAAAGTAATATAAGTATACATTTTCTTCAATAGTAGTAAACCCACGCTGCAGACAAATATTTTGTTAAGAATGGCATAATATTTGTCTGTAATATGAATGGGCCGGCTCGCCCGGGGAAGTACCACACTCCCGCAGAAACGATGAGCGAGTGTTCCGGAGGCCGGGAGGAGGAATACCTTCCCCCTCCCTTCCCTTCCTCTCCCACTCCCATAGTGACACTTCCCTTAAAGGTCGGCAACGCTTCCGTATTGTATCTCTGCAGGTGTCTATGGGTGGCGTTGATTGCTTTCTATCAGGTGACACGCCTGCTCGTTTGCCTTCCTATCCCATAAAAAAAAATAATGTGTATTTATATTTTGTACTGTGTAACGAAACCATGTGTTTTAATTTTATGTATATATATGTATGTATATATATATATATATATATATATATATATATATATATATATATATATATATATATATATATATATATATATATATATATATATAGATATGTATACATATATATATATATATATATATATATACATATATATATATATATGTATATATATATATATATATTTTTTTTTAATATTACAATTACTTTGAAATTTCAAAATACAATTTTAAGTTTTCACTTTTGTCGGCAATCCTCATGACTGTCTCAGATATATTTTTTTATTTTGTCTGTACTGCATTATAGATTTTCAAATAAATTTTGTCTTTCATTCTTGCTTTCTTTATGATTGTCAATGGTTTTGCAGATTCCCAAGTGCGGCGATGATGGCTTATCATCAGGTGACCCACTTGTTCCTTTGCTTATCTTTTCCATAAAAAACCCATGAACTCTAACTGTCACAGATAGAATCATAGCGGTTGTGTTATATATTTTTTTGTTGCGCTATTTATAACTGTTTTATCAAGCGGAAGAGATCTTATACATTCTATTTTATCAAAGTTCCGACTTATAATTTTACACGAATTTAGTACTTCCATTTTTGGGCTTCCAAAAATTATGTTATTTATATTTTCGGGTAGTGTCTCCGCTTGGCGTTGGTTAAGATAAGATCTGGAAGGTTGGACTTTAACACCCAAGTATTTGTTTTTCATTTCTAATACATACTTGCTTGTATGTACTATGGCAGTCAAGCTCCAATTGAAATGCATTTTCTTCCTGTTTTACGTCAGATACACGCACTGGGCTATTCTTCAGTCCAAGTATCCATCGAAAATCTATCACGTCCTGTCAGGATTTGGGTTCTTCCCTTGCTGGTTTTAATGATTATACTTCAAGCAGAAAGGCTTTAGCGGTTGCCTAGAATAAAAAAGAAATAACATTTTTAAATGAATTTATTTTAAGTACTTGTAAAAAAAAAGTGTTATCCGTTAAAATAAACAAATATGGCCGCACGATAATGGCGGTATAATTTGAAAGGAATGCAGGCGTCGACAAAACTACGATGTAAAAACTATGACGGACGCCTCGGCAGCCGCAGTCGGCAAAAACCACGCCACGAGGAGTGGAGGGAAATTTGGGCGCGCCTGAGAAATTCCACCCGGAGTCATATTAATTTGCCTACTTACATACATTGATGGCTGCAATCTGGTTGTACGGAAAAAATAACTTCAATTTTTATTTTTTTTTTTAAATTTTTTTTTTTTTGGATTAAGTTAAGCAATTAGTTATTATTATAATGCCAGTGTCAATTGTATAATATAGTATATGTAGTGTGTGTATATATATATATATATATATATATATATATATATATATATATATATATATATATATATATATATATATATATATATATATATACTATAATTCACATTACATTTATTTTTTATGGGATAGGAAGGCAAGCGGCAGTCATGTCACCATATGGAAAGCACACCGCCCATAGACATCAGCAGTGCCATAGACAGTACAGAAGAGTAGCCGGCCTTTAAGGCAAATGTCATTATGGGGGGGGGGGGGTTGAGCCTCCGCAACTAAATCGCTCACCGGACGAAGTGAAGCTAAGGCATCACTCAGACGCCCGTTTTCTGCGAGAGTGTGGTACTTCCCCGGGCGATTCATTCTTTATGGTCCTATGTTCCCGAGGTGGAGCAGAGGGTTCCACAGTGCTTCTCCATTGCAATCGGTCTTGAGCGACGCGCTATTTACTTCAGGCCACGTCAACCCGATTGATTTCATCTCGGCCGCTACGGAGCGCTTCCAGGTGTGTTTGGGTCGGCCTCGCTTCCTTTTCTCTTGACAAGCACTCCCCCTAACTCAGTGCAGTAACAAAACCCTACAACAATAGCATACCTTATTATGAAATGTATGTTTACAAATACAACAAACAAGTTCGCAGTATATTCCGATTTGAAAAATAGAAATTTGAAAGCAATCTCTAATTTTGATCGTTAATTAATGAGTTTGGCCGCACAAAAGGCGAGAAGTCATCGACCTGTACATCATATCGATTGGAATAATCGATGTTATCTAAGAGCAATCAAAATCTCTTTCGCCAATGACGACTGCACTGTTCCTTCTTGGACTTTTTATACTTTCGCCTTAAGAACTGTGGTGCGGCTTCACGGGGTTTGGTTCGGATAGGTGTTAATACAGTCTCCCGCTGCGCACAACACTAGCGACAGTCGTAGAGTCGCTATTAACACTTTATTTTTATTTATTTATACACACAAAAGAAATTAAAACTATATACAAAGATACCGTTTATTTCAAGGTGAAATTTAATACAGACTATAATAGAATATTATTAAAAATATATAAATACATATGTTATTACATTTAAAACATAAATATTATCAGTACGCATATATATATATATATATATACATATATGTACATATATGTGCAGGGATACAGATACACATACTAAGGAACTTTTCCCGCCAATTCATATCAGTTGTGTAATTTTTATTTCATTATCAATAATAATCTTAATATTATTGATAATGAAATAATATTATTGATATTTATTTATTATAATTATAATCTTTTATTATCGGTCATACAGTTCAAAACCGGTGACGTGTTATATAATATATATTTAGTTCTATTAATGTGTATAAGTTGAGTGAAATGTAATAAACAGTACAGATACACGCAGTACCGTGATTTTTTGACTGCAAAAGTTGATAGAAGGCTTTGTCAGAATGACCACAATATATCAAGACGTAACGTGACAAGCAGTGTAGAACATTTCAAGGTACTTGTTATTATATTTTGACTTGACACCTCCGTAATGTTTATACTTAATTGCTATTAAGGAAGAAAAATTGTACAAATATAATTAACAACAAATTCGTTTAAGTAATAAAGAATATGTTCGTTTGAAAAGATATTTAAAAAAAAATTGTGATGCGGGAACGAACCCGCGACCATTGACTTCGTGGGCGTGGGGCGCCACCACAGAACTAATTGATCGCCGATCTGCCATATCTTAATTACCAAAAAGGAAGAAGAAATACGCCATGATACTTTTGTTCCTGCTTTGAAGCGCCCGCGGCGCTCTCCGTATATACTATTTTGTGAGTCAAATGAAGCGGGCTGACCTGTCGCATGGCCCTGACTCCTCGGTGACAGCTCGATGACGTGACTCATTCATTATTCATTCGGAAGCATGTTTGACTCTAAAGTTTGACTGTGGCCTCTAATTTGAATACAAGTGGTACCGTGCCCGAACGGTGGTACATATTAAAAGATATATGCATATTTATGATCACGATTTCTTGGTGCAGTGGTTGGCGTACCTACGTGTCTCCAGAGCCAAAAGATCCGGATTCAAATCCTGATTGAAACTAAAATTTGTTTTTAACCTCAAAATTAGTTATTGCATTTCCGCAATTAATCTCTTTTTCTATGTTGTCTCAGTAATACTACATCCAAACTTTCCCCTCATCATATGATTTCTTTATTTCTTTGTTGATTAATGGAGTCAGGCGTTAGGTACTTTGCGGAAATATTATTCTTCTGTTATTGTTTGCTTGTCGCAGATCTTAACCGAATAAAAGTTTTAACTGTCCACATTTATCGTTGTCTTAACATTTATATTGTAGTTAACTTAAAAAAAATCTTTAAAGTCGTCATAAACATGTTTATATGTCTAAATAAGTCGTTCCAGATAATTTGACGAAGTGAAATTTACTTTACTAAGATCCGCGAACATTATTTTTACCGATTTTACCGACCACACACAGCAATTCTTACCCAGAAACCGCAGAAACCGAATTAGCCGTTTAGAATTGGACTTGTAAACCTCTTTAAACTTCTTCGCAAACACAGAATATTCTTTTTGTGATTCGTGTACGCGGATCTCAGCAAAGTAAGTTTGAGTGTTCCACTTTAAAAGCATTTTCATTGGATAAAGCAGGTTTGGGGTAATGAATTGTATTTAGACAAAAAATTCAAGGACCTCAAATGCGATTGGTAAATCTTTTTTTATAGAATAGATAGATATATAAGCTATTTGGTACCTGATTGTTAATAATTATTAACAAACTAAGTAAATTGCACAATAGATTAAAAAAGAAAGAAGAAGCAAACAATTTAATAATACTTGTATATTAGTGTGACGTCATTACACTGATTTCTTTATAACTCAAACTTTTTTAAACTACAAAAAATGTATACGACTTCATTGCTTGTATGTTTTAGAAATTAAAATTTATCTTGCAAATAAAATGAAGTATATATTTATATACAGGATCCTGCACTAAATAAAAAGTCACTAAATAGAATATATGTCCCATTTCTGGGCATAGGAAATCCCCATTTCTGGAGAAATGGAAATTAACCCACTCAATGGCAGATTGAGTATCAAAATTTACATTAAAAGTAGGGACGCAGGGAAAATAAATACAATACTTAAAAATAGCGACGAATGGCTCAGTGGCGGGGCCCTCCGCCCGCGGAGTCAATGGTCGCGGGTTCGATTCCCGCATCGGAATAAATATTTATATGGATTTTTAAATGTTTATTCCGAGTCTGGTAACCCCCCCAATCCAAATTTCCTTTCCTGCCCCTTCTTTCTTCTCTATCCTTTCCCTTCCTCTCCGCCAATCCACGGTCTACCGTGCCAATGGATGCGTGGCTAGGGGCGAGCCTAGTCGTAAGCGTCCCGATCGTCCCGGGGTCGGGCTCCCCCGGGGACTATGGTGCCTTACCTCAGCATGCAGGGCTCTTCTGGGGCTGACCTCCATCCTCCCTTGCGGCTCGTGGGATTCACCAAAGACGAATTTAATATACCTAATTTGTCGAAAATGACGGCGACGTGGTTCGCCACCCGTCACGTCCTGATTCTCACGAGGGCGAAAAGCGACCAATGACGAGCCGTTTCGCTGCGATGAATGGCAGTGGATGGAGCTCTGTGGTCTCTGCCAACCCCTGCGGGGGGATAGGCGTGAATATATATAATAAAAATAGCATATCTCTGTTGATTCAGACTAATTCAGGCCCATACATATAATTGACCATGTGAGGGATTCTAAGCTGCGATCTTAGAGTTCAGAAAGCATATACTTCGCCTCCGCTTTGTTTGGGTCATAAACTTATAGGTAGATAAAGCTTATACAATATTTGTTAAAAAAAAACGGTTTTATTGGCTTTCTTTAATGGTATACACACCCCTTGTACCTTGTACCCTGATATTACGCAATAACGTTGACAAAGAAAGACCTTTCCTGTTGCCTCGAGATAAGATACAAATTTCCAATAATTGCTGTATACATACCATAATACGTCCATGCCATAAAATTTCTCACTTCGGTATATTTCTGTAAGGCCGTGTGAAAATTAACAATGTTATAAAAGCAAATGGCGTTGTACGACAATTGCATCAATGGTTGCTCGGAAAGAGTTATTTAGAAATATAAAAATGTTTATGACTGCGGTAAAATTTTTTTCTTTTTTTTTAAGTCATCTATAAACGTTTAGCCGACTTTTCCCGCCAACTTACATCAGTGACGTTGCGTTTTTATTTCATTATATTATTGTCAGTTATATTCTTTAATTGTAGTGGCGTATTATACAATATAGTTCGATTAAAGGATGTATTTAAGTGGAGTGATATAAAATAAATGCGTATATCGTGATTTTTTAAGTCGACTGCAAAAGTCCATAGAAGGTTTTGGTAGAATAGCCACCATTTTATCACGACGTAACATGACAAGCATAGTAGTAGTTATACTTTCTAAAGATATTCGATATTGTTATATTTAACTTGACACTGGCATAATAGTTATAACTAATTGCTTTGAAAGAATATAATATATAAATTTTTATATCCACAAATTTACACATGGGTTAGTGTAAATTTTTGGCATCCCTAAGGCAAATCACATTCATCTATTTCAGTGCGGTACTGTAAAACAAAAAGCTAATTTAAAAAACAACGCAAAAGGAAGCCGAGACTTTTTAATAGTACTAAAGACTATCAAAGACACCCTCTTGAGTTTCAATCTCTTTTTAGAATCCTTTTAACACTCTTCCGCTTTAAGTCCATTAAGTGACAAATAAAAAAAGTGTGAACTATAATACACACCATTTTCGTCATTATTATCTATGTCATAAAGACTTATAAGGCGAATTTGGATATTACATCAAAAGCTACATCATAATTGATTAGTGCAATGTAATTTTTGAACTTATCGCCTTGATATAAAGACCAAAATTGAGAAACGTACTTACCGTGTGTCGGGTAATAAACTTTTAACATGACAACACGAAATTAAGATTATTAAAACAACATGTGGGAGACAATGGCGCGGCGAGTACAAAGCCGGCGGTGCGTTTGATGTGCGCGCCGCGCCGGTTAATTTTACACCGGCCCAATGCCCACCCGAGGTGAACGGTGCAATTCATTCACTGCAACAGAGTGCAAGCTTCAGATTAATGATAATAATATTTTATCATTAACCTGAAGCTTGCACTCTAATTTTCGCACTAAGCTCAAGTGGCTACCCATTCGCCTTCGCCAGTATGCTCACATACTCGAGTGTGTGTGTATGTATATGCTTATGGCTATTATCTTAGTTTATTAATATTTTTTCTTTTTTCTCTATCTTTTTAACATTGTGTCCATCCATGATAAGACGGCCATTTGTATATAATATAAATATTACAATCAATAATTGTACAACTTTGTTTTTGGGTGTACAATAAAGAATATATCTATCTATAATTATTTTTTTAATGAGACTCAAAAAAGTATTCACTGGCAAATTATCGGGAAGTAATAAAATAAGAAGTTACAATGAATTGGTGATACCAACCCTAACGTATATTTCGGCGTCAACGGTGGGAATTAGAATGAATTTCCTTCGACTGAATTCCAGCTATTATAAACAAAATCGAGAAGGCGAACAGACACTAAACAACGAACAAAGAATCTAAAAATAGATTTACTACAGCATAGCAATAATATCCTTTATCCTTTTTAACAAACAAATAAAATTACTGTATAAAATTCTTAAAATACAGCTCAATATTCGAAATACATATTTAATGAATTTTACATAATTCTAAAAAAATATTTTACACAAATTACATTTAATATAATAATTTTATATAAGCGAAAATTATTTTTACATAATATGCCAACAGATGGCGCTATAATACATATAAAATAAGTAATGTCTATTGGTGGCCGAACTTAAAGTTCCAAAAACGCTGGAAACGGTAGCACAAAGACCGGAAGGCGGTCGCCTCCCGAGCATAGGTCCGAGTAGTGGGGTTAAACCCGAGGCACGCTCCTACACCCCTAACGGTGTGTAGACATCCCCCGTTCGTTCGTGATAGCTATTGCATTAAATAAATAAGGATATTAATTCTAATACGCCCACATATGCGTTTGGTAATCTTGCCAATCCGCATTGGATAAGCGTGCTGGGTTAATGTCCGTTCCACCAGAAATAGGGAAGCCCGTTCTCAGCAAGGAGACATACATATATGGGCGGTGAAAAAAATACGAAATTAAAATACTGCACACAATTACAGCGTGTGTACTATAGCGAGTCACGCCGTGCGTTTTGGTTTCTTTTACTGCATCCTGCCAAGCTTTGAACCATGACCCGATACCCTTCGAGTTACACCATTGGTATAATATCACGATACATGTCTCGTGAGTTCCTTTTATTCCTGTCCTTTTATAAGCTTGGGTGTGCTTTTGATTTTGTCTTTTACTATATTTACTCTATGTTACAGAGCATCCTTGTTGTCTATAGGACTATGTACATATATCGACGTGAAAAAGCGAAAATGGAAAACTTACCACCAGAGCCAAAAAATATCTGATCACGCAAAAATAGTCAGTTTCAACGCTGTACAAATGATTCTTGATGAGATGATTCTTCTGCCAAACCCAACTTTCACTGTTGTATATTAGTGTTGGAACAAGCAACCCTTGATGAACCACCAGTCGGACCGTTTTTCTTTCATTCTGACTTTTCATACATTCTGACTTTTCATACATTCTGACTTTTCATACATTCTGACTTTTCATACATTCTGACTTTCATACAATCTGACGTTTCATACATTCTGACTTTTCATAAAGGAGTTCAGGGCTCCATTAACCTGATTACCAACTTTCACTTGTCTTTCAATGTCTCCTTCACAATTAGATTAACAAATATAAACATAAGCGTATATGTATGTTCATACCTTTATTAAATTTACAAAATAATAAATCAGTGAACACTCATGTATCATAGCAGTACGCGTTTTATTTAACAAACATACAGACTCAACATACCTATTGTGTAAATGAGATATATAATAGAAGGAGCTTGTCTGCCATATTACAGGGTTCGCGCTTGTTCAATTGTTAGGAAAATGAAACACCTACATACTGGGGACATCCACACCCACAGGGGCGTGGGATCGACCCTTGGGGATGAACCCCACTACCCGCGCAGCAACTCAAAGGGGCGACCGCCCTCCGGCGCTAGATGCCGCTGTTCCCACGCGACGCGAAGTCGTTACAGGACACCCAAGTCCTGTAACGACTTCGCGTCATTAAGATGTGGCTGAATTTATGCTTACGTTGAGTCTGTCGCTGGTCCTCTCCCCTCGCGGGAGCCAGGCGGCGACAGGAGGATTTCGCGTAGGAGCAGGCGTCCCTTAGGTGGACGAGCGTGGAAGGGAGTGAAGTTTTGTAGGTCTGAGTGTGGTCCATTGTGGGTTCAATTAAACATCTTTCGAACCAACCGGTCCCTTGCTATTACGTCATTACGTACATAGCGAGCTGGACCAGGCAAATTAAATTGTAAACTTCTGTACATATTAATGATCAATAAATGTATTATTATTTTTAAAATGATCTCACGTTCTCAATATTTTTACATCGGAACTAGTCACAGTTAAAAGGTGCGGCAATTCAAAAGGCAGTTTGCCCATCTGCCTATCTCAAAAGCCTCACTTAATTAAGCTCTGCACCCCCGTCTTTGACCACTGCGGCGTGCGTGACAAATTGCAGCCTTCGAGAAATACTTCTTAATGATAGCTTAATTGCATGTAATTGTGAACCGCTGTTTGTGTACCCGCCAACATATTACGAACTCCCCTTCCCTTTCGTTCCTTAAATAAACGTCAGCTACGAAGGGATTGAAAGCACAAATGTAAAGACCAAATTAAACTGGCCGGTATATACGCATGGGAACGCCGTCGGTGCAGATAACGTACCTCTTTCATTGGTTTTTTGTTTCTTTTTAAATATTTTTTTATGTTGTTTATATGAGTAACAAAGGCTTTTCGTCGTTTCTGCCAAGTACTGTTTATTATTCGTATCATTTTTTCTTAATGACAATTAGGTATAGCTATTCTGCCAGTGTCAAGTAAAATATAATAACATCAAGTATCTTGAAATGCTTCAATCATATTTTATTGGCTTTTATTTTTATATTGGAATATTGTCTCCGTCTTTATTTAAGGTTACATTTCACTATGTAGTCTACTGCTTATAAATGAAGTGGCAATGGGCTGGTCACGTTTGTCAGAGAACCGACAACCGCTGGAGTAGACGAGTGCTGGAGTGGAGATCGTGTCTTGGCAAACGTACTGTGGGACGCCCCCTGGCTAGATAGTACGACGATCGATGCAAAATAGCTGGTAGAAGCTGGATACGTTAAGCCGAAGATCGGGCTAGTTGGCCCTTCTTGGAGGAAGCCTTTTTCCAGCAGTGGACTGCCGGGATCTGTTGATGGATTGATGTAGTCTAGTAAAGTAATGTTAATGTCTATTTGTAATTTCCGTAGATGATATTTAAATAAATAAGAAAGAAAGATGTTAATTTTTTACATTTATTTTTAAGAGCAGGCAAAAGAGTATGTTTTTCACCTATAAATGACCACCGCTGCCCTTAGATATCCATAAAGTTTCAATCCTTCGTGGACAGCACGTGTTAAGCACGCCTGCAATACCCCAATGTCTTATTTATTTGGATGCTTATAGGCATAGATCTACAGTTTAACTGTTCCTAGTAGTAACCCCTGTGGATAAAAAAAAATAAAAAAAAGTATATTAAAAGCAAAATAATTCAGTTTTCTTTTCCCGCCAACTTACATCAGTGACGTTGTGTTTTTATTTCATTTTCATAATCTTATATTATTATCAGTTATATTGTTTAATTATGGTCGCGTATTATGCAATATAGTTCGATTAAGGTGTATAAGTGAAGTGATATGAAATAAATGCGTGTATCGTAACTTTTTAAGTCAACTGAAAAAGTCCATAGAAGGTTTTTGGTAAAATTGCCACCATTTTATCAAGATGTAACGTGATGAGCTGACTTGTTACATTTCAAAAGATTGGATATTATTGTATATTATTACTTGACACTGGCATAATAGTTGTAACTAATTGCCATCAAAGAAAAGAAATAACTCAGTTGGTATGAATCGCGCTTAAGATCTGAGGTCTTAACTATTTTATTAATCGTTAACAACAAATTAAGAAACATTAAAAAAATATTGCTAGCCTTTTAAAAAAAATATATGTTAAATAACTACGTTTATCTGTGCACATTAAGAGTTGCGTAAAGATTTGTACGTGTCTCCCATAACCGCGATCTGAACTGTCTAGCGGCCGTAAAAACAAATTAAATCGATTCTAGAATCGAGTTCTCGATAGTATTCCGTACGAACGAGTCGTAACTCCAATTGATAGCAATTAAGGAGTGCGTGGGACGGACTCGGCTAATGGTGGCTGGAGATAAAAGCAAGTAATTAACGAATCAATTCGATTATCGCGAGTCGCTTTGTATGGCCCGTTTAGTCTAGGAGACGGATTGTTTAAATTCTATTTAATTATAAATGATTTTTTAGTATAAATATTGATGTTATCGTATTTTACTTGACAATGGCATAATAGTTAAAACTAATTGCCATCAAAGAAAAGAAAAAAGTACCGTGATAAATTTGCGTTTATATATGAAATATTAAAATCGGTTACAAAAATAATATATATTATTTGCCTGTCCAACCGTTAAAATGTTTCTCAAATTTCCGAATCTTAATTCAGCTTTCAAAAATTTCAAGTTACTTGAAAGGTTGTCTTAAAGTATGTTATTTAAGATAAAAATGATTTAAAGTTGATTTTAATGATATAGCTGACAACTTATTGCCGTCAGCCTCTGATTTACAGGGCCGTATTTAAAACAACCTTTTTTCAATCATTTACTTCAATAATGTTTTGTGTAATAATGTTTAAATGAACATTTAACCAACAAGCTTTCTGATATGATGGGAAATTGCAGAGAGCTTCAATATTTACTCTTACTTATATATTCGTGTTTCTTTCGACGTACATTTAGTTTTTTTACTCTTTGTATAGTAGAAGAGCTATCCAAGAATGGGCCAACGCGACCGGCAAAGTATCAAGTGAATGTAGGGATCCGGATTTGCAATTTCCTTCCCCATTCTTTTAAATTCTTCTTCCTGGACCTGAACCTGAATTGACTATTTACCAGCAAGTGATCCACTTGATCGTTTGCCTAACTTCCTCCAATTCGAGAACTCACCACTGGTCACGTTACTGGGCTGCCGCTCGCCACTTGCCTGCCCTCGCTAAGTCCTACGATTACTTCGTTGCTCCATCGATGCCTAGGGAAACCAACTGAACGTCAACCAGACGGTATTGCCATGTATGCCTATTTCCTGTACGATCTTCTCCCATCTTATCCAGGTGATCGAGCCACCGGAGTCTATGTGCTTTTGTCTCTCTTTTTCTTTGTCTAACTGTTCCATAAAGTAAAAAATATTTTTTTGTTTATTAGGTTTTTTAAATTACTCAGGGGATTGTTGGTTTTTTAATAACTGACTACTTCTAAGTTTGTTTGCTTATTTACCAGCAACACTTGGTGCTCAGGTGGCTCTTCTTGGATGCGATTTATTTCCAGCAGTAAGCTAAAAACGAAGATGATGACACCCTAGTTATTACAACCTTATAAATTTACTGTTCAGTCCAGTTTGAACAAGCGTGGTGCTTTAATGTCTATTTGTTCCGATGAGGAAGCCCGTGAATAATGGACAGATAAATACGCATACATACATACATACATACATATCGTCACACCCATCTCCCGTAGGGATAGACAGAGGCCACAGATCTCCCTCTGCTACGATCTCGGCATACTTTCATTGCTTCCTTTACACTCATTATATTAATTATTACATTATATTACTCTCCTCATGCAAGCCCGCCGGTTAAGGGTACTTTTGACCTGGCCTTTCTTAAAAACTTCAGCAATTTGGTCAAGGTATGTTTTCCGTGGTCTTCCCCTACCGATCCTTCCATCCACATTCGCAACGCAGATAAATGTCGTGTAGAAAAACATGTTTGTTTGTATTTTCATTTTAAATGAGAGACGTTAATATTATTACTACAAATATAATGTCAAGCTCTTAAACTATAATGTATAGAGCATTCAGATGTCTTTTTGTAAATGGATTTAGAATTTTTATTTCTGAGCTTTGAGATATCGCGTTCGCCCGATGACATATTCCTACGAATGCAGTTTCAAATTTACGATCGACCTTAACGGCGTATTTATGGTCACATAGAATACTAAATAACATATTTCGTCGATAGTAAAGTGACTATTATAATATTTAATGTTATTAATGAAATTCTTATTGATTTCCGCTGATATTCTGCTCAATAGCGATCACATATATCTTTATTACATTTAAATGGCGAATATTTATAACAAATTTTGTATTTCATTTAAATTTAATCGGTCATTAATGCTTTGATTATGTAAATGATTTTAAAGTACTTCGCATATAATTACTTTATTCAATTCGTGCTGACCCGATTGGTTCAGTGGCGGGGCCCTCCGCCCACGGAGTCAATGGTCGCGGGTTCGATTCCCGCATCGGAATAAATATATATATGAATTATTCCGAGTCTGGTAACCCCCCCCCCCCAATCCGCATTTACGTTCCTGCTGTTTCCTTTCTTCTCTATCCTTTCTCTTTCTCTTCGCCAATCCACGGTCTGCCGTGCTAAAGGATGCGTGGCTAAGGGCGAGCTTAGTCGCAAGCGTGCCAACCGTCCCGGGATCGGGCTCCCCCAGGTACTATGGTGCCTTACCTCAGTATGCAGGGCTCTGCTGGGGCTTGACCTCCACCCTCCCTTGCGACTCGTGGGATTCACTAACACGAATTAATATACCTAATTTGTTGAAAAATGACGGCAACGTGGTTCGCCACCCGTTCCGTCCTGAATCACACGAGGGCGAGAAGCGACCAATAGAGAGCCGTTTCGCTGCGATGAATGGTAGCGGATGGAGCTCTGTGGTCTCTGCCAACCCCTGCGGGGGATAGGCGTGAATATATAAAAAAGAATACGTGATGATAATACTGAAAATGATTTCGGCCGCAAGGTGTTGAATTTACTTAAATCAATCAATCAATTAACAGCCCACGGAAGTCCACTATTGGACATAGGCTTTCCTCAAAAAGCGCCACCTAGCCCGATCTTCGGTTTTACGCATCCAGATTCTGCCAGCCGCCCTGCGCAGATCGTCGCACTATTTAGCAGGGAGGCGTCCCACACTATGTTCACCAAGACGCGGTCTCCACTCCATCATTCGTCTACTACAGCGATTGTCGGATCTGTCGTTGATGTTTTTTGAATTTATTTATTAAATATTTTTTAGAGACTAGTATTTATCCGGTCGGCATACGTTGCGACAGTACCGCCATCTGTTGTAATAGTTTGTACCGCTTTATTACCTTCTTTTGTCAAATTAAAGCTGAGGATTCACTCACCAATAAGTATTCTTAACAAATACAATTCAATTTCATATGTATACTATCCCATTAGCGTAGCCCTGTAATGGTAACTGTATAAATAAATAAATAGAAATATTATATAAAGGATGAATTGTTTCTAATTATTAAAATGTTGCTAGTTGATCTGGAAAACGTTGTTTTGTCATATAAATTATTTCTAGGTATAGGTATAGGTTATAAAAAAACAGGTAACGAACTATTCTCAGACCTACCAAATATATAGTACAAAAATTATTTCATAAAAATCGGTCAAGCCGTTCATGGTTCAGGTCAAGCAATCTCATGTCATAGTGTTTGTTGTTGACAAATGAGATTTTTAAATATATAATAATATAAAATTATATTATTATATATTTAAAAATATAAAACAATTTTATTTTCAATACGACTGCAGAAGAATTTCATAATTCAATACATCCAAATACTTAAAAACTAAATTTGATCTTAAAAAAAAACAAAGTTTCGACGATAATATAGTGAAAAAAAAAAAAGAACAGTAATTGTTTGTATTCGATATTCTAGCTTTTGTTTATCATCATCATCAAGGCATTATAGCCGTGGGTGGTTCCTAGCCTGGTTCACTAATTTTTTCCAGTCGGATCTTCGTTTAGCTTTTTCCCTCCAGCCCCTCACACCGATTGCCTTTAAGTCGTCCTCGACTCCATTTAGCCATCTGAGTTTAGCCTTCCGCAGCTTCTACGACCATCTGGTTTGCCGTCGAGTAGGCGTTTGGGTACTCTCGCCTCGTCCATCTGTACCACGTGCCCAGCCCAACGAAGGTAGTTATAGTTTCAGCTTCTGTTTATATGAGGCTCTTTATCTATTACTCCTTTTTGTGTTATATTGATTGATGATACTCTACTAGCGAAAGCTCAGGGTCTGTGGTTTCCATTAATATTCCTTTCCTACAGTACACAGAAGCCAAGTTTATTCCTCTGGGATAAACAAGCTGGTTATCTTCTTACAACCGGATACAAAAAAATATATGTAGGAACGCATTAAAAATTCTTCTAATAAAAATATAACTACAGAATCTTCATATGCATACCTATCATTAAGAGAACAAAAGCTACTATTGTGATACTATGGACATTTATTATAAAACAATTTCGATTATATCAATATACATTACTTCTTTCTTATACATCGATCTTAAGTTATCTGTTTACAAACTGCAATGCATACTGCTGTGGTGTTTTACGTTAAGTTTCCAGTCTTTGATATGTAATTAAGGCTGAGACTACATTAACACTGAACCACGCCTATAAGGCGCCAAGGATAACAATGCTTAGCGCAGCATGAGTTACAACATTGTGCTATTGTGTCTTATTTTATTGTGAGAAGGTTTATTTTTGATCGTTCTGTGTGTGCGTGCATGCGTCGCCTATTGTATACGGAAGATTTGACCCGTGTCGGGACTTCAAATTATTAAGCTTTTTACAATTGCTAGAGGCAGAACATTCCTAGAAATGTTCGTATTCTGATACGCACCCAATTTTATTGTTTTACATAGAACTAACTTTTATGACAGGTTCATAGTTTAGGTTAAATTGAGGAAGGAAATGGCAACATTTTTCCAATTCATTTTAATGCGCCACTATTTATGGCCATTATTAAGGAATAAATACTAATTAAAAAATGGAATTAGACGGAATGCCTTAAATGTAATTTTGTTTTTCTTTCTATGTTATCTATTTGTTTCTATGTTCTTTGTTATATCTACGTATATATTCGGCAGTTCAAAGATTAATGACGAGTTTTTTGCCAGTTCTTTATGGCAGAATCGACCTAAAAACCTAAATGTCTTTCTGAAAAATTATAAATAGAAACTTCCAGACATTTCATGTTATGTTAGAATTAAACGTTAATTGTTAATATGTTTTCCAAAAACATAATAATAATAGCAAGTAGGTTTCTTAAAATATTTATTTATATTATTTATTAAGAGTCACACAGTAATAAAAATAACATAATAGAAAAGTAGAACAATAGAATTAAATATAATAATGAAATTCATATTTTACAAACCTAAAAAGGCCAATCTTTGACAGACATTATACAAAATGTCCAAAAAGATTAACAGGGATTTGTATCAGAACAAAAATGGCGTCAGTTTCGCGACAAATATGTTATGCATATGGTTGTTGCGAATTGTTTGAGGTTAGAAATGTCAGTAGTTTGACAATCGGCTTATAGGCAATATCTATCAATAAAAGGTATTGCACTTTATTTAATTATTTATATTTTTGATTATATTCGTTAGTTCAGGAGGCCCAAATGAAACATATATGAATGAAACATGTATATGAAAAACGACTTTTCACTAAACAAGGGGTTGATCCATAGTTCAAAATAAGTAATTGTTCAAAATAAAATATTATTATAAGGAAAAGAATTAGCAATTTAAAAGTAAAAAATATTATTTTTCAAAATACGCCAACTTTGCCACAAGTCTATCAAATCCATGGAAATCAACAGTTAATGGATCACGGTGAAAGGCTGATCCGAAAATAAAAATAAATCTTCATTATTGTAATAAAGGCGGCGGGGCATCGGGGAACGCTGCGATGCCGGGACCGAGAAGTCGCGAGTGAATCGATTTGACACACATCGAAACTCGCCGCGCCGAAAGCAAATTGCCCTGTGCCTGTATCTGAGTTCAAAAACACCTTTCCGAGAACACTATTGGTGGATATTTGATGAAATAGCGCATTCCATAAGAATACATTATAATGTTCCTCTAATGTTTATTCACATGAGACTATGTTAATAGTATTAGTTTTGTTGTGATTTTTTAATATGGGATGTAAGATTGAAAACTCTTATTTGCCACATCAAATATTAGTTTATCAACATACAAATCTTCTAGTAATCGATTAATATCGGTATAGCGCATAAAGGATTTTCTTGTATTTAAAATACAAGACAATTACTCAAGTGAGCTTTTATTGAACCGTCAATTTTTTTATCTATAACCGATTTGAAAATTTGATTCTGCCGAGAGCTGGCACGAAATTCGGCAATTGTGCTTTTTATCATCAACAACCTACGGTAAACTACAGCTGGATATTGACTAAGATGTGCACCCTACCCCAATTATTGATTTCACGTACCTATTTAATTTCTGCCAGCCGCTCTGCACAGATCGTCCCTCCATCTGACCGGGATAGGTCTACATTACGTTTACCATGACGCGGTCTTCGCTCCAGCACTCGTCATCTCCAATAATTGTAAGTTCTAATATAAACGTGACCCAGCCCATTGCCATTTCATTTTATTAACTCGCTGTCTTTCGCACTCTGATAGAGTTTTTTTTACATCTATACCCTTTTCATTTGTCAGAAGCATGATAATAATACGAATATAATTTATAGAACATAATATAAATAAATCAGCGGCGAAACTATTGGTTTCCGAGTCAATGATCACGGGTTTCATTCCAGAATCAGAATATATATAGTCTATAAATATTTATACCGAGTTTGAGTGTCTTGTCAGTCACTGACACGCAAGCATATTGGAGTTATGTCCTTTTCTTCACAAATAGGATGGCCCTTTGCCCAATATAAATATAATAGGGACACATAAAGCTATTAAAAAAAGTATATAAATTAAAAAATTATTTACAATTTTAGACTTAATGAACTGACGTGACTTACTGATGATAAAATTATCTTTACTTAAAAATGATTTGTGATTGCAATATTCTGTGTTCAGAAGTTAAACTTACATAAAGTAGAGACACGGATAGTTCGAAAATACCGCAAGTTTCACACGAATCGGATTTCGTAATTCGCCAACTTAATCGATTAACACCTCGAGCGATTACATATCCGTAATTGGTCGAATCGATTCCGTTTCCATTAGGCACGGACGTTTTAAAAAGATATAAAATAAAAGCGAAACTTTTTGTAACATATAAATGTATTTAATGCCCCTTTAAGGAATATTCTGGGTCAGACACGGATATAATTAAATCGGCAAAATATGGCGGCATCTTGATAAACTCAGGGTAAAAGCCGTCAAAGCTTATAGTTGATTGGTAATTTATAGAACATAACATTCGCGTATTGAATTTAAATAAATGTAAATAAAGTAAAAGCTTAACAAGACCGCCATTTTGGAATGGTTTTCCTTATCACTACTCTGGGTAGAAATGTCTCGTCGATTACATGGTTGCTCGTATATTACACTGTAATTAGCTATAATTTCAGCCTATTCCTAAATAACGATACTCCTATATAACCACCCTTTCTTCTAACAGCTTTCCGTAGATCATCGCTCCATCTGGCTGAGGGCACACACTTAATTTTCCAAGACGCGATCTCCGCTCGAGTATTTGTCTATTCCAACATTGCTGCTTATCCAAAAAAATATGATCAGCATATTGTGATGTATGATTGCTTTATCAGTGGCTTTGGTTCCATGAATTCTGCTTTGATATAATTTTAATTCTAGCGCACTTACTTTCGAAAGCATTAAATTGGTACATTAAAAAAAGTATCCACCAAATTAATTATTATCGTCATGCTATATATGGCTTTAAAGTCGGTTATAACTTGTTATCTGGCAACAGAGAAATCAGCTCAAAAAGTAACGAAACAAATTTAATTAAAGCGAATCAATAAACTTCAATGAAGCATTCGTAATGAATGCTTTTATAGAACCAGAGATAATGGTAACTCAGGTATAATCACGACTCACAAAAACAAAACAAAAAAGACCATAGATTAAAAAATGGGACTGAGCTTTCAATGATGGCTAATGAATATCCTCTTTTTTCTTTTTGTGTATCACACCAACGATTCGACATAACTAGATTGGGCTTTGTAATTAATTATATAATTTACAAGAATGCGGTTAACATTTTAGTTTCAAAATAATAAAAAAAAATTTAAACTAAACTTTCACTGTTGCTGAGTCAATTAAGTGGTTGTGGATGTGGCCTACTGATGGAATTCAACGGTAGTAGTGAAATATGTTGAGCAAATCCCACTATGATTGATAGTGCTTTTTTTACAATTAAAATTAAATTATAGTATATCTTTTTTAAATTCATATTTTTTTGGGTCAGGAGCCGTATGCTTAACAACTCAGCTAAGATTGAAAATAATCAGATGAATCGTTTAGGAACATATTTTGATTAAATTTCATAAAAATAAATATTTTAGATACATTTACAGACATATTGTATTTAAAAGCTTTATTTTTATTAAATTTGATTTTCTCATTTCTTGATTCTATGGTTTTTTCACAATAAATATCTATAATGTCCCATCCAGTGATTTAGTTCTTTGCTTGAATCGTGTTCATTTTAGTGACGTCAGCGCATTTTTTATCGACAAAAACCATCTCGGTAGGATTAATATCGATATCTACTTAAATAATTTAAAAGGTAATGAAATCGGTATTTGCTTGTATAGCACCGAATCGGGATTTGAATTTAATAGGTATAAAGGTTTCCGATGTCCAGATAGTTTGTCCCGGATGTATGCATCGATGATAACTGGCAAGAATTTGAAGAGCTAGGTTTAAGTTTTTTAAATGGTAGTTTTACATTTCAACATAAAATAAAAGACGACTTACGTAAAAGAATGATATGGCTAATTAAGCAAGTATGATAACCTTTTCTTTGAAATCTTTAATTGATCATTTTATTAAACAGGAGAAACTGGTGGTAGCAAAGTGGAACAAAAGAAAATAAGGGGGCGTATTCCATGAAAGTGGATCGACTAGGTGGTAGAAATCTCTGACGGCTGTGGATTATCAGAGATGGAAGCACATTTGCTACCGTACACTAAACGAAAGAACAAAGAGCAAAGAATAGATAGGAGTGGAGAGATTTTTTTGACAAGGCCAAGGCTCACCCGCGGCTGTAGCGCCTCTGATTATGCAGAATATAACCTTGAAATAATGTTGTTATTCAGAATATAATAATAATGTAATAAAGGAAATGTTGATTATATTTTTAGGCTTTATATATATTTTGATTACATACCATAATTAGTTTTATACTCTGTTCTCAAATTTCGGAAAAAAATTCAAAAGGATTAATTGTCTGTTCCACTGCCTTACTTTAAATTTTAGTCATTTATTATATTTAGGTTTATGTATTCAGGCTTTTTGAATAACCTGTCTTTAATTTATCTTCGCATACAAAACAACTTGCGGTGCAGCGCAGTTCTTCACAAGGTGTTGGTGTCCAAGCTTCTCAGTATAAAGACGAAACTCCGAATCTATAATACGATTATTCGGCCTATTCTAACGTATGGCTGTGAGGCTTGAACACTGACGCTAAAGGAAGAGAAGAAACTTTTATTTGCAGAACCAACCAAAAGTGATGATGGCAGTTGACAATATCGAAAAAATGCCGAAATCGAGCATCTGGTGGCCCAACCTAATGTAATAGGAGTGACTAAGTTGGCTGGGCCACGTGGAGAGGATGGGGGAGGAACGCGCAGTCAAGAGAGCGTATGTGGGTCGCCCAACTGGACGACGTCCTGTGGGGCGCCCCAGGTACCGCTGGAGAGACATGATTGAAGATGACTTGCACAACCTTCAAGTCTGTAACTGGCAGGAGGTGGCGCAGGACAGGGCAAAGTGGCATAAGATCTGTTCGGAGGCCAAGATCCATTTTGGGTCGCTGCGCCAACAAAGTTGGTTAGTCTTTAATTGAGTAGACAAATTTCTGAAAAAAATTCAATAGAATTAATTATCTATTTCACTGCATTATCTTACATTTTACTTACATGTTATATTTTAACTTATACATTTAGGCTTTA
The DNA here is from genome assembly GCA_031353405.1 of Baronia brevicornis. Taxonomy (NCBI): domain Eukaryota; kingdom Metazoa; phylum Arthropoda; class Insecta; order Lepidoptera; family Papilionidae; genus Baronia; species Baronia brevicornis. Next base: position 196,566 of record JASFAT010003042.1, on the reverse strand, counting down.
TGAAAAAATCTGTCTTTAATTAGTCTTTAATTGTGTAGACAAATTTCTGAAAAAAATTCAATAGAATTAATTATCTATTTCACTGCCTTATCTTACATTTTACTTATTTGTTATATTTTAACTTATACATTTAGGCTTTTTGAAAAAAATCTGTCTTTAATTAGTCTTTTATTGTGTAGGTACTCAAATTTCAGAAAAAAAAGTTCCAAAGAACTAATTGTCTGTCTTCTTACCTTACATGACTACTCATTGTTTATATTTTGGATTGGTACACGTGCTCTGATATTTTATTATTTATATTATTTTTATATTGAAAAATAGGTATTTATGTAATCTGTAATGGGGATGAAACTTTTCTTAGTTGCGAGTTGTGCAACAGAGGAAATCAGCGGTAAGAATTAGTCCGAACGTGATATTTCTCCTGTTGAGTCTGCTGCTAATGGCTCTACCATTATTTGCTTTTCATTGAACTTGTTGTGTATATAATAAAGATGCTTCTATTGAGTACAAACAGAGTAAACAAAGTGGAGTGGTAGAAGCGCGCACAACTGTAATTTTCTATTCCAAGTGGAACAGATCGCCGCAACCCGGGGAATCATCCGACGCAATCAACCACGTAATCAAATCGAGCCTACAAAAAACATCGAAATATCCGGCTGACAGACGCATTACCAAGTTGTTGGAAGATAAAATTGACTTAGCGGCGAAACTGTAGCTTTCGGAGTCAATGGTCGCTGGTTCAATTTCCCCATCGGAATAAATATATGGATGCAAAAAAGCGAAAACGCTGTAAATGCAACAGGCACATCATAAACATGGAATGGTACGGAATCTCACAGTTCTACGACCAAAAGAAAATTGAGCATGGCGTTGAAACTGATTGTTTTTGAGTGATCTGATTTGAACAAATAAATATTTTTTAAAATTTTTGGTTCTGATGGTAAGTTTTTATTTAGCGGCTTATTAAGTTTGTATGTCTAATTATTCTAAGTCTGCCCCGCAAATACGCCTTGGACAAGCGTGGTGGGTAATTATCCATTTTACCACAAATGGATTATTTTATTTATTTACCAACCTTTCTTAGTTTCTTTTATAAATTTATCGTTGTTTCTTCGATTTTTTTATGAATAATTAAGATTCGTAATGACCACAGATCCTTATAGTGTGAGTATCCATTACGACTGGCTGGCATAGAGGTGGTCTTAGGATTATAAAAAAAAAACATTTGAAACCCCGGATGCAATTATAAAACCTCCATGGGAGGTACCGGATAACGGATGCCGCTTAAAAAATATAGGAAATAACGATGAGTTACAATCTGAGCTAGACCGGATAGAGGTTGAATTTGATTTTTGTTTGCAAGCAATATTATAAATGCGAAACTTTGTGAGTATGGATGTATGTTTGTTACGCTTTCACGAAAAAACTACTGGACGGATTTAGATGAAATTTTACAGTAATATAGGTTATACATTGGAATAACATATAGGCTACAATAATGATTTGAGGGGGAGAGGGAGGGTGTTGGGCCTCCGGAACTCAGCCGCTCACCGTACGAAGTGTGGTAGCTAAGCTACCACTCAGGTCTTCTGCAGGAGTATGGTATTTTCCCGGGCGAGCCCTTCAAAAAACAACGTATGGACATCTAGAATTGAACCTTAACTGGTTCAGCTTGGACGACCACTTCGGGACCATTTAATAATTAAATTACACTAATTTCATGAGTTTTGGACCCACTGCCCGCCTTTGTCACACGTGGACACGTGTGATCCTCTCCCCTGGTTTGACGACATACATTTTGCAATTTTACATTCAGAAATTGCTAAAAAACAACAGCGCATCCGATATTATTTATATATTTTCTTAAATATTGGTAGCATTCTATTTATTGGTATCTAATACTTAAATGTTTTTTATTGAAGTTTTGAGATTTAGCACTTTAGATTTATAGATGTGACGTCACGAAGCTTAAGATCCCCCGGTCATGTTATGTGCTATGTACACTTTATTAACCCCCTTCCCCCTATTTCACTTATATGTAATCCTAGAAGGGTAACATATAAAATATTGGACTACTTTAGGCTGACAGGGACTTTGATATTCATCAATATATATCGATGTATAGTATTTTTATTGTAATTTTATTTTACTAACAATAAATCTACTACTGTTAGTAGCCAAGAATTACTGTAATGAAGACCATAACCAGTTCTACGACATTACACATCTTGTCAAAGGCGGCAAACAAATTATTAAGCTATACATGTATATTTCTCGTTGCGGGAATCGAAGACGCAACCATTGACTCTGAAAACGATATCTTTGTTACTGAGTCATTTAGGTCGTCAATTTAAATATTTAAATAAACTGAAGTACTTATTTGAATAAAATATATTTCTAGCTCAATATCCGCAGTGGCTTGAGTCAGTCAAGGAAAAAAAAATTAAAAAACAAAATGGAGGCAGTGCGCTTTGTGGCGGCCCGCCATCACCGGACTCCATTACGTCGGACGTAATTACGAGTCATTAGAGCTCGCCCGCTCCCGTGGGGGGAATTAATGGTCGAGATATTGACTTTTAATATATTTAAGATCGAAATCCGCATGGGTTCCATCTTTTGTGGTATTTTGTGACGCGTGCCGTATAACTTGTATACTGTAAACGCTCTTTCATTTGTATACATACATACCTTTTCTTTTATTTAATTATAACTATTATGCCAGTGTCAAATAAAATAAAATAATAATATCAAAGACTTTTTCTCGTCAAATTACATCAGTGACGTTGTGTTTTAATTTCATTTTTATAATCTTATATTATTATCAGTTATATTGTTTAATTGCGGTGGCGTATTAAACAATATAGTTTGATTAAGTCATATAACTGAAGTGATATGATATAAATGCGTGTATCGTGACTTTTTAAATTGACTAAAAAAGTTTATCAAGACGTAACGTGACAAGCTGACTATATTTAAAGAGATTTGATATTTTTGTATTTCATATGACACTGGCATAATTGTTGTAATTGTCATTAAAGAAAATACAAGAATACTATCAAATCTCTTAAAATGTAACTATTTAAATGCTTGTATACTATATTACGTCTTGATAAAATTGTAGCTATTTTACCAACACCTTCTATGGACTTTTTCAGTCAACTTAAAAAGTCACGATACACGCCGTATAAAAAAATACATTTTATGGATGATGTTTATGGTGTTGGTATAGAGACGTTTATATTTACGTATAGGTGGTGCTGTCCACAAAGAATTGATTGTAAAAGCACTATCTTGATCGTGCTAGACTTCCTTGTGGGAATTTAATTTATGACAATTAAGTACTATTGTTTCTTGTCATAAACTAAGACTACTATTCCTTCCCACGGGTATTGTAAAGTCGGCCATATATAACATGATGATGCAGATGGGCAAAAAAGTCTACCTCAAAACAATAATGTTTTCTACGATATTACTATGAAGAATAATATACATACATCTGTGATAATAGAATTGCCATTGACAATTCTAACGATAAATTCTATTGGATATAATACGAAAATTCCAATAAAGATTTCGAATCGGAAACTGAGGCTTTTATTGTTTTAAAAACTCATTTCATCATCTTAAATTCATAATCTAACATAATTAAATTAATTATAAAGGCTGATTTAAACTCATTTCTTTGTTTCTTACTTAATATAAAATGTGGATACGAGATGGACCCCCGGAAATGTAGGTCCTAAATATACTATTATTTAGGATCTACATTATATTTTATGTATTGTATTATCTAAGCCGTGATATTGAAACAACACTTTAATCAAATATTTATGTAATTTTTTTTAAATGGAGGCAATAGAACATAATCGGATAAAAGCCAAAACATAAATGATACAGATGTCAAAATATTGTTATTGAATATTCGGATTAGAAAAAATCTGCGTCTAATAGTCTGAGGCTAACAAATTTACGACCAATAGAAAATTTTGTACAGCATTGAAAATAACTTTTTTTCAGTGATTTTTTATGTGTGATATGAGTTCAGAAATTTTATGTTTTTTTTTTATTTTGGCTCTGGTTTCGCTTTTTTGCATCGGTACCGATTTGGAAATTTCAAATTATGGAAATACTTGTGAAGTTTGTGCGAAGGCAACATATTATATCCCGTTTAAAATTTTTTTTTCAAGTTAAACACTACTTTGATACAGTAAGAAACATTAATCTATTTCATTAGATACGATGGATGATTAAAAAAATGTTTTTTTTTTTTTAATTTCCTCGTAACCGTTCCACTTCGCTATAGAATCTGCGGATCCAATTAAACTTAATTCACAATTCCTTTGGACTTGTTAACCGATAAACAAAAACATCACCGAGCCCCGTTTTAAAATATTCGACAATGGCGATGGTATTCCGTCGTTATTATGTGTCATCAAAACATCAAAAGTTAGGATACGACAAAAAAATAATTAACCTTCCGTGGGAGATAGCCGACCGTAGAGACGTTTACACTCGACGATTTATTAACTATAAAAAAATTAAATATTATTATACTACAGTAAGAGATTAAATAAATTGAAAGGGAAGATATAGTATTTAAATTATATACAATTATACACAGATGTTATAAATAAACCAAGAGACAGAAGAATTTTCATGAAAATAATATATTTAGGATAATTACTGACTTCGTGGACATCCTCCTTTTGTCGAATTTAATTTATATTATGAATTATTACAAAATAGCGATGAATCTAAGTTATTTATAACTTATTCTATTAAAGTCTAAGGGATCATATGTAAGATAAGATATTACTAAAAGGGAGAAGAGAGGAGCTTTCTTTGTGTCATCACTTGTTCCCCAGAATAAATCTAATCCAGGCAATCGCTTTTTTAATTCTTCCAAGGATAAATGTTAATCTTAAATTATAATGAAATGAAATTGGTCAAACGAAACCAATCCAGAAATTAATCCATCAGATCGGCAATAGTTCTTCTGGAATTAAGTGCAGGTCGAATCGTTGTCGTCGCGTATAGGTAAAAGAGGAGCGTGAGATTGTAGGTACAATTTGAATCGTTCGGCTTTTTGTCAAAAAGAACATCATCGTTCCAGGAGGGATTTCCAACTAAATAGACCTCTGACGACTTTTTGTAAGTAGGTGACATTTGCCAACACGTAATGGTTGTAAATAATTGGATCGAAATACCATAGTTTCATAACTTGAGTGGCTTGAAATTTTCCTTATGAGTGAAGCGACTTTTAAAATAACATCTCTTTCCAGTGGTATTTATGTATAAGAGTTGTAATAAATCGTCATCAACAGCCTGAGACAGCTGCTGACCTCTCTCAAAACTTGACACCTAACCTGATCTTTGGCTTCAATCATCTAGTTTCTGTTAGCGCTTATATCCGGGCGTCCCACACTACTCTTGCTAAGACGCAAACTCCTCTCCAACACTCGTCTTCTCTATCGGTTATCAATTTTTCGATAAACGTGGTCAACCCTCCACTTCAGTTAAAATAAAAAAAATTTTATACGTATTATATGTGGTAGTCACTCAACATTGCTAGGGATGTACCCATTTCCTTGTATTCGATAATACACAGTGGCGGATTTACCAGCAGGCTGAGTAGGATGGAGCCTAGGGCGGCATTTGAGGATCGGCATTTCTTACAGAAATTAAAAAAAAGTTGTTGTATAAGCTTTTTGTTTTGACGAAACATTGTAATTAATATAGATTATAAAAAAGCGACCCCTCTCCACACTACACAATACAGGCAAATGACATTAATACATCCTTCGAAATTTTCAACAATAAGTCGCCTACTTAAGATCCGAATCGCGTCACCATATAGGTTTGTATTGTCAAATCGAACCATGAAGATATCGTTGGATTCCCCTGACAGACGGGACAAAGGCGCGAGTGAGACGCTCCTTACATATACTAATTTTATAGGGTTGTCGCAATTCAAATATTTTTCTCGTACTTAATTATTAAAGTGATTTCATTCGTGTTATGTGAATTTTGATTTAGCTAAGATACGAGACAAGAAAACAAAAATAGAAAAATAATAATATACATACATATATATATGTATATATATATATATATACATATATATATATATATATATATATATATATATATATATATATATATAGAAGTCAACCATGAAGGAAAGTGTCATTATGGGAGTGGGAGGGGAGGGGGAAGGGAGGGGAAGAGGAAGTTAGGCCACCAAAAGTCAGCCGCTCACTGTACGAAGCGCGGTAGCTAAGCTACCACTCAGAGGCTGTTTTTCTGCGGGATTGTGGTACTTCCCCGGGCGAGCTGGCCCATTCATGCTACAGACAAATATTATGCTATTCTTGACAAAGTATTCGTCTGCAGCATGGCTCTACCACTATAAACTTTTTATTCTAAGTTGTTTTTAGAATAAAAAGTTGTAGAACAAACGTCCTTTCTTTCAACTTAATTTTTATCCATTTATTTAACGAGAAAAATAGCTTGTGTATGTAGAAGAGAAATTAAAAATGGCAGCCCGAAACAGATGTGATTTTTTTATTAGCCAGCGGCGTCCGAACATCATGAAGCGATTTGTGTGCAGTGAAGTGAGGTAAGAGACGACAGGACAAAAAATGGAAATCACATAATAAGCCCTCGAAGTCCTACTGATACGCATTAAGCCCATACAGGTAGGTAGTAAGAGCCATTCACAATTTGAATTACATTAAATACGTGGAATTTATTGTCAGATGTTCTGTTTGATTGTTCTTTGACATATAGATTTAAAATAATAAAAAAGAAAATTGACTTTTCCCTCGAAGTTACATCAGAGACGGTGAGTTTTAATTTCATTTTTATAATCTCATGTTATTGTCAGTTTGTATTGTTTAATTCTGGTGGCTTACTCACCTAAATACTACTCATTCCATCTAAAGTACTGTAGTGATACATTAATAAATGTATCACTAATGCACTAAACGATTTATATTATTTAATAAAAAAGAAATAAATTGTTTTCTATTAAAACAAAATATTAGTTCGACTGACGTCTTTTGGATAGACGTGTCACCCGTCCGGCAAATATATAAAATATAAATTGAAAAGTGTTAATAAAATATAATAAAGAATAAATATGAATATGATATAAATGTACAATGAAAGAAGAAAAATAAATTAATATCGTTTTGAAGAATTTTATTCAAAGAAAGAAACCACCTAAATGTCTCGGGTGTCGTCGTAAGCAGTACGGCAGGCACGCTATAGTACCTACATTCTTGTAGTACATACAAATTTAGGTCGTCCAAGTTAATTGTAGTATTAAAATTCCGCAGCCCAATTCAAAATACAACACCTGTATCCTTATATTAAGTGGAAAAATATGTAAATTAACATTCAATTAGCCCACGGTACGAGCGAATATGAACTTGTTCCCGCGCAGCTATCTTTCACATTTATTACAATTGCTTCAATTAAAGCCGCCTTGTATTCGCCGCTTCGAGCTGAATTTATCTACACAGATAATATTATCCATTTGTAAGTCATTAAATTTATGCCCATAGACATCTTTTACTCTTTTTTCGAATATGTAAGTAATTTGTTTAGCATATTTCCTTTATTTTTTCGTTGATGTCGATTAAGTATAACTGTTATATCAGTATCAAGTAAAATAATAACAAGTATTGTGAAATGTAAAATCTATTCAACTTGTCACGTTATATGTTGATAAAATGCCAACCTCTCTACGAAAACTTGTTATTGTATTTTGCAGTCTAGTTAAAAAGACTTGATACACACATTTCTTTCATTTCAATTAATTTTTATGTCGATCTAAATTGAATAATCTGTTACCAGAAATAAACAATATAACTGACAATACAACTGAAATAAAAACCCAACATCACTGATCTAAGATGGCGGGCCATGTCCGTTGGGCCACTTTTATTCTTCATTAATTGCAATTAAGTTGTTAATTTTTATGCCAGTATTGAATACTACAGTAGGTAATAATAAGATTTTATAAGATTGAATAAACTTACTTGTGCAACTTTTATAAAATATTTCTGTTTTTATTTTCTTTAAAATAAAAATTACTATTCATCATCAGCCTCTTCACAAATTTCTTTCATAAAGTTATTAATTTTTTTATTGTTAAACCCTCTTGTGTGCAATGACATTTTTAACCGAATGGACCAATACAACTTGTCGGAACGACTCATGAGTAGAAATCCTGCAAGCTGGCAACTGAGGAGAATGTCAACGGCGACGATAAATTGGCGAAGAGGCTCTTCAGTTTTGAAGCGCCGCTGAAAGAAGCATCGTTACTAACTATATTGCATAGTTTTTAGCAAAAAAAGAATTCAATATCCTTTATTTAAATTTCGAAATTACTTTTACAAATAAATGGACTGTATGCCTTATAGATAAAGAAATTTTAAATACAACTTATATTTGAAGTATTAAAAATTCCTTTATATATAAAATATGATTTAAAATTCCTTTATCGATGCAATAAGGCGAAAACGCTGTAAATAACACAGATGTCAACAAATTTTTATTGTATATTCGGTTCAGAAAATAATACTGCGTCGAATGGTCCAAATCTCACAGCTATACGACCAATAGAACATTTTGAACAGTCTTGAAACTGATTGTATTTGAGAGGTCAGATAATTTTTTTCGGAGTTTTTTGGCTGTGGTGGTAAGTTTTCATTTTACGGTTTACTACGTTTTCGCTTTTTGTGATATATTATTATACTATTTTTTTTTACGGCATAGGAAGGCAAACGAGCAGGCGTGTCACCTGATGGAAAGCAACCAACGCCGCCCATAGACATCCGCAATGCCATAGGCAGTGCGGAAGTGTTGCCGACCTTAAAGGAAAGTGAAATTATGGGAGTTGGAGTGGGAGGGGGAGTGGGAATCGGAGGGGGAGTGGGAAGGTGTTGGGCCTCCGGAACTCAGACCGCTCACCGTACGAAGCGCGGTAGCTAAGCTATACACTCAGACACCGGTTTTCTGCAGAAGTGTGGTACTTCCCCGGGCGAGCCGGTCCATTCATGCCACAGACAAATAATATGCCAATCTTGACAAAGTATTCGTCTGCAGCGTGGCTCTACCACTAGTACACTATACTTTATATTTTAAAATAGTCTTTTCTTCATTCGCCAATTGAAACAAATACATAGTGCAACCCGTGAGCGCAGACAAGTGTGCGTGGCGGCGACTTATAATAAAATTGCAATGAATGTCAGAGCGATAACAGCGGCAATTTATTGCCGTGGATTGTCGATCGCGCGCGCGTCCCGCTTTTATAGTGATGGGAACAATTATTGTTTTTTTTTTAAATGAGACTGGCAAAGGTTTGACATTACTGAAACTTTTGTTAAAGCTTAACTTATAATGTTTGTGTTATAAAAATATGGTTCACACCAATAGGCCAATGGAAGAGTCAAATTGATGACCTTTTAGAGTAAGTCTTTATCAACTAAGCTATTACTGCTACACAAAATAAAGATGGCAACTTAGAACGCCTATATAATGCTGGCAGTATAAAATTCAATGTTTATTTTTTTTACTGTTTTGTTTTTTCTCGTTACCCAACTGTCATGTTATTAAATAAATTACGCAATAAGCTAATTTATTACAAAAGCTACTTTAATTTATTACACTACAAAATATACAGAAAATATTAGTAAAATATATCAGTAGGAGGTTCGGCGTTGTCCATACAACTGCTTGTACTATTCATGTACATTTTTAGAGATTAGAGAATCAAATTTTTTTACTCTTCTCCATTTTTCTTGACTTATTGGCGCCATATTTATATAGCATACCCTATGGAAGTTTAACGCCAAGATATATCAGTCACGTCGAGTTTTTATTTCATTTTAATAATCTCATATTATTAAAAGTATTTTTGTTTAATTCTTGTGGCTTATTATTTGACATAGTTTGATTAAGCATGGAAGGGAAGTAAAACGAAATAAACAAGTCTACGTATTTCTTAAAGGCTGGTAATGTACCAGCAATACCTATGGTACTGCGAATATCTTTGAGTGGCGTAGATTGCTTTCCATCGGGTGACACGCCTACTCGTTTACCTTCCTATTCCATAAAAAAATGCGTGTCTTGTGTCTTTTTAACTTGAAAGTCCATGAAGATTGTTGATTGTGGTAGAACGACCACTATTTTGTCAAGACTTATCGTGACGAGCTGAATTTACATTTTAAAATACTTATATGTTAATATAATAGTCATAGCTAATTGCCATTAAAGAAGAAAGTAACTTATGTAACCTCCTCAATCGAGACGAATCTAATGTCATTTCATATGTCAAAATCCATCAAGCCATTTAATCTAATGATTGTTCCCAAGAAATAGACATATTCCTGCACTTTCAGTGATTGTTTATAAATGTTACTCTCTTTCTGGGGAAGTCGGATAAAAGACAATAAAATATACTAAAATAAATATTGACCATTTTGATATTATTACGCGTCACCTCACTAGCAGCGAACAACCGCCGGCGTATTTGCTTTGTGCCCAGCGATCACTGGATGTATCGAATGTCTTCAAATTATTTTTTTTTCGATATTTTTTTTTACTAAAGTGCGGCCAATGCCTTTATGCGATACAGGATAAAGGTAGTTTTCAAGATTATCGCATCATAAGCAATTATTTTAAATTTATTTAGCTTTTACGCTAAGCTACAATTACGAATATAAATGATTTCTTGATTTGAAATGTTTATTAATTGGGCATAAAAATTTCAACATATTTTCTACGACTGTTAATTTTTAACGAATCAAACACAAAAAAATAAATCTAATAGAAAAACTACAGTCTTCGAATCCTTTCTATTTTATTCAGTTACGTCAGTATCTACAATCAGTATTCATTTACCCGATTTTTTTATATTTATATACAGAGATTATTTTTATACATATATATTTTTAATAAATTCAGTCCAGACATGATATTTAGATTAGATTATGAAAAATTGCGTCTTTCACAAATTTCTGTTTTTACTCCGCGTAATCTCAGCACGCAGGTCCTGAAACAAACGAAAACGTAAATTTCAAGAGAAGACAAAAACCATTGAATTTACATGATCAATAGGATTGCCGTAAACCTTTCATGTATTTATTATTTCCGTATATATAATATATATTTTCAAATAAATGGACAGACCTTTCGCAAAAAACAATACTACTTTCGTTCAAAAAAGTAAAGATATATGAAAAAAGTTCCTAAAGGCGCAAATCTCGAGTATAGCCTTATACGCTTGTGAGAATTCAAGTTAAAACTAAAACAGATAAAAAAAATGGAAGCATTCGAGATTTGACGTTGGCGTCGAATGGTGAGTGTCTTAGACCCAAAATTTAGTGGTAGTCTTAGACACAAAGGAGGCTTATGTCCATCAGTGGATCACCGCGGGCTGTTGATGGTGACGATCATGATATGCCTCACTGCTGGGTACGGGCCTCCCCATTCCTGGGGGAACGGAGATTAACTCACCAAGTTTGTCCAATGCGGAGTGACGGGTAAGATAGATATCTAGGCTGTTTCAAAAACTGATTAGCCACAAAGTAAATATAACTTCTTTTTTCCTGGAACTATTTTGAATTAATAGCTAATTGCATTACAAAACTTCTTATGTATAGTGCTTTTTTTAGTTCTTCTGTATAGTTCTTTTACCACCAAGATAATGCGTCCGTTCACATCGCTTCATGCGATTTCTTTTTATTTCCCACAGTGAAAAAAATGAAAATTTTAACACCGCAGGCGAAGCCATAGAAGAATTTCGGTGGTTATTTTTCAAATTTCCGCAAGAGACACCTTTTAAATGTTTGAAAGTTGGTTCACCCGAATACATAAGTGCATAGAGCTTGGAAGGAAATATTTAGAAGGTTATAAATAAAGAACCTAACCTAATTTCTTGAAAAATGACGGCGACGTGGTTCGCCACCCGTCACGACCTGATTCCCACGAGGGCGAGAAGCGACTAATGGAGAGCCGTTTCGCTGCGATGAATGTGAGAGTAAGAATGGACGATCGATTGGTTCAGTGGCGGGGCCCTCCGCCCGCGGAGTCAATGGTCGCGGGTTCCATTCCCGCATCGATATAAATATTTATATGGATTTATAAATGTTTATTCCGAGTCTGGTAACCCCTCCCAATCCGCATTTCCTTTCCTGCCCCTTCCTTTCTTCTCTATCCTTTCCCTTCCTCTCCGCCAATCCACGGTCTGCCGTGCCAATGGATGCGTGGCTAGGGGCGAGCCTAGTCGCAAGCGTGCCGATCGTCCCGGGGTCGGGCTCCCCCGGAGACTATGGTGCCTTACCTCAGCTTGCAGGGCTCTGCTGGGGCTGACCTCCATCCTCCCTTGCGGCTCGTGGGACTCACTAAGACGAATTTAATATACCTAATTTGTCGAAAATGACGTGGTTCGCCACCCGTCACGTCCTGATTCTCACGAGGGCGAAAAGCGACCAATGACGAGCAGTTTCGCTGCGATGAATGGCAGCGGATGGAGCTCTGTGGTCTCTGCCCACCCCTGCGGGGGATAGGAGTGAATATATAAAAAAAATATAACTCGATACATTCTTTCAATACTATCAGCTTTAGCGGACCGGTTTCATTCCTCCACACGCACTACCGAGTTCAATGCGTCGGCGAGATACTTCCGCGTGAATATAGACACGATACAATCGGCACCATTTCAGTATTGTGAGATTCATAATACGATAACATTTGTAGGGTAATATGTTTTTTTTTCATTTCATTTGAATTAATGGCTTTCAATAAGGTAAACGCCATATGTAAAGTCGACGGCGGCCAAGAGAGCTCCGCACTTCATGGAGCCAAATCTCTACACGAAAGACTACGCTCAACATACTAAACTGCAAAAAATACACGGCTGCTGAAATTGAATGAGAAGTATACAGAGAGGCTGGTCTTGGAAAATATCAATTAAAACTCATACCACAACATGCTTAAGCACATACACGTACAGGTTTCCATCTTTAATTATTACCTATAATTAAACAGAATAATTATTACCTATTGCTTGTAGCGGATCTTAACTAAGTAAAAATTCTGACTGTCCACATAGTAGTAAATTTTCACAAAGTAACACCTGACTCCATTAATCAAGAAAAGAGAGATTAATATTAGGGAATTGAGTTGACGAGTGGAACTTCTACTCGGAAATAAAGTTTTTGTTAAAGTTTATTTACAATACTTTCTTTGACGAGCCACCCCGTTCATGCTTCTTACAAAAATGTATATAAAAAATTATGATTTTGAATAGGTTTTGTCAATATTCCTCGGTTTTTATTGGATACAAAATTAAAAACAAACTGAGAGAGACACAGATAATCGAAAACGTTTAATCTTTAAATTAAGCAAAGCTTCCGCGTATGTATTATATGTTTATTTCTGGCATATAATGTTTTAAAGGATCTAAGCATGCGTGTTGGAATGTACGAAAAAATAGACGCCGTGAAATTGACGTCTTCCTGTCTGAACTCGAAAACGTTGATACGGCGACGAAGTCATTAGCACCGTCAGTCATGGATTCTGATAATGATAGCTTTATGAGCAACGTGACGACGAACTTATACGAACTATTGTCTGAATGTAAAAAATGTTTTTTTTTTCCTTTTTCTAGGTGGCAATCAGATATAACTATTATGGCAGTGTCAAGTAAAATAATAACAACTATTTTTAAATGTAAAAATACAGCTTGATAAGATGGCGGCTAAAAATTCAGCTTGTCAAGTTACATCTTGATAAAATGGCGGCCATTCTACTAAAGCATATATATAATTTTGCAGTCAACTTATTCATTCGGTCGCATTTAATTCATTTCAATTTACTTCTTCGCCTTTATGAAACTACATATATAGTATAATACACTAGGATATAACTTCAATAATACCAACATAGGATTCCGAACAATGCATTTAAAATAGAATGTCATTGATGTAAATTGGCGGGAAAAGTCCTCTAATATGATTTTTCCGTCCTTTAATTGTTGTTGTCTAATCGAAGTAATATAAATCGAATAGCGCTTAGTGAGTGTCTTCATTTTCTGAAATAAAGGACGTGGTTTCAATGTGTTGTTGTTTATCTTGTTGTTCTATGCAAATATACCTAACAAATAGTTTCAAATTTGAAAAAATATTATGCAAACTTCGTCATCGATACATATGTAATAGTCCATTGCAGGACTAACTACACCATCACCCTTCAAAATTGAAAGGTGATGGAAGGCGGATGGTGCATCGCATATTTTTTTATTAATCAGTTAAACGTTATTGTTACCTGTTCACTGGTTTTGAAGAAAGAGAAAGAAATGGGGTGTTTCTTTCTATTCTATGCCGAGAACATTGCAATAATTTTTACAATATTTAAAACAAATCTGTTTGGCTGTATTTTTTACAAGCCAACATTTGGTGATTTTTATGTCTATTTATATTTATTGAACTTCCGAAAGCTTAGCCAATGATAATGTATTTTAGGAGGCGTTCGCAAGTTTCAACATTTTATGCGCCCGCGTCCATTTTCGAAGAACAATAATAAAAATTCAGGTAAGTACACTGAATGGGAAATAAATTATACCAGACGCCGTAGTGATGCACCTTGCTAGTTATCGACGTATAACTAAAATTGTTTTAAATACAACCATAAGTGAAATAACTATAGTTGTATACTTACTCAAATATCATCGTGTTTACATTCTATTTTTAGTTATTATAATATATCCAGTCTCAGAATTTGGTTTTGAAACCTAACTAGGTACTGCTTTCAAAAAATAAATATTTGCTAGTGCAATCATGCCAGTTTCAAGTAACTTAAATATTATTTTCTATTTAAATAATGGTTGCTGTTCTACCAAAACCGGCTATGTAATTTTAGGGGCAACTTAGAAACTAACAATATTTTAAATTTACATATTTCGTTTGTCATTACTTCTACAGCACGTACACTTAAAAATCCGAATCAAAATTAATTTATAAATCGGAACAAAGCTATATGAAACCAGCTACTTTCAGCAGTATTACTGTATCGATACGACATTTGAACCGTTAGAAAACAAGCCTACTCGAATCTCAAAGGTCGGCAACGCATTTGTAATGACTATGGTATTACAGATGTTTATGGGCGGCGATAATTGTTTTCCATCAGGCGACACGCTTACTCGTATGCCTCCCTATCCCATAAAACAAAGAAATTATTTATAGAATAAAGAAATTATCTATAAAAATGTATTTACTAGCATATCGATACCAAGCACATCACTACTACCGCCCGGGGCTCTAGGCATATACTGACAGTCGCAATTTCGCCCGTGTGCAGCGCAAGCCGCTCGCTTATTAAATCCTTCCGCTCCGCCCTAATGCCCCCCATTACAGGCAATATAATAAAACGACGGGCCGACGGGCGAGCGATGCCTCTCCACTGCACGGTCAGTTATTAAATCGACATTAACATCTTACGTTAGTACCCCGCTCTGACGCTCCTGAGCATTAAACAAAACGAGAAAAACATCGATTATACTCGTAATTGTAATTTTAAAAGTTTCTACCCGTCTTACACAGATAACCATCAAAATCACATTATGTTGATTTCATCTTTTATTTTCCATAGACGATCATAGAAGGTAGAAAATTGTTGCAACAATTCTGGAAAACGTGAACCAATTTATAATTTATTATAATCTTACTCTTTATTAATAGAGCACATGATATATATCTACGAAAATTCTATGACCGAAAGTTCTATGTTGAAAACACTATTAAAATACATATAATTTCATATTAAGAAATTACCGTATTTTTCCATGCCTTGAATGTAATTTGTTTACATCTATTAAATATCTCAGTGAAACGGTTTGTTTACCTAAGGGTTTTTTTTAAATAACCTCAAAAGACCTTCAGTTATGTAATGTTGGTACTCAAACAAAACACGTGACATTCATTTATTAATGAAAAGTAACTGGCGTTATTCATTTCGGTCAACACTGTTAGTTATTGACAAATGATACAAAGAGATGTTGCCCGTTGCTCGGTGTGATTTATTCTTAATACATTACATCCAAATTATCTTCCAATCGTTTCCAATAAATTATTTGATTGGATAAAACAGGATTGTGAAGAGGACGTGTCTCCTGTGTTTGCATATACGCCAAGATCGGCTTGGATTTTATGTAGTTGTTTTAAAAAGTCGCCTAGTACCTAACCACCGGTAATACATTCTTTTATCTCAGACGAATGAGCCACCGATGGTATAATGGTACATAAACCATTGCCTCTTCATAATGTTAATACAAGTGATAAGAGGCCATTCATTAATTATGTCACAGGTTAAAATTACTAAGATTCCTATGACTACTGCAACTACGCTAATTGTAATTTTGTTAGGAGAAACAGTGGACATCAGTCCAATTATGTTTTCAGATCTTTTAAATTTAAAATGATGATGTATGATGTACTTTCCGAAAAACTGATGTATGTTCCGAAAACTGATGTACGTTCCGAAAAACGGAAAGCGATAACGTGGGAGACAATTGTCTCCCACGTTATCGCTTTCCGTTTTTCGGATTGGATTTTTCACTCCACTTCCCAGCTTCTCTAGCGTGTGACTAGTCATGACACTTGGCATGTCTATTAAAACCAACTTAGTATTTGAATTTGCGGTACAGTATAATTCAGGTACATGTTTATATACATATAAAGAGGTTATCTCTCAACAATTTCATTTTTACCATCTGGATGAGTGGCGATCTAGTAAGATGTGATTTGCCGAAACATTTTTCCTGGCACTATGAACATTTGAATTTTTTATTTTCTTTGGTGGCAATAAGTTTAAACTATTATGCCAGTGTCAAGTAAAATGGAATAATATCAAATCTCTTGAAATGTCTAGTCAGGTTGACAAGTTACGTCTTGATAAAATGATGGCTATTCTACCAAAACCTTCTACGGACTTTTTCAGTCAACTTAAAAAGTTACGATACACGCATTTATTTCATATCACTGCACTTGTACACTTTAATCGAACTATATTGCATAATACGCCACCATAATTAAACAATATAACTGATAATAATATAAGATTAGAAAATTAAATCAAAACACAACATCACTGATGTAAGTTGACGGGAAAAGTCCTGCTATAAGTTTAATTTCCTTTTTAAATCTTCAAAAACAAGCTTACATTTTTCTCAAATATCGGGAACGCTTCTACTGTGTTTATGGTTTGGCAGATGTCTATGGGCGGCGTTGATGACTTTCCATTAGGCGACCGCTTACTCATTTGCTTTCCTATGTCATTAAAATAAGTATTTTGTGCAATCTATATACTATATAGACCTAACCTTAACACATTATTGATAGTACAATGAATAAGATGTCAGAATTATAATTTCCAACATAGACAAACACTATATAACATAAATTATAAAATGTCTATTGCGAATATTCTCAGCGTATCTGTATGAGAAACATGTACGCCATACACTACTGTCATGTCTGATCTATGAAGACATAGAAATAAAGTTATGGCATTTTATGACGCCTTTACGAGCGGCGGCGGTTCTTTGAAGTAAGGCTGCGGACTCATTAGATAATACGACCGGCAGTAAAGCTCTGATGTTTCTATGGAACTCGAGATATTCATGCGTTTTAACTTCGGCAACAAAGGCAATAAAGACAATATTGTATTCACCGGGTTATAGATGTTGCGAACTATAAACAGTATTAAAGTAACGCGGTTATCTAAACAAAGCTTGAAATGGCATATAAGGTACATCGTCATACTAATCCTTTTACGCCTTTAAATATCATGATCAATGTATAACAGTCCACTGGACATAGATCTCTACCAAATGACCTAGTCAGATCTTTGACTATCATTAAAAACCACCATTAATCATACCACACGTTAAGGGGGAGGGAGTCAACAAAGTGTGACATCGTGTAACCAGCCGGGGGGGGGGGGGGGACGAGTTATATGCTTCATGACGTCACATGTATTAATTTTACATGCTAAAACTTTAAATTTCATCTACAACAATAAAATTTCAAATATTATCAATTTTATTATATAAATATTTAAAGGATCGAAGAATCATGAAATTCATGCGATTTGGATGTGTGGATGATATGGATGGCCTATAACACGCATCCAGTTTTTACCAGCCGCCTTGCACAAGATGTCACTCCATTTGCCAGAAGGTTTGCAATAAACCAATCAATTGTACTCCAAGTGTAAGATTTTAAATTCATTCTTCATCAGCCAGGGGCACTCCACTTCTACATATGGCTTCCTCCAATCCTCCTGTCCAGCCCCAATGGTTAGCATTTTTTTTCACAGCCCATATGTGTCCCACTGCTGAGCACAGGTCTCTCCATTTCTGAAGGAACTGATATTAACCCAATATGCTATTCCAAGACGAATTGGCGGAATGACCAGACTCAGCATACATACCTGCAGGCCATACATATATTTATTAATTGTACCAATTGCTCCTCTGATCAGCATACTTAACCTTCATAATTGCATATTTATTCTAGCTTTAAAGACACACGAAAAGAACAAGATGAGAATGGGATTTAGCAGCAATAGCTCAGTAAGGTTCGACCTTGCGATCTGAACGTCATTAGTTCGTATCTTTTACTGAAGTATTGATGTGAACCATATCCAAGCACAAGCATTATTAGCTTAGTTGGAATGATTACCAAGAATTCTAGTAACATTCAAAAAAAATTCTAGTCTTTTTTAAAAAGAACACGATTGCAATGTAAAACGGCAACCCTGAATTGGAATAAATACAGATAAAATATATTTATATTTTTCATTTTTACTTCAAGGAAAATCACATATCAAACTTCTAGCGTTGAGTTTGTTTTAGCATAAGTAGTGTCGTATAAAACCCAAAAAAAAATTAGATCCCTCTAAATCGCTCTTGTCGTCACTCTGGCAGCGGCCTAACTCGCCGGAGTATATCAAAGATGAGTTATTGTTATTCCAGGCACGTGCAGGCGTTCGCGTTTTACTATTCATGGCGGCCATTACGAGTGCCACAACCTCGGTGCTTAATTCACCAAGTTATGTTTGCTAAAATGTATATTTATATAATATTGAATAATATACAGGTATAGTTAAATAGTTGCACTGGCGGCATCCTTTTCAACTTTAAATATAACACATTCACGATGGGATGTACCACCGGTGGTATATTCTTTTATCACATCAGACGAATGTGTTACCGATGGTACAATGATACATGAACTTTTTTTTTTATTATATAGGAAGGCAAACGGGCAGGTGTTCAAAGTTTTATGGCTATGTTGGAAAGTTTTCAATTTGCGTTTTCGCTTTTTTGTGATATATTACTATTTATTTTTAACGGCATAGGAAGGCAAACGAGCAGGCATGTCACCTGATGGAAAGCAACCAACGCCGCCCATAGACATCCGCAGCGCCATAGACAGTGTAGAAGCGTTGCCGACCTTTAAGGAATGTGTGATTATAGGAGTGTAAGGAGGGAAGGTGTTAGGACTCCGGAACTCAGCCGCTCACCGTACGAAGCACGGCAGCTAAGCTAGCACTCAGACGCCAGTTCCCTGCGGGAATGTGGTACTTCCCCGAGCGAGCCGGCCCATTTACGCTACAGACAAATATTGTCATTCTTGACAAAGTATTCGCCTGCAGCGTAGCTCTACCACTATTGTCACCTCATAGCTTTTATACAAGTGATAAGACGCTATCCAATAATTACGTCACACATTAAAAGCTTCACACATAAGCTTCGTGGCGTCACATAAGTTTAGTGTTACTCTAATCTCCAAATCCAACGGATGCCATTTCCACAGCGTTTACGAGTATCTTCTTTTTTTCTTACTCTTATTTACTCTTATTTTACTACACAATTATGCAAAATAAAGAAATATGGGGAAAAGTTTTCTGTCAAGCTTTGCTAATATTTCGACTTTGGAGTCATTATGGGAAAAAATCACGTATACAAATTCGTAGGTTTTAAGATAAGAAAAATTTGAAATAAAAACCAACCAAAATAATAACATTTTATTCGCTTAATACATAAATACGATACAAACTTAATAACTTAAATACTTTAATAATTATCACCGATGTTACAGGACAAGTTTTGATACAATATATCAACATCGTTGCAATACAATATAAATATATAAGTTCTAGCGTGTACATGAAATAAAATTTCTAGACAGAGATCCATAATTAAGAAAATTCACAGCAGATATCGACACTAAAACATAGAAATAAAGTATTTTTAAAATTAACAACACATAATTACATCGTTACTTATATAAATATATTCGTAACAAAATCAATTGTACATTGTAAGCAACATTGGAATCGATTTTTAATCGATACTCAAGTATCAATTTTAAAATAATAATAATAACATAATCATTTCATCGATTATCAAATCGATGTATTCTTGTGTTTTTAAACGGTTTTATTTTTAACTTGACCTCGTATATTTCTTTAATCCAAACCTTACGACGGCTGTTTCAACTACTTCTACTATACCGATTGTTATGAAACTTTGCACGAACATTAAGCTCCCGTGACGATACGGCATCATGATAATTTCTAATTGGTAGCGAGAAGTCAGGAGGTGAAAAGTGGAGTTCTTCCACCGTTGCTAGTAACTCTCTCGAGTTTGGTTTGACTGATTCGATTGGTCTTGATGATTCAACACTTGATAACAGAAAAAACAAGTAAGAATTATAGTAAAAACATGGGTCGCATAAGAATCAATGTAACGACTGTATAATTAACCTTTTCGCGCCTGAGACTGTATATTCTCAAGCACATTCTCCATTTCTGTAGAAATAGAAATGAACCAACCATCCCAAGCTGATTGATGGTGTATTTATACTCGGAGCAAATACCATTGTCCTAATAATCGGAATTTGCAAATCCATATGATACTATAGGCTGTTTAACACCTATTTGTCGTTCCTTTTTACGTAGACATTTTTAAAGTTGTGAAAAAATTACAAAAAAAAAATCGGAAAAATTTGTTTGGACAAAGCGGACTTCGGATGAACGTGAGTTTACTGCATTGCGTATTATGGACTCTTAAAACTACCGTAGGTTGTACGCCCGTTTGGTATAAGTTTGTAATGTAGACATCACAGTAAAGTACTAGGAGGGCATCATTCCCTGACTCCTCTTCCACTGCGCCCCCTGTCTTCTGTTGTGGTTGGCGCGCGAAGACTTGTGCTGTTCCTTCTTGTTCCGGTTCGCGACTACCTCTTTCTCCTGCCCATGGCCCTTGGGTTTACCGACTACATCTGCATTTCTGGTGGAAAAGGTGTAGCTATAATTTCAAATTCTATTTTCGTCTGTTGTGAACATTAAAAATTTAATAAATAAAAAATCACATTTCCCTTCGTAATGAGCTTCCTCTGGATGGAGTAGAAACTGGGGAGAAATCTCCGCAGGTATCCTATTAGTTGTATTTTTTAAATCTTATTTAGTTTTTTAACCATCAGCTGAGTTCCTAAACTTTTGATGGACGTGGACCAATTTCAGAATTACAAAAATACAATGGAGACTTTGTTGGTAAAAATTGTAAGGGAAAAATAACGAATTAGAAGTGAGGATAGAGAAGAGGGGATGAAGTCATCATCAATACTGTTACACTGGCCTCTATAACTGAGTTATATTGTCGTAAGCATCACATGTGATTGGATTATTGGAAAGAATGGTATCATGGAAGTGGTTCAGTTGACAATATTTACCGGGGCGGGGGTGGCCGATGCGTCCTACCCCTCCTCGCTTGCATGTTGGCTTCCCTCCTCGCTCGGATCTCCTCTGGATTTGTGCAGAAGTCCATCCGGTTCCTATTGTCCCTCTCGTTAGATGCTGCCCCGTTGACTTCAGTATCCTCTTCCTCTTCGGACTCCTCCACCTGTAATTTGATTTTCTTATTGTATTATCGAATCGTCAAATAAACAAAGCACTTTCCATCCCCTTTTACCATCCCTTGGATACCACTCTAAGACGATTTTTGTCCATTTGTCTTAGCTTTCCCTTATCATATGTCCTATCCATCGCCATTTTAATAACTAACATACTTTTATTGCGTCTTTAAATTTGGTTAGACTTTTTATTTCTTTTAATCCTACTTTGTCTTGTTTTGACATATATTTATTTATTTATTAATTGTTGCCTTAATGCCCATGCTTGGCAACAGAGAAATAATATACAATCCGACAAATTATAATATACATATATCAATTGACTCACATTTAGAAAAAGCTAAGCATGATGCTTCTTACAAGCATGAGTCCCGTGTCACAAAGGTTTGACGACTGTAGACTACTTATATGACGAAGTAGATAAATAACGAACTCATCTATATCGACAAACTAACGATTCATGTGTATCTGTGATTGTGTATGTGAATGAATGTTTGTATGACGAGTGTTAAGTGTTAGTACGGCTAGTGTGTGAGTTAGTACGGGAGAGAGAAAAGTAGCCCACGCAGTTTAACACGTTGACCGCCGCGTCACCCATATTCGGGTCACAGTAGAAGTTCTCACAATGCCGCGTCACCCACATTCGGGTAACGGTAAAAATTCTCACCGTGTCTCTTCACCCACGTCCGGGTAACAGTAGAAGTTCTCAACATGTCTTGTCACCCACATCCAGGTGACAGTGAAGTTCTCATCAGGCCACGTCACCTGTATTCGATGGACAGCGTAAGTTCACATCAGGCCGCATCACCCGTATTCAGGTGACAGTAAAAGTTCTCACCAGGTCTCGTCACCCACATTCGGGTGACAGTAAAGTTCTCATCCGGCCTAGTCACCCATACTCGGGTGACAGTAAACGTTCTCATCATGCCGTATCACCCGTATTCGGATGACCACATTTTTTACCTAAGTTGAAACATCTGCCATTATCGTTCAGCTTATTTGTCTATTGATGCTAAGGCGGTACGAAATTTTCCGGGTCAGTTAGTCTCATATAAAAAGCAGGGCGGTCAACGTGTTAAGTCGTAATGAGTGTCGAGTAGAGAGCGAGACAGAGAGAGAGAGAGAGAGAGACACAGAGAGAGAGACAGAGAGAGAGAGAGAGACAGAGAGAGAGAGAGAGACAGAGAGAGAGAGAGAGACAGAGAGAGAGAGAGAGAGAGAGAGAGGGAGAGAGACAGAGAGAGACACACAGAGAGAGACAGAGAGAGAGAGAGAGAGAGAGAGAGAGAGAGAGAGAGAGACAGAGAGAGAGAGAGAGACAGAGAGAGAGACAGAGAGAGAGAGAGACAGAGAGAGAGAGAGACAGAGAGAGAGAGACAGAGAGAGAGGTAAATGCTTTTTACCTGCGGCGCTTGTTTGGCCTGCAGGACGCGAGGCGTGACGAACGGCCGGCGGGCGTCGTCCGTTGCGTCCGCTGCGGGCGTCACGCCGTCCGAATCGTACGTGTCGTCGTACTCGTCCGAGTACATTGCCACCTCGTCGCACACGATGCTGGGGGGAAACAGACGAGCGTTTATTTATTTACGTTTTCCTTTAACACAATACAGTAAACCCCCTATAACGCGGTACACTGGTTCCGCGTTATACGAGGGATGTATAATACAGTGTTCCTAAAACTCATAAACTAGTAACAAAAACTTAACCCTTATCAGTCGTAAGTCACCTCTCACGTGACAACAGTACTTTGTAGCTGCGGTCGTAAGTCACGTGGCAGGTGACAAGATGAGACATGTTGAAACTCGCTCTGTGTGAAATGCAGGCACTATTGCCTCATCAGTTAAATATCCGTAACAGAGCAATTGACTCACCAGTTATATATCATTGCCTTTTCCAATTAGTTTTTAATATATTGAGCCCAAAATTGAATAAAGTCAATGAAAACTGTAGGTACGACCTAGCGAAAATCACGTATAAAAAGCTAGCGACCGATAAGGGTTAATAAAATAATTGAATTTTATAAGAACAAGACTTGCAAACGTAACAAAGTTGATTATAAGCCGTCAAATCATTATAAATTTCACAGTACAAATATATTTGTTTCGGAAATCCTCGTGTTATACGAGGGACATGATATCGCGTTATAAGAGGGTTCACTGTAATTAGTTTGACAGTTAATGTAGCTTAATGGGGGGATGTTATAAAGAAGACCGCAGGAACAAACTGGTTATAAAGTTTTGCTATTTATTTATTATATTTTAATAGAGAAAAATGGAAATACTCGGAGGAGGCGTTTACCAGAAAGGGGCCCATGCAACCCAAAAAAATCTTAATATTATATTTTTTTTAACATAAAAAATATTGTAATATGTGTGCATGGGAGAAAAGACTTTTATTTTATATTACCACCGATTGGCTCAGTGGCGGGGCCCTCCGTCCGCGGAGTCAATGGTCGCGGGTTCAATTCCCGCATCGGATTAAATATTTATATGGATTTATAAATGTTTATTCCGAGTCTGGTAACCCCCCAATCCGCATTTCCTTTCCTGCCCCTTCCTTTCTTCTCTATCCTTTCCCTTCCTCTCCGCCAATCCACGGTCTGCCGTGCCAATGGATGCGTGGCTAGGGGCGAGCCTAGTCGCAAGCGTGCTGATCGTCCCGGGGTCGGGCTCCCCCGGGGACTATGGTGCCTTACCTCAGCATGCAAGGCTCTGCTGGGGCTGACCTCCATCCTCCCTTGCGGCTCGTGAGATTCACTAAGACGAATTTAATATACCTAATTTGTAGAAAAATGACGGCCACGTGGTTCGCCACCGGTCACGTCCTGATTCTCACGAGGGCGAAAAGCGACCAATGACGAGCTGTTTCGCTGCGATGAATGGCAGCGGATGGAGCTCAATGGTCACTGCGGGGCATAGGCGTGAATATATATTATATATATATATATATATATATATATATATATGTATATATGTATATATATATATATATATATATATATATATATATATATATATCTATATGTATATATGTATATATATATATATATATATATATATATATATATATATATATATATATATATATATATATATATATATATAGATATATATATATATATAGATATATATATATATATATATATATATATATATATATATATATATATATATATATATATTAAGTTTGACCTTTGTCGCTATGTGCTATATATATTTCAGTCCACAGAAGGTTCTAGTAGAATTGCCAGCATTTTATCAAGACGTGACATGACAAACTATTAGTTAAATTTCAAGAGATTTGATATTACTGTATTTTACTTGGCATAATAGTTACAACTAATTGCAGTCAAAGAAAATGAATCGTACAATTAGGTCGCAGTTTTCGTCCACGAACTGTGGAAATCTGGAACAATTTACCACCTGAGGTGTTCTCACGTGATTATGACACGGCTCCCGCTGTTATAATCACGTAATTTCAATAGAAGAGCGTATGTGATCGTTAAAGGGCGGTGATCGCTTACCACCAGGTGACCCGCATGCTCGTTTGCCTGTTTTGCTATAAAAAAAATAATGCAAAAGTATTTAGAACGACTTACTTGTATTTATTGTATATGTCTGTCCTAATCCTAATGTCTTGCTTATCGTCCAGCATTTGTTGGAGATTTCGATACTTGTCCCTCTTCTTCCCCACGTGGATCCTGCTGAGATCAACGTCGTCACGGCTCATGATGTCGAATTCGTCTCCGTCGAACACATTAAGCCTCGCTATGCCGGTTTCTAGGAACTTCTCTTCCAAGACATCCACCGGAATTATTGGCAAGGACTGGTCTAATTCTGGAATGTGTTAGAAATATTGATTAGACATAGTTCAAAGATTGCACTGTATATGCGATGCCTACAAGAACTGTTGCAAGTTGCAGGCAGAACAGAGAAAATTAGTTTGTAGGGGGTGCAATAATTTTACTAAAAATATAATTAAAAACTAAATATATAAGATTTAAATACATACAATTCATATAACATCCACACACACACCTTCACATATTTTATATTGTGACTCCTCTCTATTTATTTTTCTCTTCTCTAGCTAAGGTAGCTAAGGTACCACTCAGACCGAGTCGACCCATTCATGCTACAGACAAATAATATGCCATTCTTGACAAAGTATTCGCCTGCAGCGTGGCTCTACCGCTATGAGAGCGTCATTAGTGGCTTTGCATTTCATGAAACCTATAATATATTACATAAACATTACCTTTCAGTGGCTCTGCCAATGTGCCCTCCAGTAAGCTATTGATAACCCTTTCAGAATTAAATCCGTAGTGTTGCAAGCATTTCAAAATGAAACCATCTCCCAAATGTGGTAAAATATCCTTCACTTCACTTATCAGGGATTCCTCCTTAATATTATCCGGTATCTCATTATCCATCGCAGCAGGTTCAATGTTGCTTGCGGTTTCGACATGGCCGTTGAGTAAGCTTTCTACATTATTTGATGGGACATCTTCTTTTACTGCTTCTTCTAGATTTGAATACACCGCTTGTAATATGAAGTCAATCTTAACTGTATCTCTGTGTTGATGTTTAGGAAAATTAGTTTAAATATGGTCGCTCTCACACGAAAGGAATTTGGTCTTGTATTGTAAGGAAATTGTAAGGGATGCAGGTAATATCGCAAAACAATCCAGTTTGCATTTATGAAGCTCCCCAAAGCGAATTGGTTACATTGATTTACAATAGAGTACGCAAATGAACTATACAGAACAAAAATTTAAAATTGAGTTAGAGAAGAAGAGCTAGAGTTAGAATTTTTGTAAAATAACACAATCATTCACAAAAAACTCTTCAATGTTTCTGTAAAATAATAGTTATTTTAACTTAAATAATTAAACTTTATTCATTCTATGCTGTGCATCACACACTGTACTATATTCTTTATAAGGCAATCAATCGAAAAAGTCGCCACCTTAGAATACCCATAATAACAGTACAGAGCTTGTAGCTCTACTGTTATTATGGGTATTCTAAGGTGGTAAATTGATTATTAATGGAGTCAGGCGTTACTTTGCGGAAATCTATCACTATACGGACAGTCAAAAGTTTTACTTAACTAAGATCCGCGACAAGCAAAACAATAACAGAAAATTAAAAATGTGTGTTTTTCTGTTGGGTTAAGTGGATTTATTTGGAACTTAAACCAAAAACTTACCGAAAATCGGCGATCAATTCTCCACCCACCAACCACTATACACAACACTAAACACACACTACCACTTTTCCATCTTGTAAACGACACGTGTTTCGCCCCAACACGAGGCATCTTCAGGTATAGTAGAACGGAAGACTTCTCGGTTGTCTGACTTATACTTCTATAAAATAAAAAAGTTCTATCTCTATGTTATTTGTCCTAAGAAATAAGGACAATTTCGTTTTTCCAATATTACAACTTGAGCAAAGGATACATTTCAGGGTAGACTTGTCGCAACATCTCCAGATCCTCGTTGATTGGATAGCACAAGTGGTAATCGCGGATGAGAAGCCTTTCGGACAGGGCGTCCATCATTACAGCTAGGAAGTCCTCCACATTTTTCACTATATTACCCCTAAAACAATGAACCATTTTATAAACAAAAACTTAAAAGTGAATACATGTAGGATGTGGAATTCGACTTAGAAAAGTGTGAATGAGAAAGTTGATTAGCATAAACGACATGTGTGAAAGGGATAATTATGTTTTTATAATAAATAGTGCTGATTGGACGGAGAATAAAAAGGAGAATGACAGAGTATGACTTACAATGTATATGTGTATGGAGCAGAATAAAAAATGTAATGACAGAATTCCGTAGACGTCCCTCATTCCTACATATATGAAAAAAATATATACCATTGCCATAATATCTACGCAAAATAGCGAAAACGCTGTAAACTACACACATTTCAAAAAATCATTGCATAATCGGATCAGAAAAAAATACTTCTTCGAATGTTCTGATGCTCCCAGCTCTATGACCAATAGAAAATTTTGTACAGCGTTGAAACTGGCTGTTTTTGTGTGATCAGATACATTTTTTTCAGGAATTTCAAGTTTTAATTTTGAGGCTTACTTCGTTTTCGCTTTTTTTGTTTCGATATGTAAGATTGCATATTGGTAAGTCACGGTAGCACGATTAGGCCATATCGACGGGGAAGAACCAAATTCTCACAGAATATCGGCATCAAGTGGTAGAATCTTCCTGTGTTTTATACAGTGAGTGGAGAGATCTTCAGACCAAATTCCTTTCCCCTCCCATCATTTCCTTGTAATGAGCTGAGATAACTGGCCCATTCATGGCATGGCTTTTTTTTACACGGAATGAACATTAATTCACCACGCTTGTTCAAGGCGGAATGATGAGGTACTGTAATGATACATTGATTAATGTATTGATAATTTATAAAACGTTTTATTTGAATATGATAAAACCTTTTTGATTAAATTACTTATTTAACAATTTCATTTTAAAAAGAAGTAATTGTTTTATTCCGATTATATATTGTGTTTTGATCATCTGACATAAAAGATACAGAACATCTGAGAACATCAGAAGAATTATATGTGTTGCTAGAGTTATGAAATATATATATATGATTTGAAAGAAGAATAAAATAACATATTATTGGAAATGAGTTTTATTTGAAGAAGAAGCCCCTGAAAGATCTAGAAGGTAACTAGATTCGGAGCATTACTCGGAATACCTGTAGGACATACATATATTTATCCTGATGCATGCATCGAACCTGCGAAAATTGATTCCGTAAGCGGTAGCTTCGCCACTGAGACAATTAGCTCTTCTTGTCGTCGTATAGCATGCTCTACAACTAATAAGTGTTTCCTAGAAAACATTCCTTCCTAAGAAGAAAAATTCTATACTCACTCTCCACCTAATATATCGTTCTTGTACACCGCCAATATCTCACGCATGATGTCAACCAACTCGGCCCTGGCCAGGTCTATGTAACCTTCGACGTCGGTATACATAACACTGGTTGCATCGCCAACCTCTTCCAGTTTCTCGTACATCTGCGGTATACCATATTCATAAAGTTGGGCTACGCTGGAAAAAACAATGCAATTACTGCACTAAAAGCAAATATCGATTATTTTAATAACGAATTCATATTTATATGGACAGTCAAAAGTTTTACTTAGCTAAGATCCACGACAAGCAAAACAATAACAGAAAATTAATAATGTGTTTTTCCGTTGGGTTTAGTGGATTTATTTGGAACTTAAACCAAAAACTTACCGAAAATCGGCCTGCGAAAATTGATTCCGCTCTCACTCACGCTCCACTTTCACTCACACCAAACACACTACCACTCTTCCACAATGTACACGACATGTTTTTCGCCTCAACACGAGGCATAAAATTCTGATTGTCCATATAATAATGGAACAAAATAACGCTTGACACTTGACACGCTTGATCTCAATAATACATATTTGTGTGTTTGTTCCTTATGCAAATGCGAATCATTCATCCAATTGGAGTGGTATTTCATATAGTTACTTACATTGTTGGTACTTTAATAAAGTTTTCTGACGCAGTATCATCAACACCAACACCCACACACACATCAACATATGGTGGTTATGAAATTTTTTTAAAAAGCAATGGGAGCTATAAAAAATCGCTTACCATAGCAACGGTTCCCATGGAAATTGTTGCTGATAGTGATGGTTGCTATGGAAATTGTTGTTCATAGCAACAGTTCTTGTGGAAATTCTTGCTCATAGCAAGTGTTTTAGTTTTTTATGGGATAGAAAGACAAACAAGTACACTTGTCACTTGATGGGAAACAATGCATCCCATAGACATCTGCAATGCCATAGACATTGCAGAAGTGTTGCCATCCTTTGAGAAATCTGTAGGCTTGCTTTTTGAAGGTTCCCGAAGAAGTTGATACTAAGTTGCCCCGAACCACAGATGAGAACAAAATTTCATGTGCAGCTTAACCCATTGACTGCCAGCTACGAGATATCTCGTATTAAGCGTGTGTATCAAAACTGCCAGCTAAGAGACATCTCATAGTGGCAACCAGCACAGGAATTTTATTTAGTGACGCCAGCTACGAGTTATATCGTAGTGTTTTATTTTTCAATAAAAAATACTGTAAATGCTATTACAATATTATATCAGTAACTTAATATAATTATATTTTGTAAACTTTCATGTATTCTTCAAAATAAAACCTTGGCACCCAGGGCAACACACTCTAAATATGTCTGGCAGTCAATGGGTTAATTTGTGCCTTATACAGAAAAGAAGAAACATGATCTGTTTATTTACCCACCTAATTAAAAAATTTGTCTTCTTAAAAATTTGCACAGCTTTTGGATAAATCTCAACAAATATCCTTAATGTCATAGCTGTGTCAAGTAAATGTATTGTCAAATCTTTTAGAATATCAAAGGTGATGCAATCATGGACTTTATCGTTTGAGGGTCGTCTGATTTCACCAAACCCTTTGAAGGATTCTGGAAGGTTGGGTGGTTCCTCACAATCATAGTGTTTGTTCACTTGCAGTATTATATATTTGAAGGCCTGGAATGCATAAATACACAAATTGTAACATAAAACTATGTTTCAATCTTCAAACTTGGAATTACAATGTAAAAAAATATATTTCAAGCGTTAAGCTCACTTGCATACCATTTTCACTATTAAATATGAAATGAGGCTCTTCTGGTAATACTTGTGTGTTTAAAAAATATAGAGGTTTCCATGTAATTCAAAGATATAATTGGCTCTGTAGGGAAGTTACTCTGTCAGACTCAATGGTGGCATATGGGTGGAAGTAAACGAAGGGGTAATGCTTGAGCCATTATAGTAACCTAATACCACGACGTGTATAGTGTATTTATCTTACTGGTTGTCTTAAATTAAGAGCTAGAGCTATGTATGTTACTTAACGCCCATAAATTACAACCCATACATACCAAATGATTATGTATATGAAGTTTTTTTAATAGGTTAAGTCCCATAAAGGAGCAAGCATTCCCTGCTGGAAAGCAATCAACGCTGCCCATAGACATCTGCAACACCATTCTTTTTCACAGCCCATATATGTCCCACTTTCCACCCCAGACGGACGTTACCCACCATGCTTGTCCCATGCAGATTGACGGGGTTATCGGACACGGAATAAATATCTGTAGGCCATACGTATATTTATTGCGTTACGGGAATCAAACCCGCGATCACTGACCGCGTGGGCGGGGGGGCCCTGCCACTGAGCCAAGTGGTTGTCATTAAATAACCATGATCATGACAAATGCGTTTACGTCCGTTGGGATATGAGTAGAGTCGTTTTTTCGAGGTTCTAATGTCATATTGTTTTGGAAATACAGCTAAAGGCAGCTTGTTCTATAAAGTAGCGGTACGTGGAATGAAGCTTCGAGAAAAATGCATCATGCTAATCACTATGCATTCAGATGTATATACTGACCTCCTTAGTAAAAGTGATAGCAGCTGTGGCATCTATCTCATACTGTGGCTGCAATGTAAACACAAGGTCGAGGAGTCTGGACAAATGTTTTGCATTGTCAATGCCGTAGATCAAACATATGTCCCATATCACTGGCACTGTGAACACAAATCTGTCGTATATCACCCGCGACATGTATTCTTTAGTCATCCAGCGACTCTGAAATTATTAATGTTATAAAATTATTTGTGAGTTTGTTAGTGGTCACGTCACTTCTAAAAGACTACAAATAAACAGTATATTTGGTTTTTATTCATTTATTTAAAACAAAATCCACAGCATATCTTATTGCTAAAACCTATATAGATAAATGAACACTTATGGAGCCAATAACGGAATTATATTTTAGTATCTTAACTTACAGTAAACATATATAGATTTTTTGGTCACAGCGGTTAATCTATAAAATATTTGTTTATTCATATACATATGCGTGAGTGTGTGTGCGTGTGCATTTGTGAGTGGCAATAGTATATATTTGATCATAATTATTGTCTGAGAGCGTCTTTAAATAACTTATAGCAGGAATAATGTGTGCGAGAAATAACTGAGTTTTGTGTAAAGTTAGTTTAAAGATATATAGATAACTAGATAAATAATAACACAGAATAGCAAACGTTACATGGTTGTATATATACCTGACTCTCCTTATTGGTGATTAATCTACTAAAAATTATAAGTATCAGTCTTCTAATTTCTTTATACAGAGTCTGAACATCCTTGCTTTCATGAGGTGGTATATATGGGGGGTATGCTTCTTGTAAAAAGGAAATTAAGGAATCCATGCAATTGGGATGAAATAGCACTGTGCTCCAAAACCTGAAATATTGATACGTATCAATTTTAAATTTTTAAGTACTCAAATTGATACATTTAATGTATATTAAAAGAGGGATGCACTGCTATGCCCTTTGGCTGATTTGATACCAAGACAAAAAAATATTAACGACACTGATATTGAAACTAAAATATTCTGCGCCATTTTTTCAAATATAGTAGTAGAACGGAATTAGAACATAGATTATCAATAGTGCCAAATTCAAAATATATCGGTCATTTAACAAATTAATATTGACATCTTATGGGACAACCATAAGATCCCCGATATAAAAGTATTATATCAGTATTTTCTGTATCCTTTAATTACAAGATACTCAAAGAATAATGGAAGTTATGAATAAAATATTATAAATAAAAATTATTTCTAAAAAATTAATGTACAATCCAAGAGTATATCAATAATGATATAATTAAGTAATTAACATTTGAATATTTAGGAAAACTAAAGGTACGGTAAATATACCTGTGATGTTCTAAACCAAGTAGCCATTTGAGATCTTCTAAATAAATATCCATCTTTGCCATCCATGCTTTTATAGCGCCTGTTACAAGAGAGCTCCCTGAAGGTGGTCTTTCATAAAGAGAAAGGTTTCTTTTCTCAACCCAAAATGCATCCTGAAATACATAATGAAAACATGAATAATTAATCACTCTAGCAAGTAGCGCATATATGTCCCACTGTTGGCATAAACTTCTAAATTTCCCGAGGAATGGTTGTTTAATTGACTACGCTTGTCTAAGGTATATTTGCAGGGCATCCAGACTCAAAATAAATACCAGTAGGCCATAAATATAAGTCATCCTGATCAGTTAATCAGACCTTTGAACTTTTGTACTGAAGGTATGAAAACCAATAGACAATAATTCTGAAAATACAGCTCAATATTCAAATTACATATTTATATGAATTTAAGATAATTCTAAAAAATTAATCTACACAAATTACAATTATTTTATATAAACCAACATCATTCGTACATAATCTGTTGGCAGATAATCAGATAGCAGATGGCCCCAAAATACATATAAAATTATTTTTAACTATTGCATAAAATAATGATATTAATTCTAATACACCAACATATACTTAGGTTAAAATTTTCATTGCCTTGTCACTTTCGACTGGTTGAAGAGCTGCAATCAACGGGTCAACTACAATTTGGCGATTGGCCACTCCTATTGTACCTATACAATATGTGGTACATAGAACAGGTTGACTTTTGAGGAGCTAAGATGTGATGGTTCCTTTCAGAAGATAAATTTAGTACCTCTATATATATATTTTTTTTTTATATTTTCACGCCTATCCCCTGTAGGGGTTGGCAGAGACCACAGAGCTCCATCCGCTACCTCTATATAATTCCATTAAAATATGTAGTTTTTAGGGATATAAGGAGATACAATAACATCTTTTCACCGCACTTGATACGCATATGGTATAATTTGCTATACAACAAATGAGGCTCAGAGTGTAAAACGAGAATCTACAATTTTGTCAAAAAAGTCCTGAATAATGTAAGCCTTTTACATATTTCTTTTATCAAAAATATTCTGAATTATTATACTTATTACGACCAAGGCAAGACTTTGTTTATAAGATGTGTACATAGTCATAAACTTAAATACAAAATATTATGAAAGGAATAGGTATATCGTTTTTCCTTACCAAAGCGTTTATTTTTTGTACTACTCCAGCGTTAGAAACGGACAAAGTTAATTTTTCCACAGGTAGATTCTCTGGATTCTGAAATATGAAAAATTGACACGCTGCACTTTTGAAGAAAAATAATAAACAGTGTTTAAATTAGTTCTTACTCACAGAAAATTCAAAATATATACTACTCATTTTTTAATGCTAATTTCTTTAAAGTAATTTTATATAAATAAAAAATTAAGAATAATTTGTTTAAAATTATAAATTGTACATTAAATCTTCAAACATCAATGAAATGAAATGACAAACTGATTTTATGTTCCACTTTAGTCTTTTAAAAAGGGTAATGACAACCAGAGAGCAAAGAAAATATTTACCATAGAGTACATTATTTTGTCATTAATTTTGTCAAAGTCAATTAAGCATAGGTAAGATGCGAAGATAGTATTGCTGGTAGCCTATTCGTTTTCATAGCTTTTTCGAATACTGGGAAAAAGTATAGAGATATTATATCTAAATATACTCTGATTCTGTAATATACCTTATGGCTAGCATTTTAATTTTCAAGACAAAAATAAAAAATACATGAGGATCCATGCTATTCCATGGCAACAGCATGGGGATACTGTTCAATAAAGGAATCCATAATAATATTTGGTATGGATCCTAAAATTTAAGACCACCCCATATGTTCCCGTGAGTAGAATAAGACCACAGCATATTTTCCCGTGAGTAGAATAGTTCCATCCCATATTCTCCCGTGAGTAAAATAACCACCAAAATTTCCAGAAGTACGTATTCGTCATATGAGATGACTATGGAAACAAAAACGATTAGATCAACTGCAGCATCTACTTCAGAAATAAATAACAATCTCAATCCCAGATGGATTAAGCTAATATAGCGTAGAAAACTGATCAACTTTAATTTTACGTTTAATTTCATATAATTATGGTAGAAGTTCTATATATGAAGGGACCAGGTAGGTAGGAATATCGACGTTAGATGGTTTCGTTTAACTGTTTTACCGTATTTAGTACGGTTAGGGGAGAGATATGAAGGCCGAAATCCTTGCTCATTGCATTGCATTAATTATTTTATGTTTTAGTAATAGAAATCGACGACCGATTGGTTCAGTGACGCGGCTCTTCGCTCACGGAGTCAATGGTCGCGGGTTCGATTCCCGCATCGGAATAAATATTTATATGGATTTATAAGTATTTATTCGAAGTCTGGTAACCCCCCAATCCGCATTTTCCGTTCCTGCCTTTTCCTTTCTATTCTAACCTTTCCCTTCCTCTCCACCAATCCACGGTCTGCCGTGCCAAAGGATGCATGGCTAAGGGCGAGCTTAGTCGCAAGCGTGCCGACCGTCCCGGGATCGGGCTCCCCGGGTACTATGGTGCCTTACCTCAGCATGCAGGGCTCTGTTGTGGCTGACCTCCATCCTCCCTTGCGGCTCCGTGGGATTCACTAAGACGAATTTAATATACCTAATTTATTGAAAAATGACGGCGACGGGGTCGCCACCCATCACGTCCTGATTCTCACGAGGGCAAGAAGCGACCAATGGAGCCGTTTCGCTGCGATGAAGGTAGCGGATGGAGCTCTGTGGTCTCCGCCAACCCCTGTGGGGGATACGCGTGAATACATAAATATAAATAAAAATTATTTCCTTCTTCCCCTCCCAACCCAAAGAGTAGGTAACACATCTGTAATGTCTTTAGTATGGTAGATGTACGTTGGCGGCGCTGATTACTTACCATCAGGTTATCCACTCGATTCGTTACATGAACATATTCATTCATTTTTTACATTTATATTCGATACAAAAGGCATTCGTAATGAAACCAGACAATTATGACAAATAGATTTTCATGATCCTATAGGACCGGTACATTACTTTAAGTATGTTACGAGAATTATAGGTATAAAGTAGGCGCTATTTATTCCCACTTGTTGCTCTCTGAATTGACAGTATATTTATTAGCTATCATCGTAATTTCCTTCGGTAGGGGTGTGTTCTTATGTTCATTGTCATGAAGATAGCCACATCACCCCACCCTGACCATGAATTCAAAAATTTAAAATTTTTATTTTCTGAACAAAATCAATGTTTTGATAGTATGTGAATGTGTGAGTAGTGTTTTCCTTGAACGACACAGTGTCGATATTACATATTTTGATCATTTTTTTATGTGTATAAACACATTTAATAATTGATGGATTCAATTTGGAGTCATTTAATTTTCTTAAATATTTGAATCGCACAAATTTTACGCCATCTACTACGTGGTGCACGCGTGTGAAAATTATTAAATTAGCAGGCGCAATATAAGTTCGTGATAATATCAATTTTATTAACCCTTTCGGCCCGAGCGGTGACTATAGTCGCCCAACGCCCGACGCTCGCTCTGTCCGAGCGGTGACTATAGTCACCCAACGCCTGACGCTCGCTCTGTACGAGCGGTGACTATGGTCACCCAACATTTGACGCTCGTTATATACGAACGGTGACTTAGGTCACTCGCGGCTCTTCATGAGCAGAATATATATGTTATCTCCATGGTAATCCATCGCAAGTATTTTGCACTTGTTTTACGCTGCCTAATAATAAACTGACGAAATGAGCAAATATTTTCTATTGCATTATGTTATAATTTTTTAAGCATTTTTTTACGAGCGACTGCACTCGCTCTGCGTAAGATAGCGTGGTATTGTGCGTCTGACGGGCGCTTGCAGTTGTTCCGCAAGTACGGACGCTTGCCGCGACTGCTCGGTCAGCGGGGACGGCGCGACGTAGAATGCGCCCGTACCGAAAGGGTTAATAACTAATTCTTTTTTATGTTATTTGAACATGTGCGTTAACTTTTCAGGTACAATAAGATTATCTGTGGTACGATTAGCGCCATCTTTGAGGTTGCCAACACTGTGTTAACGTCTGTTCCTCCAAAAATGGTAAGGGCCGGGCTCAGCAGTGGGACATATATGGACTGCTAAAAAATAAATAAAAATAAAAGACAAATTACCGAGAAGAAATCTTTATTTGATTCAAAATCTCCAAGTTCCCCCACCCCGAGCGCCGGGGCAACGCCTCCCTCCGCATCGCTTGTCCAAGCTTTACGACAATTTATCTACTCGCCGCAGCGAACCGACAGCACCCTACATTGTAACAGTCATAATTTGTCTACAACACCACGCTACCTCAATGTATAATATATCTACTACAATATTCTATATAGCTCTTATAAACTCTTGTGATGTAAAATACTGATATAGGATTTAGTAAATACGCCTTTTGTTTTCGCAGACCACACAACAATTAATTTTCACATTGGTTAACCTTGAACATTCAGTTAAATCTACTTAACTATTAAAATTCGAGTTACGCGTCAATTCGCTGCGGTTACATCAATATAGTTACACATTACATCAACAAATCTATGTCTACGGGTTTGTTAACACTATCATATCACTTAAGGATCACGCTTAAATGGAATGGAACAGTTACATCACATATACGGCACCATGCTCTAATTCGATATATTTACATTTTTAATTTGTAATTTGTACAGTCGTCTGTAGATCAGAGATAAATATATAAAAATATTGTCTCGTTTTACATCTATAATAGTACTCCACTTTGGCATAAAAGCTGAAAAAGTTTAATTAGAGTGCAGACACATACAGGATAACTTATCAAATTACTGGAAAAGTGCAAATATTTGATTTGTATAAAATAGGATTGGCGTCATCATTCTTTAAAATAATAATCTGTTTATTACTGTAATCAAAAAAAAATATATATATATATATATATATATATATATATATATATATATATATATATATATATATATATATATA
This sequence comes from Baronia brevicornis, assembly GCA_031353405.1. Classification (NCBI taxonomy): domain Eukaryota; kingdom Metazoa; phylum Arthropoda; class Insecta; order Lepidoptera; family Papilionidae; genus Baronia; species Baronia brevicornis. The sequence goes on along the minus strand of JASFAT010003042.1, from coordinate 158,683 downwards.
TATATATATATATATATATATATATATATATATATATATATATATGTATAAAGTTAATTTAAAAGATAATTACTGTTTTCTTCTAACAATCAACATTTAGTTCAGGTTTTTGATTTGAATGTTAAAATTACTTATGTTTTTAAATCTTCGAAGTTTTAAATCTATAATCATATTTTAAATATATATAATCATTTTTTTAATATATTTAACCTCAAGGTTGTTTTTCACCTTAAAGTAAAATTTTTATCATAATTGTAATAATTTTTAAAATTGAAATTAAAAATTCGTTAATTTTTATAATAAGGCGTTTAAATATATTTGAAGACATGAGTTAAGGATTATATTTCTCTTCTGTGTTCATTTCATGTGATTAAATAAAAGACTGTACATAACAACTTTATACGCGTACAATTTTCCAAACTAGTTTTAAAGTGTGCTATATGTATGTATGTATATAAATCCTTCATTCAACATAAAAAAAAATAAAAGTTGTATATCATCATCCCCTGTCTTCAAGTACACACAAAGACTTAAAGTATTACAACAATCTCAAATCTACAGACTAGGAAAAATTTATACAAATCTAGGGTTAAAATGTCAAATAATTTTTATTTAATCATAAGGTCAAGTTCAAATAATCGAAGAGTCTATTAAATTCGTAGAATTATGTTGTGCTACAGACGGATCTAGAAGAACATACATTAAATGCAAATAATGTAAAAGCTACGAGTGCCGATTATTATCCACAGATTTCAGTTTTCGGATCGCGTGCTTGTACTAATATGTCGTATTACCTGCCAACGGTTCGGCTCACAAACGCCTGACATTCAAAATGTTCCATAGATAACAACTATTAAGATGTTAAGTTTTATTTTTAATCTTACAAACTTGCATTTATTTAGAAAAAAATCTTCATATATTCTTGAACTAGAAATGCACTTGATTGCAGGTGTATCGTCACTTTACATGTAAGGCGTTGGACGAGGTTTGCTTGCATGGCACGCAATGACACACGTGTACATAATGCATGGGTACGTGATGACATACGCGAACATAATGTATAGCATGCGATGACATATGCGTACATAATGCATGGCACGCGATGACATACGCGTACATAATGCATGACACGCGATGACATACGCGTACATAGTGCATGGCACGCCATGACATACGTGGATATAATGCATGGCACGCGTCGCGTCCCGTAAACGGTCGACACACGCACGACGTTCTACATTGAAACAGTGTGGCACACGAGCTCTTGTTGAGGCACAGCGTCACGTGACTGCGCCTTTAATGAGGACACGTGCGACCGCGGGTTGCGTACACGTGCGCGACACGCGGGCGTCGCATCACGCGAGTATTTCAATGTGAACGTGTTACCGGAGGTTGTGTGTTAGTCACGTCGCGCCCGCGGTCGGACAGACAGTCGCGCGGCGTGTGGCCGTCACGCGCGGCGACAGACAAGCACGTCGGCAAGGCGGCGCAGCAGCGCGGGCGCGCAGCAGACGCGGGGCGGCGCGCGGCGGGGCGGGGGAGGGTCGCGCCCTCAGCTCGGGAACTTGGCGTACAGCGCGTACTGTAGCGCGTAGCCCGCGAAGCGGCAATACTGCGAATCCTTCTGCTCGTAGCCGCACAGTGAGGAGAAGTTCTTGAGCTGGCGCGGAACGTCCGCCCCCGGAGAATCCTATGGACAATAATTATAAAAGAAAATTACATGGACTTTTTCCTGTCTACTCACATGAGTGACATTGTGTTTTTATTTCATTTCTATAATCTTATATTATTTATTATCAGTTATACTGTTTAATTATAGTGGAGTATTATATAATATAGTTCGATTAAGGCGTATGAGTGAAGTGATATAAAACAGATGTGTGTATCTTTTTTTAAGTTTTTAAGTTGACTGATTAAGTCCATAGGTTTTGATAAAATAGCCACCATTTTATCAAGACGTAACGTGAAAAGCTTAGTAATGCATTCACAGATATTTGATATTATTATATTTTACTTGACACTGGCTTAATAGTTATAATTAATTCGGAAATCATTACTATGTGGACAGTCAAAACTTCAGGTATACTATACCGGAACTATACGGAAGGAACAGACTCTACGGAAGACAACCGTTAAGACTTAACGGTTGTCTTCCGTAGAGTCTACTATACCTGAAGATGCCTCGTGTTGAGGCGAGACACGTGTCGTTTGCAAGGTGGAAAAGTGGTGGAAAGATGTTGTGTTGGCCGTTTTTCGGTAAGCATTAATTTAAGTTCCAGGTAAATCCACTTCATCCAGCAGGAAAACACACATTATTAATTTTCTATTGTTGTTTGCTTGTCGCGGATCTTAGCTAAGTAAAACTTTTGACTGTCCAAAACATTGCTAGTCTTCTTTTAAAAAAAATTAATATATGGGAAAAAAATAAATTTATTTTTTAAGTCCTACTCAAGGATGACCTTGTAGCAAATTGAATATACCTTCTTTCTAGGTTTCGACCGCAGGTTGACGCCATTAAGTCCGCCTGTTGTGTATTGTATGCAAAGATTAAAAAAATAAAAATAACATTAGGGTGGTTACTCACCGGCGTGGCGAACACGGTGAGCACGAACTTGCCGGGGCGGAAGGCGCCGAGCACGCGGGCGATCACCTCGTCATAGCTAGCAACCGGCACGTTCGACTCGAACGACACGTACGAACACGAGCGCTCCGGCGTTATGTGGATCGTCATGTAGCAACCCTGCCACACAAGGTTTATACACAACACTTATAAAAGGGAACTATAGTAAACCCTCCTATAACGCGATTTCATGTCCCTCGTATAACACGTATTTTCCCTCGTATAACGCGCGGTTCCCAAGTCATATATTTGTATGTACTGTGAAAAATGTATAATGATTCGACAGTCCATAAACAACTTTGTTTGCACATTTCGTTTTTATAAAATTAAATTATTTTGTTTAGTTTTTATTCTCAGCTTTTCAGTTTTAGCAACATTGATTGGACGCTTAAAAAAGATCTCAGAAAACGTATAGAAGCGTTCGAAATGTGGGAATATACAACGATGGCTCGCTATTAGCTGGACTCAAAGGATGGCTAATGCTGAGGTTCTCCGACAAGTCAAGCAAAAACGTGAACTTTTGCAGACCGTCAAATGTAGAAAAGTTGCTTACCTGGGTCATATCATAAGATATGACAGGTACAAGTTACTGCAACTGATCATGATGGGAAAAATCGCGGGCAAAAGGCAAGTTGATCGAAAAAGAAATTCTTGGCTACGTAATATCAGGGAGTGGACAGGGATAGCGAGTGCTCCAGAACTGCTGCACCTCGCGAAGGAGGAGGAAAGTTGTGCTAAATTGGCTGCCAACCATCGCAAGTCGGAGAGGCACTCTTAGAAGAAGAAGAGATGTATCATCTATATTGAATTTAATACGGCAAGTGCTTTGAGTTGTTTAAGCACCTCCCAGCCGCACAGTTCCACCATAGCACTGCGTGCCACAAAAATACTTTCCATCCCCACCACCTGGATGGCTGGCCGTCAACCAGCGTGCGATTTAGTCGCAGTTTTCAGCCACGAACTGTGCAAATGTGAAACGATATACACCTGCGGTGTTCTCATTATGATAAACAGTGTATGTATGTCTTCATAAAATGGCGACAACGCATCTGAGATGATCTTGCGGATGTGTATAGACGGCAGTGATCACTCATCACCGGGTGACCTTCGCGTGCTCGTTCACCTAAAAAAGATGTCTAGCTTTTTGATAGTTACACACCACATTCATTCGGTCTTCAGAGTCTTGTTCTTCTAGCATTAGAATGCACTGCGTACTAGATGAGGTTGTCATTTGAGCTAGTGGCTATTCTCAACATGGTATATTATACTATTATACTATATCTCTAATACATTGTAACTAAAATTAAACTTACAGATGGCAAATCTTTTTCCCCCTTTGTAGCGTAAAAACAAATCAAAAGACATACATATGTTAATAAAACAATTTAATATAAAAATCGATTTTTTTATACATGGCAATTAATTTTATCATTGTGTTGTCGGTGGATCAGGCCAGTGGTCCCCAATCTTTTTAACGCCGCGGGTCGCTCAACCTTCGATAACTTTACCGTGGACTGCTCTGTTCGTTTATATTTTATTGTCTCAATCTACACGCCTTTCCATCAAATCTACAACGCCACTGTCGCTCAGTGCGGTCTGTGTGGGGGAGGCCTATGCCCAGCAGTTGACTGCCGCAGGCTATTGATTGACTGATTGATTTTTACAACATAGCAATGTGTGTAGATCAAGCTAAGTGTTGCTGACGGCCATTTCCCTTATAATTATATTAGTTCGTATAGTTAGTTCTGTGATTTCTTTTGTTTTTAGTAAACACACATTATTTTTGCTTAACGCAGATCTTAGCCAAGTTAAAATCCGACTGTGCACACATAAATTGATTTCAGCAAAGTAACACCTGACTCCATTTAATCATTTTTCACATACATACATATCGTCACGACTGTTTCCCGTAGGGGTAGAGACCAGAGATTTCCATCTGCTATGATCTCGACATATTTTCCTTCCTAACTCATCACTCCCATCTGCAAGCCCACCGGTAAAGGGTGCTCTTGAGCTAGCCTTTCCTAAAAACTTTGGCAATTTGGTCAGGGTATGTTTTCCTTGGTTTTCCCCTACCCACCCTTCCGTCCATATCCGCAACGCAAATTTCTTTTACCAGTCGTCTCACATCCGTATCTCTCTATCATCTTTTACTTGACACACATATATCGACACTTGTCAGGAAATTGTTTTCATTGATGAATAAGTTGTTTAACTTCATTTTTAAACTTTGCAAATGGAGTCACATTATTAATTGAATCAGGCGTTACTCTGCATAAATCCATCACTATGTGGACAGTCAAGTTTTACTTAGCTAAGATCCGCGACAAGCGAACAATAACAGAAAATTAATAATGTGTGTTTTTCTGCTGGATGAAGTGGATTTATTTGGAACTTAAACCAAAAACTTACCGAAAATCGGCCATCAATTCTCCACCCACCAACCACTATACACAACACCAAACACACATTATCACTTCTCCATCTTGTAAACGACACGTGTTTCGCCGACATAGTAGACTCTACGGAAGTCCACCGAAAAGTCACTTTTCGGTTGTCTTCCGTAATCTACTATACTTGAAGATGCCTCGTGTTGGGGCGAAACACGTGTCGTTTACAAGATGGAAAAATGATAGTGTGTGTTTGGTGTTGTGTATAGTGGTTGGTGGGTGGATAATTGATGGCCGATTTTCGGTAAGTTTTTGGTTTAAGTTCCAAATAAATCCACTTAATTACAACGGAAAAACACACATTATTAATTTTCTGTTATTGTTTTGCTTGTCGCGGATCTTAGCTAAGTGAAACTTTTGACTGTCCACATAATGGAGTCACAGTTAAGAGGTAATTGCAAATCAAATGTTATACTCACGTCTTTGGCCACCCCGTTCATAGAATAGCCGCACGGATCGAAAAGATAATCATCGATGACCATCCCCGGAATTATCTTGTCAATACCGGAATCCTGAAAAATTAATGGTAACATATACATATACAAAATGTCTTTACTAACTCACTTTCATACTACGTTTACCAAGACGCGTTGTCTGTATCATATATGTATAATTCTTCGAGTGCCTCTCCGACTAGCGAAGGTTGGCAGCCAATTCGCATTTCAGCCGTTTCACATTTGCACAGTTCGTGGCTGAAAACTGCGACTAAATCGCACGGTGGTTGACGGCCAGCCATCCAGGTGGTGGGGATGGAAAGTATTTTTGTGGCACGCAGTGCTATGGTGGAACTGTGCGGCTGGGAGGTGCTTAAACAACTCAAAGCACTTGCCGTATTAAATTCAATATAGATGATACATCTCTTCTTTTTCTAAGAGTGCCTCTGCGACTTGCGAAGATTGGCAGCCAATTCAGCACAACTTTTCTCCTCCTTCGCGGGGTGCAGCAGTTCTGGAGCACTCGGTATCCCGGTCCACTCCCTGATATTACGTAGCCAAGAATTTCTTTTTCGACCAACTTATACATATATGTATATTAAAAATCTTTATTTCAGACAATTTTTTTTTTGGGCCACACATTTTACATTTTAATATTTTTACATTTTTGTGTTGGTAATTATGTACATTTTAAAATTGTTAGTAAATCATTTACATTGAAGCCGATTTAGCTGTATCATTTGGCGCGAGTTGAATCTAGCAACAACGGTTTTTATTATACAGTGGGACCTATCCGGTGTTCTGTGAAGCAACGAGGCTGTTCGTTTTCGCAGAATGGCCCGAAAGAAACGGTGCGGGCTTTAACGAACCTATCTGATGCACATCAGAAACGGGGAAGCCCCAACAATATTCGCAAACCGTTGTTATATTGGACCTGCAGGGCGTATAAGCCTCCTTATATCGGGTAAGTGTGTTATGAAAAAGTCTTCGACAACTTGAGGATCAATCGCTACTTCAGGTTTACCTTCCTTGTGTAAAACAACTATGACAGAATGAGTTTCACTTCTAATTTCGCGCACTTTTCCCATTTTACGATGTCCTCACTGTAAGAACAACGAGCTCAGGCTAATTAAAAGTAATTAAACCTGAATTTCGGTTAACTAATAAATAATTATTAGTTAACCGAATAACATGTCCAGGGCGGCACCCATTAATGTTTTGAAACACTAGACCTTTAGGGAATGATAACTTAAAAATATACAAAAGGAATGATTCTTCGAAATTATTTAATAACAATTGTGTGTACAAATTAAGTTTTGACTGTACATTTTAAATATTTTTTAAGTTACAAGGATTTTTACTAGTGGTCTCAAACTTTTGGCCGGCAGTGTAAATCTGCCGCATACAGAGACAAATTATCATAGTAATCACGTTGGGCAGACAGACTTTATATAAAGGTACGTTCATGGTCATCATGGTCTCTTATGGTATACTGACTGAATTCCACTACCGTATACCTCACCAGAAGGAAAAGTTTCATCCCCATCGTCTGAATCCACCGTGGCGAACCAGTACTGTGCGTTTTTCCAGAAACTTCTTTCTTTTATCCCGTGGAACTAGCTACCTCCAGCGGCGTTTCCGGAACCTAAACCATCAAAAAACAAGCCTACATTTTCCTTAAAGGCCGGAAACGCTTCGCAATCAAAGGACACTGCGGATGTCTATCTATGGGCGGCGTTGATTGTTGTCTATCGGGTGACACGCCTGCTCGTATACCTTTTTATTCTATAAAAAATGAAACTGACCCTGGTAGCGTGCGCTGCATCAGCGCTATGCTCCCGCGTGAAGATGTTCATAACGGCCGGATCCAGTTCAGACATGAGTATTTCTATAGTCTGATCAGGCTCGGAGGGTTCGCAGCCAGCGCGAATCTCTCGATGCTCTTTCTCCAGCGCTGCTACCGTACCTGGATCAGATGATAAAATATTTTCTATAAGGAGAAAGTACGTTTCTTCTTCTTTATCGAATCAGCGGGCATAAGACGCTACCAGCCCAGGACTTGGCCATTGACACCGTATCATCCGATGCTATCTGCTGTGCAGGTGACAGGGTATAGAGAGCAGGATGTCAAGTGTGCCATTGTTTGTGTGCCTCTCCCACAATACGCTAAAGGTGAAGTTAAATCGCCTTTACTTAAAAATCATTAGAAGAGTTTCGTCTCCAAATCCTATTTTATAATATAGGGTGTCCAGTGGCAGAACTAGGTTATAGGTCGATAATTCAGTATACGCATACTTTGGGTGTAACCCAAAAGTAAAGTCTATGAAACAAACCGACGACAGTCTCAGGACTAAAAGAAAATATCGGACATATAACAAAAGAACATATAACATTAACGGCTTCCTGAAGTCAGTTCTTCAGCGAGTGGCACGTAATCGCTTAAAATGTGGCGGTCAACATTTAAACGAAATAATTTTTCAACTGGCCCAACCAAAAGAGATGATGGCAGTTGCCGAAATCGAGGATCTGGTGGCCCAACCCAATGTAATAGGAGAGACTATGAGTCATCAACTTCGTCGGCTGGGCTACGTTGAGAGGATGGGGGTGGATCGCGCAGTCATGAGGGAGTATGTGGGTCGCCCACCTGGACGACGTCCTGTGGAGCGCCCCAGCTACCGCTGTAGAGATATGGTGGAGGATGACTTGCGCATGCTTTAAATCTGCAACTGGCAGGAGGTGGCGCAGGACAGAGCATGGTGACGTAAGGTCTGTTCGGAGGCCAAGATCCATTTTGGATCGCTGCGCCTTAAGTTAGTTAGTTATTTTTTTTTTCGAAAAACCCAGAATTCTCTTCTTCATTAAGTTATTGAATTTTATTTATATCTTTTGTAGCTTTTATTTATTTTTGAAAACCTTAGTCTACCCCTGGACATCCTATATTTATAAACGCGATGCGTTGAGACTATTTACTATAATCCTAAAGATGGATGGGTTGACACTGTAGAGGTACCTTTGTTAACTTATCTAATAAGAGTAACGCTGGCGTTAATAACAAATCCTTGACAAGTTACGGTAATGAATTTATGGTCAATCTATTGTCAGAACCTCATCTACTGTATAACAGGATACACCGGACGCAGTTAAGGTAAGGAAGTTGAAGCGATATGTGACTGTTCTCTTGCATTCAGCCTAATATTCAAATTTAAAGAACACTAATTTGATTTATTACTTATTTATATATGAGAGTGTATCTATTGAGCAGCGGACGTCAAACTTTTTGACCTCATGAACCAGTAAAATCGTAATTTAAATCCCGCGGACCACTAATATGATTTTTCAAGGGTTAAATATATTTATAGAAAAAATTTAGAGAACACATAAAATGTACCTGATAAAATGAAACTATTAATTGTAACCAAATTATGAAAGTTTTATTAATAAACAAAGACTGTAAAACTAAAGATGGTTAAAAGTATATCAAGCTTTTAGCTTTTTGGAGTCTGATAACCCCGCCAATCCGCATTGGAAAATCGTGGTGGGTTAACGTCCGTTCGTCCAGTAATGGAGAAGCCCGTGCTCAGCAGTGGGCATATATCGGCTGTTAAAAACAAAAAGTTTTTAGCATTATACATTCCTAGCTGCTCATCCACTGGCCACTGTGTACAGCATGCGACGAAAGTTTTAATAACTTTTCATGTATTGTTATGAATTGATTTGTTTCAATGCATCTTAAAACATAACGTGATAAGTAAGTATGTTTCATATATGGACAGTCAAAAGTTTTACTTAGCTAATATCCGCGACAAGCAAAACAATAACAGAAAATTAATAATGTGTGTTTTTCCGTGTGGGTTTAGTGGATTTATTTGGAACTTAAACCAAAAACTTACCGAAAATCGGCCATCAACTCTCCACCCACCAACCACTATACACAACGCCAAACACACACTATCACTTTTCCATCTTGTATACAACACGTGTTTCGCCCCAACACGAGGCATCTTCAGGTATAGAAGGTATAGACTCTACGGAAGACAACCGAAAAGTGACCCGCCATTACAACGGGCGCCTTATATAAACAACCCCCACCCACAATGTAATTTTCTGTTATTGTTTTGCTTGTCGCGGATCTTAGCTAAGTAAAACTTTTGACTGTCCATATAGTGATGGATTTCCGCAAAGTAACGCCTGACTCCATTAATAAGTATGTTTCATATTTTTCTGCGGACCAGCGAAAATTTCTCGCTTTCGCTGTTAGCGACTTTGGCTGTTATTGAGGTTTAAAATTAAAATATAAATGGTACACGCGTTTTACTTTAAACATATCCGGCTTGAAGGACCATTTTTTTTTTCAAACTATTACTAGTGTGTCATGTATGAATATGTACGTTATGTAACGTACCTTCTAGTGGCAGAAGCGTATACAGGTACCAGCAATCCTTCTCCGGCCCCATTATATAGGCGCGACCGTCACCGAAGAACGAATCTAGAAGTTCTACCTGCAAAAATAAAAAAAACTCGATCAATGCTCGCGTTCTATAAAGCTAAAACGCAAAGCCCCTAAGCTACGAAGACAAAGTAAATTTTTCTACATTACGTAAATTAAGAGAAATATACAGTTTAATTGATGTCTTCGGGGGTTCTGGAATTAAAAAAGGGGCTGTGATATATCGCATGTGGTCACTCGGTCAACACACACCAAAGGGTTTTGCAAGGCTGGTTATATACATACACTCAAAATGATTGGTATTTTTAACCGAATACATTTAAAAAAATTTAGCAGTCGTAGAGCCACGCTGCAGAGAAATACTTTTCAACTAAAATGGGTGATTGTTATACAAAAAAAAATATGGCACGCCGACGTTCAGATCAATCCTGCGAGGTTTTCGTGGCGAGGTGTATTGAGAAAATAAATTAAAAAAGGAAATGGGATGGCTTTGTGCAAAAGGCGTGTTTGATAAATATTTAAATGTTTGACTATGTATAATTAAAAATTTTAACAACTAAAATGGGTAAGTAATTCTTATACAAAAAAAAATACGCCCACGTTCAGACAATCCTTGCGAGGTTTTTGTGGCAAGGTCTTTATATTGTATATTTTAAATTTAAGTGTATTTAAAAAAAAAAGAAAATGGGTTAACTTTGTGTAAAAGGCGTGCTTGATAAATATTTAAATGTTGGACTATCTATAATGATAAATTTAAACAACTAAATGTGTAATTTTTATAAAAAAAAACGGCACGTCCACATTCAGATAATCCCTGCGAGGTTTTCATGGCGAGGTCTTTATATTGGTTATATTGAATTTAAGTGTATTCAAAAAAAAAAATTGGGATAAGTTTGTGTTTTTACACAAACTTATCCCAATTTGCGTGCTTGATAAATATTTAAATGTTTGACTATCTTTAATTAGAAATTTAAACAACTAAAAAGGCTAATTGTTATACAAAAAAAAATATAGCCGACGTTCAGATAATCCCTGCGAGGTTTTCGTGGCGAGGTCTTTATATTGTTTATTTTAAATTCAAGTGTAATGGAAAAAAATGAAAAAAAAATAAATAAAATGGGATGGCTTTATTCAATGCCCTTAACACAGCCAAGTTTAGTAATACAGTAAAAGTGGATATAAAACGCACGAGGGAAAATTTTGTAACGAAAGAAAATAACTCATGATTCGTAGTAGTGCTCGATTAATTAGCATAGCATGACTGATTTCTTTAAAGCTGTATTTTTTTTCCACCAGCGTTGTTATCGGTGTTCAGCAATTTGAACTTTGTTACGAGTGCCACTGACCACAGATTCCGAGAACAGTGACTGACGAACTAGAGATAAGTGTGACTGACTTGTCGTTGTTTCCCTGTAGATAAGAGTTTATTCTTCCGAGATTATTTCAATTCATAACGCGTTATCATTGTTTTATATATATACAATTCACAAGACAGATTACATATATATTTAAAATACCGTATTACTCCCTGTCTTACATTGTGATAGTATCATAGTCCTATCATATCATATTCCTGTCTAAATCCATCGTTCCTTTTCCCTGCCCTTTCCTTTCTTCTTTATCCTTCTCCCTTCCTCTACGCCAATCCACGGTCTGCTGTGCCAAAGGACGGTGGTTAGGGGCGAGCTTAGTCATTAGCGTGCCGACTGGGGCTGACCTTCATCCTCCCTTGCGGATCGTGGGATTCACTATGACGAATCTCAATATACCTAGTTCGTCAAAAATGACAGCGACGTGGTTCGCCAACCGTCACGTCCTGAATCCCACGAGGGCGAGAAGCATCGAACGGAGAGCCGTTTCGCTACGATGAATGTGAGAGGAAGAATAGATGAAAAGATGGATGAGTGTGAAAAGAGTAAGGAACGTGTGTCGGGATCGTAGCGGATGGAGATCTGTGGTCTCTGCCTAACCCTACAGGGAGACAGGCGTGACTATATGTATGTATGTATATGGATTTATAGAAATATATATGAATTTTATTCAACGTTAAACGTTGAAATCATTAATAGGTGCAAAAATGATAAGTGAAAATTCATTATCAATATGTTTTCAGGAGTAATATGTATTATTAGTATATGACAAGTCGAGATTGACGTAAGATTATCGTGTAATCTCATAGGATTAGCACTGATCTTACATTCATACTTAAATCACGAATTATCTTATCGTCTACTTCACCTACCTTACCTAGTTGTGTAAAATGCAATCTCGATAGAAAGCCATTCAAAATAATTTGTAGGGTAGGCTTGGGAATATTATACTCGTTTTAAATTCACTGCTTGACGTGGCGTCGTGCAACTTATCATTCACTTCCTTCTAGAGTTTTTTATAGTAGGGCAGACCGTGGATTAGGGGAGAGGAAGGAAAAAGGAGAGAGAAGAAGGAAAAACGCAGGGGAACGAAAACATGTATTTAACAGGATGATAGGGATATGATACTATCGCAACGGAAGACGAGGAGTGATACAGGAGATAAAACTTTTGAATACTGCTAAATTCTTTAGCACATGAAGGATGTCTTATCTTTCAGGATCTTTTATCGATTTTACCATGTGGAGTTGCAATAATTCCGGCCGCTGAATCCCACTAACGCCTACATAGATTTCATCCCCGCCATCTGGATGAATGGCGTTCCAGTATGTACTTCTTTACTCTGTGTAATCAGCTTCTTCCAGCGGTGTTTTCGAACTGATACGAAATTGGAACCGTCAAAAACACAAGCCTACAAATTTCTCATAGGCTTGCAAAGCCTGTGGCACTAGGGAAGTCTATGGGCGGCATCAGGTGGCACGGCTGCTCGTCTGCCTAACTATCCACAAAGAAAAACCACTTACCTCGGAGTCAAAGTTGTCGTGGGGCTGCAGCTGAGCGTGCGGCCGCGCGAACTCTCGCCGCGAATAGAACACGTTGTGGACCCGAGAGTGGCCTGCCGTATCCCGAGCCAACGCCAGCACTGCGCGGACGCACCGCAGTGGCGTGGTGGTGCCACAGGTCTTCAGGATCCAGCGACGTCGCGATACGAACATACTGCTCTCACTGGAATTGAAGAGTTATATTGATCTTAACATGACATTATAGACTTTATAGACAAGATATAGATATGTCAAGAATGACATATTTGTCTGTAGCATGAATGGGCCGGCTCTCCGCAGAAAACTGGCGTCTGAGAGGTAGCTTAGCTACCGCGATTCGTACGGTGAGCGGTCCGAGTTCCGGAGGTCCAACACCCTCCCTCTCCCACTCCCATAATGACACTTTCCTTATAGATCGGCAATGCTTCCGCACTTCCTATGGCGCTGCGGATGTCTATGGGCGGTGTTGATTGCTTTCCATCAGGTGACACGCCTGCTCGTTTGCCTTCCTATCCCATAACAAAAATACTTTAGACAAAAAGAGGAACTCTTTGTAGTATGAAGCACTTGTGGTTAGATAAGACGTACAAAAAAAAATTATTTACTTAAACCTGTTTAGAAACATTATATTAGTGTTCCGACTGCGGTGAACGATTCTCAATAAAAAACGGTCTGTTACATAACGCAGTGTCAGCGACCCCGGGCAATTGCAATATTAAAAAGATCAATTTGTGTCCTTGACTCCTTTCGCTGTTTCGATCCGGCGCGTGCAATGGACACTTCAGCATACACCCTCACGTCAAATACTCCACCGAGTATTATGACGTTTATTTTAAACCAGCCCAGCCCAACGATTTTGAATACAGAAGTGATATATAATATCGAACAACGTCAGCCTACACAATCACAGTAACAGCTACAATGTTCGTCGTTTTATCATCGGTCAACATAACCTTTGCTTCTGTTACACTTTATTATCTGTCGTGGACATTGTTATATATCTAGCCAAATAGCCATTAGACAAAGAAAAGACCGTGAGTCGTTTAAGGTCCTTTTTGTCTCAGGTCTACGGCCCACAAAATGTTGATGAGTATTATTTCTTTTTTATGGGATAGGAAGGCAAACGAGGAAGCGTGTCGCCTGATGGAAAGCAATCAACGCCGCCCATAGACAACCGCGACACCGCAGGAGTCGCGCAAGCGTTGCCGGCCTTTTAGGTATGTATAGGCTTGTTTTTTTTTATTTACATTATTAACATTTGCATCTTGAAGATCTAGCCCGGCCTTTATGTGTAGACTTGTTTTTTGAAGGTTCTCCAATGGAGTATCGGTTCCACAAAGAAAAAACGCACTATACTGGATCGCCACTCATCCAGATTTTGGGACACTTTCCACTTGTGGCGAGTCGTGCGGTAGTGATATTTAGCGGCTGGCATTAACCCATTATAATTCATGCTGAATAAACTAGACTACTACTTCGATCGATGAGGAAATCGAAACCGTTACCCATGGTTCAGAAAGCTAAAAAAACCTCGCCACTGCACAATTTAAGCCATAGTTATTATACTTTCATTGATAAATTTTGGATAGTCACGAAATACGGCAATATACGTCATTCTGGGTCACTTAATTATCGCAGGCGGAGGTTAATATTTATACTAACGAGTTCAGTTGATAAAGAAATAATATGTGGTCGTGTGAAAGCGCATTTACACAAGCGTATCATTATATTATTTCGTTTTTTATATAGAATACAGTCGTTCTGTATATAAAAAAAAAACGATTTCAAATTCTTAGATGGTTATATTGTCATTAGCAACTTTAAGCTGCGATTTTTACAAAAGTTGAGAAAGGGATGCTTAAATAGTTTGGGCACATAGAAAGGATGGATGAAAAACGAGTTATTAAAAGAAATTTACGTTGTGGATGTGGATGGAAGGGTCTGTAGCTGATAGGAGCATTCAAGAGACGAGCGTATGTGTTCGCCATGAAAACAAAAAACTTTTGCTACGTTAGTCGACATTTCCTGTATCATTTTGATATTATTATTGATATGAATATATATCGAGGAATTGTTTGGAATAATTCCCGCCGCCGAATTCCACAACCGCACAACTCGCCGTAAAGAAAAATTTCATCCCCACCACCTGGATGAGTGGCGATCTACTACGGTGCGTTTCTCTCGCAACTTCTTTCCACGCACCACCAGTTTGTGGAATCAGCTACCCTCGGCGGTCTTTCCGAACCGTTACGACATTGGAACCTTCAAAAAACAAGCCTATACATACCTAAAAGGCCGGCAACGCTTCCGCGACTCCTGCGGTGTCGCGGTTGCCCGTGGGCGGCGTTGATTGCTTTCCATCAGGCGACATGCTTGCTCGTTTGCCCTCCTATCCCATAAAAAAAAATGAAATTAGGATTTAATTAGATCAGGGAGTATCTTTGCCTAGCCGCCTGTCCGGTAGTTATGATATTGGTACACGGGTATGCAGACCCCGACCCCCTGAGCTTCTTAAGAGTGATACTCCTTGTCTTCCGTTGCGGTAGTATCATATCCCTACCATCCAGTCTAAGTACATATTTCCTTTTCCCTGCTATTTCCCTTCTTCTCTATCCTTTTTCCTTCCTCTCCAATAATCCACGGTTTGTCATGCTAATGGATGCGTAGCTAGGGCCAAGCTTAGTCGCAATGGTGTCGACCGTCTCGGGATCGGGCTCCCCCGGGTACTATGGTGCTCTTCCTCAGCCTGCGGGGCTCTGCAGACCTCCATTCTCCTTTGCGGCTCGTGGGATTCACTATTAAGAATTTTAATAAACCTAATTTGTTTAAAATGACGGCGACGCGGTTCGCCACCCGTCACGTCCTGATTTCCCACGAGGGCGAGAAGCAGCTAACTGAGAGCCGTTTCGCTACGATGAATATGAGAGGAAGGATAGATGAGAAGATGGATGAGTGTGGAGGAAGCAAGAAGGTGTATATATAGTATACCGGAATAGTAGCGAATAGAGATCTGTGGTATCTGCCTACACCTACGGGAGGCAGGCGTGCCGTGACGATATGTATGTATTAGTGTTTAAACTAGACAACCTAGAAAGGTTAAATTATTTCTCCTAAATGAGAATATAATATAAGTAAGACATTCATATGGTAATATTGATGATAAAATACACATAAGACTACATTTACATTTATGGCACTTTGTGGCCGTGTCAGTAAATATGTGTCTTTGTTTCTCAATTGAATGACTACCTGGGACTCGTGTGGAGAATAAATATTGATAAAAGTGTGCGGATGTAACTGAGCAAATATTTATTTAAAGACATCACATAACGTTTAAAATTTATATACCAATATCATTCTACGGTTTCTAGGCATACATCGACGCATAAAAAGCGAAAACAAAATAAAAAAATATTCGGATCAGAAACAAATGCTGTGCCGAACGGTCTCAGTCTCACAGTAATACGAACAATAGAACATTTTGTACAGCGTTGAAACTGACCGTTTTTGAGTGATCAGATACAATTGTTTCGGTAATCTTAAAAGTTATTTTGGCTCTACTAGTATTACTTAGTATTATCGGAACGCACTCATTTAGCTTCTTGCTTTATCTGTGCGCTGTGCATACGCATCTATCCATGTGTAACTACTTGTCTGTTCTTCTGTTGCACTAATTAAAAGTTAAACTATTGCAAAGACTATTCTTTATCACATCCGCTATATTTCCTTCAGGCTCTGGTGGTAAATTTTCATTTTGCGGTTTATTAAGTTTTGATTTATTACGCCGATATATCCCACTGCTGGACAAGAGCCTCCCCGAGGACGATCTTATTGACTTCGTGATGAAGCTACCGCTGCCAGGGTCGGGAGGTCGATTCTCGTTTTAGAGTCTGGGTACATCGCAAAGCTGCACTAGAAATACATCCAGTGGGGATTGGTGGGACGTGATAATGTCCATTTCCCCATACAAATTGGTTTAATGCAATCCGAGAACTAGTTTATACAATTTTATATTAAGATTAAGATGTAGGGGTAACAGGTGTCATGGCAAAATTGGATGGATGAAAGACGACTGGCAAAAGAAATTTACGTTGCGGATATGGATGGAAGGATCAGTAGGGGAAGACCAAGGAGAACCCAAACACCTTGAATAAACTGCCGAAGCTCTTAACAAAGGCCAGGTCAAAAGTACCCTTAACCGGCGAGCTTGTAAGAAGAGAGTGATGAATGTTGATGAAGCAAAGAAAGTGTACCAAGATCGTAGGAGAAGGAGGTCTGTGGTCTCTGCCTACGCCTACGAGAAACAGGCGTGATGATATGTATGTATATATGTATTAAGATGTCGTGAGTTCGATTCTTATACTGAACAATTGTTGTGAAACATATTTTCCTAGAATTTAGCTATAATTGGAATTTTTAACAAAAACTATAGTAATATCGATCTATAGTAATAATGATGACCAATTGGCTCAGTGGCGGAGCCCACGGAGTTAATAATGGTTTCGGGTTCGAAACCCGCATTGGAATAAATATATGTACGGCCTACAGATATATCAAATTGCGAGTCTGGTTACCCCGTCAATCCGCATTGGACAAGTGTGGTGGGTTAACGTCCTTTCCTCCAGAAATGGAGAGGCCTGTGCTCAGCAGTGGGACATAAATATGCAATGGAAAAAAAAATTAATATCAAAACATTCTTCTTCCACCAGCATAACAGACCAAGATGAGTTTTGGCCTCCTCCACAATTCCATAGATCCGTATTATTGGCAGCATGGCTAGCCTAGATCTTCACAATGTCCTCTTCGATACAGTTATTCCACCTCTTTCTAAATCTTCTGCGTTGCCTTTTCTACTTTGGATTCCATTTGATCATCGTGCTGGGAGCACTGGCAACAGCCATCCATTACACATGACCAATCCAAAAAAATCATTGTAGGTACATTGCACAATCGTACAAAGGTTTACTTTATTTCAGAAATATCATATTTATGTATTAGGTATCCGAAGCATTATTATATTACATTACTATTATAACGTACACAATGAAGGCAGACCCTAATACATCTGAAATTACACGAAATGCCGCTTGTATGGCGCCATATGATTTTTTGGGATATTTATGTCGCGAGTATGGCGACATACGATTTTCATAAGATACTTTTGTCGCTAGTACGGCGACATACGTTCGCTAAGTGCTAGTATGTATTTGCTTAGTTACATGTCTACACGAGTACCGGGGATGTAAACTCGCCTGACAAGTGCGGCGGCGACGTGCAGCGCTGCGCAGGTGCCGATCGATACGGCAGTCCGCGCCGCATAACGTCTTTACACCGCACGTATATGCACTATTTCAAATCTTCTCATTTACAGCAACTAACTACGCACTAGCTATGTGCACAGTCAAAAGTTTTACACAGCTAAGATCCGCGACAAGCAAAACAATAACAGAAAATTAATAATGTGTGTTTTTCTACTGGATGAAGTGGATTTATTTGGAACTTAAACCAAAAACTTAACGAAAATCGGCCATTAATTCTCCACCCACCAACCACTACACACAACAACACCAAACACACATTACCACTTTTCCATCTTGTAAACGACACGTGTTTTTAGTAGACTACGGAAGACAACCGAAAAATGAAGATTTTCGGTTGTCTTCCGTAGAGTCTTCATCCACCAGAAAAAACACACATTAATTTTCTGTTATTGTTTTGCTTGTCGCGGATCTTAGCTTAGTAAAACTTTTGACTGTACACATAGATGATGGATTTCCGCAAAGTAACGCCTGACTCCATTAATACGCACTAGCTATTTGTACAATAGATTAAAAAATAACAGCCCCATGAACTGATTTAAGCTACTATATGACACTATATTTTACTGACATAGTTTTTTATTTATTATTACTTTATTTTGTTTGTGACAATTAACAGGTGAAGTCGGATGGAGCATAGTAGGTCTCACTTAGGCAGGCCCGCACTGAGACCTTCAAATTCGGAATACACATAATGTCATGGTGGCATATAATGTCTGTAGTTGACTGATATACTATATTTTTCTGATATAATAAGGAATGAAGTTGTAAGAGAACGATGTGTAGTAAAAACAGGTGTCGTGACTAAAGTTGAGAAAGAGATGCTTAGATGGTTTAAGCGCGTAGTTATCCATCCTCTGTATGAAAGACGATTGATAAAATAAATTTACGTTGCGGATGTGGATGGAAGGGTTGGTAGGGGAAGGACAAGGAGAGTATAGATTGAACAAAATGCCAAAGTTTTTAAAAAAGGCCAGGTCAAAAGTAACCTTATCCACGTGAGCTTGTATGAAGAGAGTCATGAGTGTGAATGAAGCAAAGAAATTGTGCCGAGATCGTAGTAGATGGAGATATGTGTCTACCCCTACTGCACATACGGGTACGTCCACACCTACAGAGGTATGGGATCAAGCCTCGGAGATGAACCCCACTGCACGCACAGCAACTTAAAGGGGCGACCGCCCCCCGATCCTAGATGCCACTGTTCCTTGCGGGTTTTGGGCGTCCTTTAACGACTTCGCGTCGTCGAGATGTGGCTGAACCTATTCCTACGTTAGGTCTGTCTTTGGCCCTCCCCCCTAGCGGGTGCCAGGCGGCGACAAAAGGATTTCGCGTGAGAGCGGGCGTCTTTCAGGTGGACGACCGGAGGAGAGCGTGGTTTTTTAGGTGTGAGTGTGGTCTATTATCGGCTCGGTCAAACATATTTCTAGTCAACCGGACCACACACTCATTGGATGCTCGCCATCCTGAGGAACCTCGCTATGACGTCATTACGTACATAGCGAGCCGCCCCTACGTTGGCGGGCAGTGAGAGATTGTGCTGGATCTGGAAGCATTTGTGCTGCGCCGGCCTGGTGGTCAGAGATCAATCAGGAGCGAACGTACGCCTTGTAGACCGACAGCTTCTTAGGCATAGGTGGACGGTGGACATAAGAATAGGATGAAGGACCGCACGCGCGGCTTTTGACCTCTACTGGAAACAGGTGTGATTATATGTATGTAAATTTTACTGCTTTTCGACTTCTATGCAATCATTTGAAAGAAAACTGGCTCGCTGGTAAATAGAACGTAAGAGTCTAAAAGTGATAAGAAACAAGTTTGATACAATAATGCTAATGCATTTTGTTTCAGTATTGCTTTATCAAAATAGTCTTTAGAAACCATAAGAAACAATTGTACCTACTAACCCCTCTCTCTTGAATTTGATTTTTTGTGTATTAAAAATTGGATCTATGTTTTCAAAATAACTTACTTATTTACTCCGCTGGCTCAGTGACGCGAAGCGGAGGATGCAGGACTTTCCTTTTTCTGCGCTAATTCTTGCCAACTGCTGGCTTAAAGTTCGCGCAGGTCAGCATCAACCTGATCTCTCTAGCGATATCGACACAAATACGCCCTTTTCAGACTCCGATCATCGTCCATTCGCGCAAGATGGTCGAGCCAACGAAGTTCATAATAAACAAATATATTTTTGTCTATTGTCTATGGGCGGCGTTGATTGCTTTCCATCAGGTGACACGTCTGCTCGTTTGCCTTCTTGTTCCATAAATGAAAATATTCTATAAATCCACTTCTTTTAGTAAAACACACATAATTATTTTTCTGTTTTTGTTAGCTTAACACAGATCTTAGCCAAGTAAAATTCTGACTGGCCACATAATAAGGAATTTCCGCAAATTATTTATTATATTATTATATGTATTATAATATGTATATATTT
Organism: Baronia brevicornis; assembly: GCA_031353405.1. Classification (NCBI taxonomy): domain Eukaryota; kingdom Metazoa; phylum Arthropoda; class Insecta; order Lepidoptera; family Papilionidae; genus Baronia; species Baronia brevicornis. The sequence goes on along the minus strand of JASFAT010003042.1, from coordinate 138,063 downwards.
TTTAACAATCAATTTTAAATCTCTTCTTTTAAACATAATGAAAAAATATGTACAATTTCAGTGATTTAAATACTATTTATAATAAACAGTATATATCTACTTAAGATAAGTACATGAAGGATGTATCTATGTACTCATATATTATCTTCTTAATTGTCGACGCGACTGTTCAGAACTACCAAGATGTTTGGATAGTGTAGTAGAACAACATCCACTTTTAACGGACAATTATAAAATGCCTTTACTTTTGTCGCGCGTAATTCTAGATTCAAATAGTATGTGATTGATTAGTCCGTGGAAATACCTGGTAGTCGTATTATATTTAAAATGACAAGGCCAGGTTTGACGTGCGTAGGTGCTATGGCATCATAAAATAAACTAGTCACATCAGTTAAGTAATTGATAAAATTTCACATTTATATATTATAGAAAGATATTATTATATGGACACTCAAAAGTTTCAAACGACTTTACATTGTCTTCCGTAGAGTATACTGTACCTAAAGATGCCTCGTGTTGGGGCGAAACACGTGTCGTTTACAAGGTGGAAAAGTGGTGGTGTGTGTTTGGTGTTGTGTATAGTGGTTGGTGGGTGGAGAATTGATGGCCGATTTTCGGTAAGACTTTTGGTTTATGTTCCAAGTAAAGTCCACTTCATCCACCAGAAAAAACAGACATTATTAATTTTCTGTTATTGTTTTGCTTGTCGCGGATCTTAGCTAAGTAAAACTTTTGACTGTCCACATAGTGATGGATTATCGCAAAGTAACGCCTGACTCCATTAATACGCACTAGCTATTTGTACAATAGATTAAAAAATAACAGCCCCATGAACTGATTAAAGCAACTATATGACACTATATTTTACTGATATAGTTTTTTACTTATTATTACTTTATTTTGTTTGTGACAATTAACAGGTGAAGTTGGAAAGAGCATAGTAGGTCTCACTAGGCAGGCCTTTTGATGGTTCTTTTTGACACATGTTAAAAAAGAAACGTTTTTCAATCCTCTGTTAAAAGAAAAATCGTTAAATTAAAAAAATACGCGTAAAAGCATATCAACACTATTAAAATATTTTAATAAATCGTTTTATTCTATTATATATTACATATATACCACACTCACGAATATAGATTTTGCACATATCGCTCTGGCATTCATTTTCTTAGACATAAAAATTTGTATACTTATTATTTTATGAAAAGTCTGAATTTTAACTTAGCTACGGAGAGACAACCGTTAAGTCTTCCGTAGTAGAGTCTACTATACCTGACGAGTAAGGTTCACACCACACGTTTTTGTCCGCCTATCTTGTGGCTAGCTAAGCAGAGAGGATAATGGAGGGCGAACCTGCATTTTTCTTAACTCCATACCCAGGTGCAACGTCCGGAGAGACGCAACGCCACCCACGTCACCACCCATCTATGGGCGGCATTGATTGTTTTCCATCAGGCGGCACGCTTACTCGTTTGCCCTCCTATACCATAAAAACTGTCAGCTAACTGCGTGGTCAACAACACGATAAAAAATGTTCGATGGCATTAAATAGACTATAATTTCCCCATATTTCTACCAATACCACTACATCTTTTTCATCCTGATTGGTTTAAAACTCGATCCCATACCAATGGAGCAAGGGATCGTCCCTATTATAAATGAATGCGGAATAAATACACGGAACACAAATGCATTGACAAATATGAACGCAGACGAGAAATTGGCACACGCCCATAAATCCACTTATTTCCATCGATCGCATCCAGAAAATGTGTACATAACACAACATGACTCGTGCAGTATCGACTGTAGACGATACAGCAGTAGAATATCATATATTTGTACAGTACCAGAATATCATAATCAATCTGTGGTTATTAATGGAGTCAGGCGTTACTTTGCGGAAATCCATCACTATATGGACAGTCAAAAGTTTTACTTAGCTAAGATCCGCGACAAGCAAAACAATAACAGAAAATTAATAATGTGTGTTTTTCCGTTGGGTTTAGTGGATTTATTTGGAACTTAAACCAAAAACTCTACGGAAGACAACCGAAAAGTGAAGACTTTTCGGTTGTCTTCCGTAGAGTCTACTATACCTGAAGATGCCTCGTGTTGGGGCGAAACACGTGTCGTGTACAAGATGGAAAAGTGATAGTGTGTGTTTGGCGTTGTGTATAGTGGTTGGTGGATGGAGAGTTGATGGCCGATTTTCGGTAAGTTTTTGGTTTAAGTTCCAAATAAATCCACTTAATCCAACAGAAAAATACACGATATTAATTTTCTGTTATTGTTTTGCTTGTCACGGATCTTAGCTAAGTAAAACTTTTGACTGTCCATATATCAATCTGTGGAACCAGCTACCTTCGACGGTCTTTCCGAACAGATACGACATTGGCACCTTCAAAAAACAAGCCTACATATACCTAAAAGGCCGGCAATGCTTCCGCGACTCTTGCGGTAATACGATTGTGTATGGACGGCGTTGATTGCTATCCATCAGGCGGCAAGATTGTTCGTTTGCCCCACTATCTCATAAAAAAAAAACATTTTAATTAAAATTGCTTAATCAAATTAAAAGCCTACAACATTTCTCAAATGACGGCAACGCAATGCCTATGGCGTTTTATATGTAGACAGTCAGAAATTTTACTTAGCTAAGATCCGCGATAAGCAAACCAGTTAAAAAAAACTGCGCGTTTGTCTTACTGGAGCAAGTGGATTTACAGAGAATTGTGTTTTATATGTCGAAGTTGTTTGCTTTCAAATCAAGCTATAGCTGCATAATTTAGTTTTGATTGAAGTCTTATATTATATTTACTTAATTATAACAAATCGTTGTCATAATTATCAAAATTCGTAACTCTATATATGGAGTGTGAACTACTATACGTGATAGCCTCTCACTGAATGTATTTAAAAGAAGAATTAAAGAACATTTCCTTTCAGTATAAAAAATTTTATATGTATATATTATGTGTATATTATGTATATGTATCCTCTTATTTATATAGTATTATATTATATATTTATAGTATTTATATGTTTATATATGTATGGTTTTATATAGTATGTATTGTTATGTATATTCTTATTATATTTTGTTGTTGTACACTTATTTCTATCCTTAAAACTCTCTTTCACTCCTGGGTTTGCTGGAAGAAAGCTCAATTTTGAGTTAACCTCGCCCTTGTACATCTTCTTTCCTTTTAATTCTTGTATGTCGTGTTTTGTGTACAATAAAGTATTAAAAAAAACTAATAGTAGGAATTTAATAAGAATAGTTTATATAAATATTTCTTAAACCAATAAGTTTATTTTTTGTTCCTGTAAAATTTACTCATATGGACTTATAATTCCGATAATAAGGCCATCGATACATCTGTTATTGCAGACATATTGTTATGAATGTTTTCGTATGGTGGGTATACATAATAAAAAAATGTTTTGGATTAAATGCACATCGGTATACCAAACAAACCTCAATTCGGACGCATTCCGCTAAACAATTCACATGTCTCTTGTCAAGAGATATTTATTTCATATTCCACAGCTCTTATGTGTATGTGTAGGCCTCACTTTAGGCGCGCCACCTAGCCCGATCTTCGGCTACACATATCCAGTCTCAGCCAGCCGCCCTGCGCAGATCGTCGCTCCATCTAGCAGGGGAGCGTCCACACTACGTTTGCCGAGTCGCGGTCTCCACTCCAGCAGTCGACTACTTGGAGTAGACGAGTGCTGGAGTGGAGACCTGGGATCGGTTCTCCGATAAACGTGTCCAGCCCACTGCCACTTCAGTCTGCTAACTTGAAGAGCTATGTCGGTGACTCTGGTTCTCCGGCGAATTTCTTCATTTCTAATTCAATCCACCAGTGAAACTCCGAGCATAGCCCTCTGAGCGACTTTGTCTGAGCTTGTCAAGGAGACGGACCGTCAGTGTCCACGTTTCGACACCGTAAGAGAGTACGGGCAGGACGCACTGGTTGGAGACTTTTGTATGTGTATATACATATATGTTGTATGTATTTAAATTTATATAATTAGATTTTAACTAAAACCTGCACCACTTTCAAACCAATTTTCTCAGTTTCGTCCGCAAGCTTAAGTCAAAAGCATTAAGTCCGCCTGTTGTACACTTCATGCAACATTTTAAATAAATAAATAAATATACATCTCACTGCTGGACACGGGCCTTCCGATCTCTAGAAAAACCGACATTAACCCACCACGCTTGTCCAAATGCGTATTGTCGTGGTAACCAGACCCGAAATAAATGTCTTTAGGCCATACATATATTTTATTCCGAAGCGGGCTTTTCTAGTAGACTCTACGTAAAATTACCGATACAACCGTCCGTATTAGAATTTTAAATGTATCTATCTGTAATGTGTATCTATCTTCATATACATATATTGTTAATAAGATTCGACTAATTTTAAAACTAAGCCTATCATAACAATCTAAACAAATAGCATATCATAGACACGGGTGATAAAGAAATATTGGTGTTTCGGTCTGTGAGGAGAGCATTTCCATTAATGTTAATGCTGACCGTACAGTATTCCGATAGAAAAAAAAAATCAACTTGCTATGCACTAGTAATAAAATCGATTCGTTACACTAAGTGCGGAGGTGCATACCTACGGACCACTCGTCCGCGGAGTCTCAACTAACATTCAAGGCCATCGCTTTATCAATATTTATTTACTTTTCGCTTAACTCCTGCAAAAAATGTAACGGTGATATAACTATAGGGTTTCGGTAATTTAATTATGCAGTTATTACTGTATAAACAAGTAAACTAATTTTATATTATTAACATAAGCTAATTCAATGAGTGTGATTAGTAGAGTCATGTGTTACTTTGCAGAAATTCATTCATTATCGGCCCACGGTAGTCCACCGCTGGACATAGGCCTCACCTAAGATGCACCACCTAGCCGCGCTAGCACATTTTCGGCTACATGCATCCAGTCTCTGCCAATCGTCTTGCGCAGATCGTCGCTCTATCTAGCAGGGGGACGTCTCACATTACGTTTTCCGAGACGCCGTCTCCATTTCAGCACTCGTCTACTCCAACGGTTGTCCGTACTCCGCAAACGTCTCCAGTCCATTGCCACTTCAGACTGACTGTAACTTGAAGAGCTATGTCGGTGAATATGGTGCTCCGGTGAATTACTTCGTTCCGAATTCAATCCACCAGAGAAACTCCGAGCATGATGATGCATGACCCTCTCCATAGCCCTCTGAGTATCTTTGAGCATGTGAAGCAGACAGACCGTCAGTGTCCACGTTTCGGCACCGTAGGAGAGTAAAGGCGGGACACACTCCTTGAAGTCTTTTGTCTTCAGGCCCTGGAGTATGGTCGACGAGAAATCCATTAATAGGATAGAAAATCAAATTTGATTTACAAAAAAAAATTCCAGTCATTTTTACGATTATGTCAATAGATAAAAACAGTTTTATTATAATGTCTGGTATACAATGATCAATTGTATGTTGTGTGTACATACATATCTTTATTAAATCAGTTGTGTGGACAGTCGAAACTTTTACTTAGCTAAGATCCGCGACAAGCAAACAATAACAGCAACTAAATTATGTGTGTTTTCCTGTTGGATGAAGTGGATTTACGTGGAACTTAAACTAAAACTTACCGTAAAACGGCCGTCAGCAACTCTCCATCCACCAAACACTATACACAACACCAAACACACACTACCACTTTTCCACCTTGCAAACGACACGTGTTTCGCCTCAACACGAGGCATCTTCAGGTATAGTAGACTCTACGGAAGACAACCGAAAAGTGACTTGCCATTACAATGGGCGCCATATATAAACAGCAGGAAAACACACATTATTAATTTTATGTTATTGTTCGCTTGTCGCGGATCTTAGCTAAGTAAAACTTTTGACTGTCCATATAGTGATGGATTTCCGCAAAGTAACGCCTGACTCCATTAATAAGTGTGTATTGAGTATGTACTGTATATTAATATGTGTAACTGGCGGATGAAATAAACGTATCTGTCCGTATGTCAATTATTGTAGCGAGTGAAATGTGTACATCCGTTCCCCGGGAGCGTCCTTGAGGAGGGCCATCAGATATAAATAGACGATACCTGTTTCTGGCGGTTACGTTCCCTGTCACCTTCGCAGTCTCCTTCGAATGGTCGTCGTTATGCAGTAAGGAGACATTTCCGTTTACGTTAATAATTGTTTGGTATTGCGTAAAGCTATTACCATTTGGCTCATCGGGAGTACCGCCTAACGTGTCAGTTGCCGCAAGTTCGATCCCCGCATCGTACATAAGTAGAAGATGATTAAATCTTCTATATTCTTCTCCAAAGCAGCAATAGCTCAATCGGCAAGCTTCAACCTCAAGATCTGAACGTCGTGAGTTCGTATCTTCCACTGGACTATTGATGTGAACCGTATCTCGATGGTTAACAAGAATTCTAGTACCCAATATTAAAAAAAAATCTATGAAAAAAATTGTTACTTAGGGTAAAGAAGAATTTGGACCAAATAACTTATGGCGTTATAAATTAAACAGTTCACGCTTCAGATAAATCACAGCTGTCATCAGTTGACTGCCGCCTACCGAGTCAATGGTCGCGGGTTCGAACCCCGCATCGGAATAAATCATATGTATGGCCTAAAGACATTTATTTCCGGTCTGGTTACCCTGACTATACGTACATCTGAGCACATCAAGACCTGAAGATGCCTCGTATCGAGGCGAAACGCGTTGTTTGTTGTGAAAAGTGATATTGTGTGTTTGACGTTGTCAACGATATTAACCATGGCGAGGTGTCTGAGGATTTATTGACAGCCGTTTCCCGGTGAGTATTTCATGCAACGCACAATATTATTTTTCTGATTTTTGTTCGCGGATCTTAGCAAAGTGAGATTGACTATCCATCTTTGTATCAACGTCCATTCTTCCAAGGGAACCGGTAACGTTTTTCACTACTAATAATAATTCTTTATTTGCATAATGTGAGGTGTAACAAGATAAAAATGACATTTAAAAGTTCCATCACATTGCCACTTCCAAATCCAATATCAGCCCGTGGCAGTCCACTGCTGGACATAGGCCTCACCCAAGGCGCGCCACCTAGCCCGATCTTCGGCTACACGCATCCAGTCTCTGTCAGCCGCCTTGCGCAGATCGTCGCTCCATCTAGCAGGAGGGCGTCCCACACTACGTTTGCCGAGTCGCGGTCTCCACTCCAGCACTCGTGTACTCCAACGATTGTCGGTTCTCCGACATACGTGTCCAGCCCATTGCCACTTCAGTCTGCTAACTTGAAGAGCAATGTTGGTGACTCTGGTTCTCCGGCGAATTTCTTCATTTCGAATTCTGTCCACCAGAGAAACTTATAACATTGCCACTTATGGCGTACAAATTTTATTAATTATTTATAATGTCTCTACATAAGCTATAGACACAGATCTAGATACATAAGTCGCATATGGTTACAAGGCATTAAATTTAAAATTATTAATAAATAAAAAATTATCAATAAAGTGTTACATTCTTATTAAAATTATAATTGATTAATCAATACGTATGTAACATTCGATCCAACTTTTAAAGCCAAAATTACATACATTCGATCCATCCTTTAAAGCAAAAAAGTCGTTAGCAATATAAATATTGCCACTTATTAGCCATTCATATAGTCTTTTTTTTTAAAATTTCAATACATTACGTGTACAAACGCCTCATACGTAAAAATGTTTCACGTTGAATCGGGAACAAAGATTGATGATGTCCTTTGCCTTGAATCAGGAAATGAAGGCATTACGTGTGCGATGCTCGGCTTAAATTATATCACGTTACATTGTATAACACGGCGTGTTGCGAAATCAAACTGCGCAATGTATAAGGCTCCTTACAGACAGACATTTTGTTTAAACAGAAATTAAAAGCAAAGCCTGTGTATACCTTAGCCAAATTAGGCTAAGAATACATGTAAACAAACCGCTTTAGGCCTTTAATAAAAATAATATTCTTTATTTCAGACACATTTGTTTTGGTCCATAAATTTTTGTGTTAGTATTATATGCAAATACCTTTAAAAATACATACATATCATCACGCCTATCTCCAGTAGGGGTAGGCAGAGACCACAGATCTCCATCTGCTACGATCTCGGCATACTTTCCTTGCTTCCTCCACACTCATTATTCTCACTCTCTTCCCGGTTAAGGTAAAGCCCGCCGGTTAAGGGTACTTACTCTTGACCTGCCCTTTCTTAAAATCTTCAGCAATTTGGTCAAGGCATGTTTTCCGTGGTCTTCCCCTACCTCTCTCTTCCAGACACATTTGCAACGTAAATTTCTTTTGCCAGTCGTCTTTCATCCATCCTCTCTATACACCCAAACCACCTAAGCATCCCTTTCTTAACATATGACACAACACCTTCTTTTACTTCACATCGCTGTCTTATATTTTCATATCTTATTCTATCAATCAAAGTTACACTACACACACAACTTTAAAAATTATGTCAGTAAATCATATATATATATACTTATATTATTTATTACTACAATATTTTCATTCAAATTAAAGGCGATTTAGCTGTTTTAAAAGGCGCGAGTTGAATCTAGCAACAACGGTTTCCATTACAGGGTTGGAGCTATTTCGTACTGAATTTTTTTAAAAATATTGGTCTACGTGATGAAATGAAATACGTAAATTGTTTAGTTTTAAATTCATATTTTATTAATATGAGTAAGCTTTTTATAGAAACAAAACACTAATTTCTCATTTTATTTTTACGTATTAATAGAGGCGAAGCTGATTTGAGCGAACTTCGGGCGGTGGCGGATTCTCGTATTTGAAGCCAAGACATACTTTGAATCGCTGTGCCGGCTTATTAAATATTATTATATTCATGTTAAGTCTGCGAGCAGCTTTATTCCGACAACGTCGCATCAGTGAGTGCAATGAGCATGCGCGTCCGACTCCACCTTGACCTTACCCCCGGCGACCCCACCACCCTCGGGAGTGGGGGCTTAAGTGCTGATGCAGACATACGTTGTTATAGAGATGTTCAACGAATTAAAGACACTGGCAAGACAAGAATATTTGGCTATCTTAATAATGGTGTGGTAAATAGAATAACAAATAATAAAAATTAAAATCAAATCATAGGCTTACACAATAAAATACAATACGGGGACATCCACCCCCACAGGGGTGTGGGATCGAGCCTCGGGGATGAACCCCACTGCTCGCGCGGCAACTCAAAGGAACGATCGCCCCCCCTCCCCCGGTCCTAGATGGCGCTGTTCCTAGCTGCTTTTGGACGTCCTTTAACGTCTTCGCGTCGTCGAGATGTGGCTGAACTTACTCCTACGTTGGATCCATCGCTGGCCGTGCTCTCTCGAGGGAGCCAGTCGGCGATAGGAGGATTTCGCGTGGGAGCAGACGTCCCTCAGGTGGACGAGGTCCGCGAATCGCTGAGTAGGAAACGTCGATTGTTTATATTTCGATTGTATTGATGTACACACCCTGTTCCCATCAAGTCTTCAACGCCATTGGCATTCGGCTCACGCTAATCTCTGGTACATGCTAAGTTGCGGAATTCCGTGAGAAATATGAACAGTAACAATAACAAGAATAAATTAATTTCTTGTACGGCCCGGTACCATTTGAGCCACGGCCTAGTATCGGTCCGCGGCCCGGGGATTGGGAACCACTGCTATATATTGAAGCAAAAAAGCGAAAACGCTGTAAATCACACAGATGTCAATAAAATATTGCATATTCAGTTAAGAAGAATACTGCGTTGAATGGTCTGAGACTCACAGCTCTGCGATAAATATAAAATTCTTTATACATACACTTTTCTTACAGATACAATACAATAGACATTCATTACAGATACAATTTTTTCAGGAATCTTAAAAGTTTTTTTGGCCCTGGTGGTAAATTTTCATTTTACGGTTTACTATTTATACGTTTTCACTTTTTGCGTCGATATGTAAGTTATATGTCTGGACTTGAGATTGGGGACTCGGGGAGGGAAGCTGGTGTGAGTGGGATCCGACAGGTGCCGAGAATGTCTGGTGTGAGTGGGATCCGACAGGTACCGAGAATGTCGTATCTCTACAAAGCACCCAAGATCACAACTGCAATACTTTGATGGTGAAGTATTCAAGAATGCAGGTAACAGCCAGTCCGATATTTCCGCGTCCTTGTCGTATTCCCCGGGACCTTCTGCGACCATACTTCGTGCATATATACCATCCAAAATCATCACAGATATAAGGGCGAAAGGCGAGGGAATGGCGCCTTTAAACCATTCACAGCTCAGTAGGGACGACACATAAAAGTATACCACATAAATATTTATTCCGATGAATCATACAAATCGCCTTGACTGCGCCATTTGAGTCGCCAAAGTTATAGTGTGGTTTGTTTGGTTTGGCAATCAACCTTTTCTGTAAGCCTAAAGCTTTGAACTACTAGGGAAAAGTTCCCCTTCGATCTTTCAGTTATTTTAATCCAATACCATGCATCCGCGGCTTTAATTATAATTATCCAGGTCAACACGCTTGGAATCGCCTTGAGGTACCTACCTTATCATTAGGAGTTTGGCAATCATTACAGCTATTTGAACTTATGACACTGAAGATCGGAATATTATATACCTGGCTTAAGTTCTTTGGTAATTATTAAAAAAAAACACCCACACACAAACGATTATTTGAAATGAGTATAATATGTATTGACGACCAATTGGCTCAGTGGCGGGTCCCCCCGCCAAACGAGACAATGGTCACAGGTTCGATTCCAGCATCGGAATGAATATATGTATGTATGACCTACAGATATTTATTTCCAATCTGGTAACCCCGCCAATCCGCAAGCGTGTGGATTAATGTCTGTTCCCTCAGAAATGGGGAGGCCCGTGCTCTGTACATATATGTATGGGGCTGTGAAAAAAAAATATATATATAGAAAGATATATATATATAGTCAAACTCACTTTGCTATGATCCGCGAGCACAAATCAGAAAAAAATATCGTGTTTTTGCGAAGTGGTGTACTTGCTATTTTAATTACTACGAAAATTACAATGATAACTAAATTTCTATGTCCGAAATTGTTTCCAGAACAATCCCTCTATTATTTCTGGTTCTCCAGTCCCTAGCCCTTCGCCCGGCACGATTTACAGGCGTTCGATCACTCGGGTCACATATTTGACCTACAAACCTATCGTTGTCATCTCGTTTGTTTCTTTGTGACCCAAATTATTTTTGACGAGCTTTTACCCACGTTTTATGTAAAAGGATTTTCGAGTTATATATATATTTTTTAAAAGGAGGTCAAAGTGGGCGAGAATAATGGATGTCGGTTTGTGTGAAGACCTCTTCAAAAAAAATTTGATACATATTTCTCATTCATTGAGCAGAGGAACTGATTTTCTGCCACCGCCCGACCCACTCGAGAAATGCAGCGCGGCTTGAACTTAAGCGGATTATCAGTGTCCTCGTTTAGGCACCGTAAGAGAATATAGGAGAACCAACTGGTCGAAGTCTCGTTCTTCAGACTCTGGGGTCTGGGCGACGACAAAAAAAATAACCAAACAAAGTTTCTGGAATATTCCATTGGTAATAAAACGTTACGTAAGCGACGAAAACATTACCTAAACAACTCAAATGGTGGATGGATTGAATTTATAATAAAAAACATCAGGTGCAGAACTGACGTAAAATCTCCGGAGACAAATTTATAATACCGATGTTTACTGGCCAAAAATAAAATCGATATAACGAGGCCGCACACGTATGTACTCGTGATGGTTACAATACTGTTGCTATAAAGCATTTTTGATTGAAGTTGACTGGCTGAATGGAAACTTGACCTTTGTCGTAAAGATGATTAATTTAGTCAGGCGTTGAACTTTTTCCCGCCAACTTACATCGGTGACGTTGTGTTTTTTATTTTATTTTCATAATATTATTATCAAATATATTTTTTAATTGTGGTTGCATATTGTACATAGATAGAATTATACATCGATTGAGGCGTGTAAGTGATTAGAAATAAATGGTTGTATCGTGATTTTTTTAAGTTGCCTAAAAAAGTCCATAGGTTTCGGTAGAATAGCCACCATTTTATCAAGACGTAACGTGACACAGAGATTTAATATTATTATATTTTACTTGACACTGGCATAATAGTTATAAATAACTGCCATCAAAGAGCAGGAGTTAGGCGTTAGTTTACAAAAATCAATTGTTATGTGGACAGTCAGAATTTTATCATGGCTAAGAGTCGCTCAGAGAGCTATGCTCGGAGTTTCTCTGGTAGATATGATTCGGAATGAACAAATCCGCCAGAGAACTAAAGTCACCGACAAAGCCTTTCGAATTAGCAAACTGAAGTGGCAATGGACTGGTCATTTTTGTCGGAGATCCAACAATTGTTGGGGCAATCGAGTGCTGGAGTGGAGACCGCGTCTTGGTAAACGTAGTGTGGGACGCCCCCCGGCTAGATGGTGCGACGATCTGCGCAGGGCGGCTGGCCGAAACTAGATGCGTGGCGAAGATCGGGCTAGGTGGCGCTTCATGGGGAGGCCTATGTCCAGCAATGGACTGCCGCAGGCTATTGATGATGATGATGATGAAGATCCGCGTATAATAATAAAATATATATTATATTTATACACCTACATCGAATAAGTATGAGTTTTACAAGCTGATCTGCTGATCTGCTGCTGTGGCCTGAACGTGATTTCCTGGTAAATGAACTTGACATCTAACGTTTTAATAATCAGTGCGTAGATAAAAGAATCAGCATCTTAAATGTTAGCCATGCGTGAATAGGCGAGATCGGCAAAATAAAAAGGCCTCATAGAACATCGGTGTTAAATTGTAACATTTTCCTGTTACCGCGTTTCATAAAAAGCAAATTCATTCATAATCGGCCACCATATAATCAGAACGTAACGTGATCACACTACAAGATGCTTGTAAACTTTTTAATTTGTATTTGTCACAATGAGTTTTACCTACTTAATTCCTATAAACGAAAATACACATACAGACTTTCGGCGTGAATTTTCGATAATAATATAAAATATTATTATTAATCAGACGACAAGGGTTCAATTGGTTGAACTATGTTAGTAATCTAATTATATACACTACATCTAAGCACTAACAATAGCACATCATCATCATCATCACATTTCTATATGTTTATATTAGTTTCCAGAAAAAACCGCCGCGATTTTACTTACTTGTCATTAAATAATGACTAGCAAAAAAAAAATAAACAGAACGTGTTACGGCACATTACAATTATACGTTAATTACATTTCTATAAGTTTATATTATATTAGTCGCCAGAAAAAACCTCCGCGATTTTTCGCTGTAGCAAATGTTCATGGCCAGACAGTTAAGCTTACTTGTCATTAAATAATGACAAGTAAAAAAAATAAACAGAGCGTGTTAGGGCACATTACAATTCACGTTAATTACATTTCTATACGTTTATTTTATATTAGTCGCCACAAAAACCTGCCGCGATTTTTCGCTGTAGCAAATGTTCATGGCCAGACAGTTAAGCTTAATTGTCATTAAATAATGACTAGCAAAAAAAATAAACAGAGCGTATTAGGGCACATTACAATTCACGTTAATTACATTTCTATACGTTTATATTATATTAGTCGCCACAAAAACCTGCCGCGATTTTTTGCTACAACGAATGACCCGTCGCCAGATGGATAATACTTTCTTGTCATTAAATGATGACTAGCAAAAAATAAAGCGCGTTAGAGCACATTTAAATTATACGTTAATTAATAGTATACGTTTATATTAGATTAGTATCCAAAAAAAAATCCGCGATTTTTCGCCACAGCGTATGTCCCGTGTTTACGTAACGTACCACAAACGCAAGACAGCAAAAAAAAATAAACAAAGCGTTTTAGGGCACATTAAAATTATCCGTTGTCGAAAATCGTCTGGATCTAAAATTAGTCTTTATCTGTGTTAACTTTCGCTATCGCTTTTTGGCGCGTCGCCAGTGGGCTCGCGTCACACAGCAAAGCGTTTCGTACGTACGCCACGTAACGCGTAAATATCACGTAATAGTAGGTCGGGATACGTATACATACGGTCGACCTAACTTTCCTCGAGATTTCCGCCGACTGTTCACGAGTAAAAAGGTACCGTATTTTTCCGACTGCAAAACGTACTGGTCGATATTTCTAGAAAAATATATTTTAATGTTAATTTCGGGCCGTAAATATTCATTCGTGGCACTTTGAATTACAGTCCAGTTTCCTATGTAAAAAGGTGCATTTTATAGTCCGAACAAAGTAGCGGTAGAGTCACGCTGCAAACGAATACTTTGTCAAGAATGGCATAATGTTTGTCTGTAGCATAAATGGGCCGGCTCGCCCGCGGAAATACCACACTCCCGCAGAAAGCCGGCGTCTGAGTGGTAGCTTAGCTACTGCGCTTCGTCCGGTGAGCGGTTGAGTTCCGGAAGCCCGAGCCCCCTCCCCCTTCCCATAATGACACTTTCCTCCAGGGCCGGCAACGCTTAAGCACTGCCTATGGCGCTGCAGTTGTTTATGGGCAGCGTTGATTAAATTTCCATGAGATGAAACGCCTGCTCGTTTGCCTTCCTATCCCATAAAAAAATTACACACTTGACGGAGTGGTCCTGGTTATGGATTGTCTCATCGGTTGGTTGCGGCGTTTACAAGATTTCTCCATCTCTCTCTATTTTTTTGTTATAAATCCAACCTCTTATAAGTTATACAGATATTATTATAATACGTTAAGAAAAAAGTGTACTGTTTTATAATTTTTTTGCAAACCTTAATACTTAATACAGTTGATTGTATAAATAATACAAAAATGATTTCTTTCTCCTCTTTTGGTTGTATTAGTTTTAAAAAAAAGGCTTTCAATATATGAAGGTCACAGGTTCGATCCCCGCATCGGAATAAATATATGTATGGATTATAAATATTTATTCCGAGTCTGGTAACCCCGCCAATCCACATTGGACAAGCGCGGTGGGTTAACGTCCGTTCCTCCAGAAATGGAGAGGCCCGTGCTCAGCATTGGGACATACATGGGCTGTTAAAAAAAATTTTGTTGGAATGGAATGCTTAAGAAGAACTCTAGAAATATAAAAAAGCACTGCTTGTCATAAAAACACATATCTACCTACGTGTGTAATCATTCAAATATATAAAGCAATGTAGAAATCTATTACAATCCGAGACCACAAAGCGTACATAAATCTTCCAAAGCGTGAAATCATGTACAAGTATTTCCGACCACCTGTGCCATCAAAATCAGCGGCAATGCATTCGTCTATTACCAACGGCGTTGTTATTTTAGCGACGATTCTCTTTTAGCCGCGGACCGCCTCCTTAGCGTTTATTTTATGTCCTCTGTAGGTGGTATATTAAATACATACATACATACATACGTATCGTCACGCCTGTCTCCCGTAGGTTTAGGTAGAGACCACAGATCTCCATACGCTACGATCCCGACACACCTTCCCTGCTTCCTTCACATTCATCTATCTTTTGATACATACTTCCTCTAACATTTATCGTAGCGAAACGGCTCTCCTTTCGACGCTTTTCGCCCTCGTGGGAATCAAGACGTGACGGGTGAAGAATCACGTCGCCGTCATTTTTTAATAAATTAGGTTTATTACGTTTCGTCATAGTGAATCTCACAAGCCGCAAGGGATGGAGGTCTGCCCCAGCAGAGCCCCGCATGCTGAGGCACTATAGTATATTAAATATTTTATAATAAAATAATTAAAAACAAACGTGTTCAGTTTACACGCAGTAAACGGTGAGAGCTTCAGTAAACTAAACTTCGAGAGAATGAGACGAATGCAGGACTTTAACATAAGTGACGTTGTGTTTTTATTTGATTTCCATATTTTTATGTTATTACCAGTTATATTGTTTGTGGCAGCGTATTATACAATATAGTTTCATTTAGGCGTGTAAGTGAAGTGATATGAAATAAATGCGTATATATCGACTTTTAAGCTGACTGTAAAAGTCCATAGTAGGTTTTGGTAGAATGGCCACCATTTTATCAAGACGTACTTGATAAAATGGTGGCTAACGTGTCAGGCTGACTAGTACATTTCAAGATACTTGATGTTATAATTTTTTACTTGACACTGGCATAATAGTTATAGATAATTGCAAAAAAAGAGAAAAAGACGATATATATTTTGATATTTGTAGGGTTTATTTATTAAAATATTTTGATAAAAACTTGTATGCTTATTCAAATTTTTATTAATAACAGAGAGTCTATTCACAGAGACCACAATGGGAACAATGACAGTGGAATCAACATGCCACATGGCGGAAGAGATCAATGTATTTTATTCGTTTCTTTTTCGCTTTTATCTTACTTATCATTACGTATCGTACATTACTTATCATGCGGAACACTAATATCCACTATCATTGTCACGCGGAACACTAATATCCGCTATCATTGCCTTGTGTGTAGTTCGATCCACTATCACAGTATCAGGCTTATTGGAAATAATATGCCGATCCGTGATAAAGGATCGATCCTAGTAGCACGACTGTTTTCGAGAACTGACTTTGGATCGTATTTATAATAAGGTACATCCTGCTCGCATAGATCGTATTTAATTGCAAGATGCTGTTACACAATTCTGGCTACTTGGTTATTATTATAACCTTGTAATATATCATCGAATCAACATTAACCTCTTGGGCACGATGCGTCACTATTCTTTTCTTCTGCTTTCGTGAATGTTCTCTTTCTGGTCGACTCTTTCGCGAATGTTCTCTTTCTGATCGACGCACCACTATAGTGGCTTTAGCGGATGTCATCTTTCTGAAAGATGCGTCACAATAGTGGCGCACTCTAGTAACACACTCGTTAACCTTGTAAATTAAATAATCATTTTTGTATATTGTTGGAAGGCAGACGAGCAGGCGTATCTCTTGCTTAGAAAGCAACCAACGCCGCCTATAAACATCCACAATGCCATAGGCAGTGCGGAAGCGTTGCCAGTCTTTAAGGACAGTATCATTATGGGAGGGAACTCACCGGACGAAGCGCGGTAGCTAAACTACCACTCAGACGCCGGTTTTCTGCGTTACTTGTTTTGTCTTCACATCTGCCGTACAGAGAAACAGCCCCGTGCAAAATTCAGTGGTGCTTAAGAGGTTAATCAAAGCATTTCAACCAGGAAATATATATATCATGATCATTTTTACAACAGGAACCTATTTAACGAATTCGGACTTCAAGGTCCAAGCGCTGACCCCAAAAAGTTATCAAGGAGCGGTCCAATCAGTGCGTCGAACGTTCGGAATGCGCTCAGCAACAAGAGATAAGTGTTAGAGACGGTCGAAACTTGGCTAGTAGCGTAGTTTACTATACCCTATGATAACCTTTATTACCCAATGTACCGATATAAGGTTACTCATTCGCTATCATCGGGCACGTGAATGTATCAGCGATTGGGGCAAAGTTCGCATTGTCAAGATAAACCGGAGGAGATTCGAATGGTATTTTTAAACCTTTTATTACTGTAAAGAGTTTATCTAAACTGATTGCATGGAACGAAATTTAGTTCTAGAAATGTTAAGGGTCAATATTCGTCGGTTCCGTGCTTTTTGTTGGGCTATTTGTTTTGAACTATATTTTCTTAGACTAAAAAAAATATTGGCTTAATTGCAACGATTGACAAAAAATCTGGAATTCTAGTACAATAGCCAATTGTAGGTTCTAGAACGGTGGATTCTACTTGGCTCCCGCTTAACATTATCTTGACTGGACTATTGAGAACTATTGAGAACTGACACTATTGGAATATTGAGAATCACATTTTCCTAACAGAAGAACTATAGGTGTACTTCGTTGGTTCGATCCCTACTATTGAGCTATTTGTTGTGAACCATATTATCTTCGTATAAGAAATATTGGCTAATTGTAATGATTGACAAAAAATCTGGAATTCTAGTACAATAGTCAATTGCAGATTACAAGATTTGAGTTCTAGAACTGGGTACATCGATTCGGTTCCACTATTGGACTATTGAGAATCACATTTTCGTAACAAAAGAACTGTCGGTGTACTTAAAATGGTTAACAAAAGTTCTAGAGTTCTAGTACTATAGCCATTTACATGCAGGTTACAGGATTTGAGTTCTAGAACGATGGTTTCTATTTGTCTACCGCTTCGCAATGTCTAAAGACAAACGAGCTAGCGTGTCGTCTGATGGAAAGCAATCAATGCCGCCCAAACACATATATAGGCATTGAAGAGTTGCTGATCATTGTGAAATGTGTAGGCTTATTTTTTGAAGGTTCCAATGTCGTATCTGTTCGGGGCAGAGCTGTAGGTAGATAGTTCTACAGAGCAGTAGTGCGTGGAGGGAAGCCTCGGGAAAAACGCACTGTACTCGATCCTGTGTGTATGCGTGTGTGTGTAAATGTGCAAGATGACGACGTCCCCGTGACAAAGCGAATCTATTCTTACGCAGAATAATTTTAAATTTCCTCTCATTTAGATCTAAAAATATTGTACGGACAACTCTCAATCCACTCCCACCGGCGGACTGAAATAGATTAAAAGGGGAATAAACAAATAAGATGCTAGGAAAACATAACGCAGTAACAACAAGTCGATAAAGTAAATTATTTGATAAGTAAACATGGTAGTGTGCTGTATGTTGAGGTGCTGGAGGATTTGCTGACGGCCCATTTCTTGGTAAGAATTAGACTTGCAATTCCTTTTACACTTCTTCGCAAACACACAATATTATTTTTCTCATTTGTGTTCGCGGATCTTAGAAAATTAAGTTTAACTGTCCATATTTATCCGTCTACTAGTGATGTCTCGTGTGGTTGCAAATTGTTTTATAAAGAAATAATTTGTATCGTAGCGGTAGAGGCTTGGGTGCCAAAAATCCGACGGCGTCCCGCTTCTGTGGTGTGACGCCCATGGACCGGGCACCGCGAAGTGTGCACTTTGCACACTCGATAGTCTTCCATGTTCGGATGTCTTCCACAGCCACTTTGTGATTGTCACACATGTCACGTCATGAATGTCACACAATGATCGACAATCATTGCGTGAACGCCGAAAATAGTCGACACGCGTAAACACAGGTCGTCGCACGAACACCGATTATATTCAGTATCTGATACAGAGATCGTTACGCGAACGCCAATTATATTCAGTACCTGATATAGAGATCGTCCCGCGAACGCCGATTATATTCAGTACCTGATACAGAGACCGTCTCGCTAACGCCGATTATAGTCGGCACCCGTACACACAGGTCGTCTCGCGAACGCCAATTATATTCAGTACCTGATACACAGATCTTCTCACTAACGCCGATTATAGTCGGCACCGATACACACAGGTCGTCGCGCAAACGCCGATTATATTCAGTATCTGATACCGAGATCATCACGCTAACGCCGATTATATTCAGTACCTGATACAGAGACCGTATCGCTAACGCCGATTATAGTCGGCACCGATACACACAGGTCGTCGCGCGAACGCCAATAATATTCAGTACCTGATACAAAGATCTTCTCACTAACGCCGATTATAGTCGGCACCGCTACACAGGTCGTTTCGCGATCGCCGACTATAGTCGACACCCGTAACTAAAGGATAAAATGGTAGCATATTTTCCATTTACGGTCCACGTAGCACGGAATGACTTAAAAAAAAGACCTGATAAGTCTTGATGTATTGAATTGGCAGTCTGTATGTAGACCACTTCATGTTATTTAACTCTTGATTGATTCTAATCGATAGCGATTGGACGTTCGCTGACTTACTGTGGGTGCAGATTCAATATAATAGAAGTATTATATTGGGACGTTGTAGTATGAAACGTTACGTTTTTTAAATGGAATCGAAAGGCAAACGAGCAGTCGGGTCACCTGATGGTATGCAACGAGCGCCATAGACTTCCGCAGCGCCACAGGCAGTGCAGGAGCGTTGCCGTCTTAGTGTCGTTAAGGGGGGGGGGGACAAGTAGCGGAGGGGGAGGAGGGGAGGGTATTGGACACAACCACTCACCGTACGAAGCGCGGTATCTAAGCTACCACTCAGACTCCGGTTTTCTGCTGGAGTGTGGTACTTCTCCGGGCGAGCCGTCTGATCAACGCGCCATTATAGTGGCTTTCGCGGACGTCTTATATCTGAACGACGTGCCTATATAATGGCTTTCGCGGATGTCTTCTTTCTGAACGACGCGCCACTATAGTGGCTTTCGTGGACGTCTTCTTACTGAACGACGCGCCACTATATTGGCTTTCGCGGATGTCTTCTTTCTGAACGACGCGCCTCTATATTGGCTTTCGTGGATGTCTTCTTACTGAACGACGCGCCACTATAGTGGCTTTCGCGAATGTCTTCTTTCTGAACGACGTGCTACTATAGTGGCTTTCACGGATGTTTTTTTTTCTGAACGACGAGCCACTATAGTGGCTTTCGCGGATGTCATCTTCCTGAAAGATGCGCCACTATAGTGTAGTATCCCCACTCGCCCACCGTTTAAATTAAATAATCATTTTCACATTTGATTTCATATTTGTTTAGCCCTCAAATTTGCCGTACAGAAAAACAGCTCCTTTGCAAAAGGTAGTTGTGCCTGAGAGATTATGGAAGGGGGAGGGTATTGGACCTTCGGCTTTCAGCAGTCTTCGTCCGAAACAAGGTAACACGGTAATATGCTACCTTACGCCGATATTCTATAAAGGTGTCGGTTAGGGTTATTGTACTTTCCTATCAAGCCGGCCCATGTGTACTAATATGATTCTATTACTATAATAAACAGCTTTATTTAATGCAAGTCACTCACCTAAGCACATAAGCGTCGACTTGCTCGCTCTGCGTGAAAGATATGATTTCACAGCGGACTATCTTCAGCACGCTCTCCCACTGTTGCCTGTACCAAAAAAAATTGAAATATAGCACAGTAAATGACACAGATGCCAAAATAAGTTATTGCATATTCGAATTTAAAAAAAAACACTGAGTCTCACAGCTCTTGTAATTTTTGTACAGTGTTGATATTGACTGTTTCTGAGTGATCAGATACAGTTTTTTTAGAAATCTTAAGTTTTTTTTTACTCTGATAGTAACTTTTCATTTTGCGGTTTACCAGGTTTTCACATTTTTTACATCGATATAAATAGACTTTTCCGGCCAAATTATATCAGTGATAATGTGTGTTTGTTTCATTTTCATAATCTTATGTTTTTATCAGGTATACGCCAACCACATCACCACAATTAAACAATGTGTTTAATTGTGGTGGCGTTTTGTACAATATAGTTCGAAAAAGGCATATAAGTTGAGTGATGTGAAATAAATGCTTGTATTACTTTTTAAGTTGATAGGTTTTGGTTGCTAAAGATTAAATAGCTGAGATTTTATCGCGACATAATGTGACAAGCTGTCTAGTACATTTCAAGATGTTATTATATTTTACTCGACACTGGCATAATAGTAATAGCTTATTGCTATAAAAAATACAACACTATAAATATTACACAAAATAATCAGTTCTGAATAAAATTCCTTAGTTATTTTTTTATATGAGTCACCTGGTGGTGAGTGATTATAGCCCCTATGGACAAATCTTAATAATGGATAAAATGGGAAAAAATGGGGAACAAAGGAAATGAATATGAGGTTATCCTCTGGATCCCCAAACTCACCATATGAAATAAGATATCATATGCAAAATGTATGGTACTTTGCTTGTTGGGGCAGCTCATTCATGATGGAATGGGTCAATGCAGTCTATTACTAGGGAAATCCCACCTCAAAGACAAACCATCAAAACAAGCACATATTTTCTTTATAAATATATATTTAAAAAAATATTATATATATTTTTGATGACTCACATTATTTTGACATACATAAAAATCCAAACTTGTCCCGTTAAAAGATGAGGATAAAAATTTTTCAGAACACAATGAACAAACAACCAGAAAAAAGTAGAAAGGTTAAACAGGTTCCAGAAACTTTCGAGTGAACCTTAATAACAGTTAATTAACTTTTTTGGAGTCGTGGAAACTTGAAGTTTCCTAGCATTCTGATATAGAACTGGTTATACCAGCAACCGGGAAATAATGGGATTAAATTATGGTGAGATACCATAATGGTAACTTATTGTTTTTGTAACAGCTTATAAGAACATTTTAGATAAACATTTCTTTAAATTTTCCAAAAGTATTTAACAATTTAATTTTCTTTGTTTATAACATATATTAAGTATAACTTAAATGATGTATCAATCGAACAACAGCCCATAACAATTCACTGCTGGATGTAAGCCTCGCCCAAAAAGCACCACCTAACATGATCTTGGGCTTCACACATCCAGTTAATGCTATCCGCCATACACCAACCGTCACACTGTCTAGCTGAGGGGCATCCCATACTACATTTGTCAAGATGAGGTCTTCAATCCAGCATTCATATACTCTAGCGATTGTTGCTCCACTCCTATACAGGTGACCAACCCTTCGCCGCTTCAGTATGCTTACTCAGAAAACTATATCGGTGATATTTTATTTGTCTATTTGTAACATGGAAGTTATCTTTGAGTAATAATTAAATATTATTTTAATGATGTGTGTGCAATTCAGAATATGTATGCAAGGGTAGTTTAAGATTAGAAAAGACAATATTTTTTCTATGCTTCTCGATGCCAGTTATATTTAATTAGTGTTTAAAAATAGGATATAATCTTAACTGTTTAATATATCTCAGAAAATGATAACAATTATGTAAGTTATTATTAGAAATAATGATACAAGAGTAATAAGACTTATAAATCATTCTGTGGGTGACATTGTTGATTAGAGCTTGTGATAAATTATATTTTATAGAGTGTAAAGACCTTTATTTCTTCCTTTGGGAAGTAAGTGGAAGACAGTGAAATGGAAAGTGGATATGTTTCAAGCTCACAATGCTTACTGAAAATAGCTCACTAATAAAACGATTACTCAGTAATTGATCTCTTGCGAGGTGGTATTTCTATAGAAATAGCTGACCTATAGAAATATCACCTAGCACGAGTAAGATAAAAATTCACCAAGAAAATTGGAATTTCTTTTATAACCAATTTAACATTATTAACGGTATCAGTCGTAACTTTGGGGAAAACCAAGTTAACAATATTAGCCCTTTAAATGGATGCATGTGGTTCTACAAAGCTATGCCTTGTTGATCTCCTCCCACCTTTTAAGATGTGATGTAATTTATGGATGGCCCCTAATGGAAGTGTAAGAAGGAAGTAAGGATGGGAAGAAGGAATAAAAGAAGGGGAAAGGAATTGGACTTGTTGGCATCAGGTGTAATTAAATTATTCAATGGAAAGTTTAGCATTTATTCAAAGTTTATGTATTTATCAACATTATTTACTTCATAATGGCAACCAAGACACAAGGAAACCTATTCTAGTACTATGAGTATAAGCTGTTTATTTCTTTAAAAAAAGACATTGATAAGATAAAAGTTAATATTTTATTATAATTACTTTACTCATTATAATATGACATTGATAATTATCATTTACTAATCACTGTTAGTATTTTTAATTAAGATTGATTTAAAACTGTAACATCCATTTATGCTACCACAACATTGATGAAAATGTTTATGAAATCACAAATTTATATTTCTGTCCATTATTTTTAAAACTAGGTTCTGAATTAATTTATCAAATAACACTTTTTTGTACATCTAACTATAATTTTATGAGCAATACATCCAGTAGTGGCAATATTGTGACAAATAGGGTTATCATATCTCCCTGACAATTTGTATATATAGTTTTTGATGGTCAAACTTAGGACCTATTTTAAGTGATTCATGTGATATGGTGGTTTCAATTTTATATATACTTATAATATTTAAATTATTTATATTTATATGATATATACTTATAATAATTAATAATATATCTAATGAGGAACACACTGTGTGAATTTATTTATGAAATTATAACCATCCCTATAAGTATAACCATTAATAGTCACATGCCAGTGAAGTGTAGCTTTTTATTAGTGTTAGCAATTGCATATCAGTAGGCTTGCATTCTCCATAGATCTCCACTTGCAATAAAAGCCATTACTTTTCTACACTCCATTTAATATTTCCTGTGATCATTTTAGTTTTTAAACTAATAATAGTTTAAATAATATATTTTTGTATTAAATGCTTCGCTTGAGTTTTAATAAATGAAACTCATAGTAAAAAGCATCCTTGAGATATGATTATCTAATAAGTTATATAAATATTTAGTGTTTAATTAAATTCTATCAAAGTTACTGGCAAAAATGCCCTTAGAATTTGTGAAAAAAATTACACAAGTACCGCCCGCCGCTGGCATCCCGTCTGCAAATACCTATTACACCTTAACGAACAGCTGATTCTAGAAATTTCCATTAACAGTGATTTTAACCTAGAGAGTACGGTGCTATGTTTTGTTGTTTTGTTCCAAAGCTAAATGAAACTATGCAATTTCATTTCATAAATTAATAATAATTATGAATAAACATATGGATTATTGACTATTTTTATAATACAGAGTGTACTAAAAAAAATTTATTAAATGATAACAATTAAAAATTAACAAGTAATATTGAATGTGACTGTAACAAATTAAGGGAAATAGTGCCGGTAGTCAATAATTTTATTACATACCTAGTGATTTTCCTTAAGTCCGCGTGTTTAGCCGGCGTAAACCAAATTTCTATCAGTTTTTCAACACCTTCAAAAAACTGATCGTTACTTTCACTATTAGATATTATCTCTGTTTCAGCCATAGCGAGATTGTTTTAATTTATCTAGAAAAATATTTTTTTTTAACAATTTAATTTCCACTCGAACGAAATCCACAACTACCCAATGCAAACGTCGGAAGTTGACTGAAAGCGCTATGCTAGACTGCTGGATAAATGAAACAAAATTATTGGCAAACACCCGGTGATAAAATCGAATGGTCTCTTTCTTTCAGTTTCAGAGCGAGCGAGTCGACGGTGGACGACATCTCAGATAGGTCGATTTAGAATCGATAATCGAATATTTCTGCTCTATAAACTATCCTAAAGTTCGATTTAAATACAAAAAGTAACAACAGATTGTTATTATTAACTTGTAATAAGTAAATAAATATATTATTGCCTTTAATTCATAAAGATTAATAATGTCTAATACATAATATTTAGTCAAACCCATTAAAAATATTAATAATATACATATTCCAGACCAGAATAGTACATACTCCAGACGTCGAATGCATTATTATCGAAAACTAGTATTAGTAAAAAGCCATTAAAATGATGAAACGAGTATGAAATAAAATGATGAAACCAATAATCGATACTAAAATAATCAATATAGGTACATCGTAAACTATTTACTTTATTTTAAGATACCTGTGTTTTCTGATTGTTTTTTTGGTTTCTTTTTAAATATTGTTGATATTTTCTTTTTGAAGCAATAGTTTATTCAACAATCTAATTGAATATCTGTATTTAATTATTTTCCCACTTGTGCAATGTGATAAAGGAATAGATTTGCAGTTTAAGAATTATGTGTGATGGATATTGCAGTCTTAAATATTTTTTAATAACAATAATTGTTACCAAAATAATGCTAATAAGTCTAACAGACATCGGCGAAATACAGAAAAAATATTTTAATATTTATTAAAATTTATTTATGGGGCCAATGGAATAAATGAGTTTAATATATTGAGGCATGAGTATGATTACATTAAAATTGGAGTTGTAATTTTTTTTTTGAAAAAATTATCTCTACGTTTCAGGTGCGGTTTCTTTATTTATTAGGAGCTAAACTTAAAGGATCAATTTGGTGTATGCTGAATTATTTATTGTTACATAACTGTCAAGAGAGCTTAGTTTAAAATTAACTAATTTTGTGAGGGGTTATTTTGTAGGGCCTTTCATTCATCGAAAAGTTAAAATATTCCTATCCATAAGAACAGATCAAGATATGTATCTAAAAGTGTTCACAACATAGTTACTGCAAGATATGTGAATGCTTATTAATTGTGAAATGGATTATTGACAGTGACATTAGATCTATATTTTCTAGAAAACACTATCCCAACACGAATATAACAAATATTAATGTAACACAACAAACATACACATATGTATCCCTTTTTTCTTTTAATCTTCACAAGATTAAAATGGCATTTATTAATACCATTACCATGCCACCTATAGCATGGGTTAGCATAGGTATTGTGGTACTCATATATTTTTGTATTAAAAATTAATGAATTATTATAAATAAAGATTATATATCTTCTTATTACTAAAAAAAACAAGATATTTGTTATAATATTTTCTTTCAATAATATAGTTCTTATAAAAACACTGCAAAGTATTTCGTCATAAATTTTCAAATGATGCCACTAATTTGTGTAACTGTCCATCTTCTACTTTTCGAATGGGTTTAAACTTAGGCTTTGGTATAGGAATGGTCGGACACAAATCATTTTCTTTCTCGTCCTGGCAGAAATCTTCAATTTTTGGCTCAAGATCTCTTTTGGTGGAATTTCTTGTGGGTTTTTTTTCTTTTCTTGTCAACTTTCTTTCTGTATCAGCATTTGCATTTAATTCTACTAAATTTTTGTACATTCTATCATTATAATGAAAATTAAGTTTCTTGGTCATCTGAAAATTATAATTTGGTAAATACAATTATGAGATCATGAAAAATACTTAGGAACAGTATTACAGTTTAGATCCATACAAAATCTGTTCACATAGGTTTTTGATTTTTGACATTAAGTAATATACACTTTTTTGATGATATGTCAGAGATTCAGAGCCCTCTTCCTCTTCCATTACATTTCTGTTTCCCTTCTATTATTGATTTCTCCTAAGATAATTAATGTATCTTCCAGTATCCCACAACAAAACAGTTCATCAATATACTTAACAGTAGAACAAAGGTTTTGTATAGCAAGGCCGTAAAAGACAGATGAATTGGAGTGTGTTCTTTGTAAAACAGTAGGAATATCCAGTATTAAATATATATTTATATAAATATAGCTAAATACTTGAGATTGATGCTTCTGTTCAGTCCAAAACTTTTTACTGTGTGAGTTTTTTTTTGTTACGAGAAATATAAAACAAACATATTGTGGATAGTAATATGCATCTTAGATGCTTTGACAAAGCATTTTTTAGCTAGTTAGCTAGTTTACCAGGCCAAAAGCAGGGTTCACATCTGCAGTAATCCTAGTTTTGTGTCAGGTGACACACTTACCTATCTTCAATAAATCTAAGTTTATTATTTGTATCTGTTGGACATCATTTAATGTGTTATCTAGAACAGTGATGCCGCCCATGGACAACTGTGACTCTGCAGGAGTCCGGGAGGCATTGAAAATTATATTATTTAATAATTTTAACTTGTCCATATACATATGTAAGAACATTTCTTTAGTTTCAACTTGTAATAAAAAAAACCTTATAATTTTTACTACATACATTTCTAAAGTTTAGTGACATTTTTAGAATTTGGAAAAAAAATTATTTTAAGAATTTGGCGGTACACAAACATGCCACGGTAGAGTGGTTGAGAATCACTGATCTAGAATATAGGATTCCTTCAGGAGATAAATAACTTGAATTCAAAGAGATTGTTCCTAACAGCATGAAATTTGTTTGGCTTAAATAATTTGTTTTGTATATATTTGTAATTACTTTAAATTGTTGTCACCATTTACACATGTTGTGTGAAACCTTAGAACAGTGAACATTCCTTATTTATTTATTGTTCTTAAATAAATAAAAACATCTCAATCATCTGATTTAGTTAGAAATGAATGAGTTGTATTAGGTAGATTTAATAAATAACTTACGTTAACACATAACTGTTCTTTATCAACATTTAAATCGTCAATTGTAACAGGCGGTGGCAAACTTTTCGATATATCCGTCAGATAATTCGCTAGTGCATCACTAGAACACAGTGTGGGACGATTAAGGGCACTATCTTTTCGTGAATTATCACCACGCTTAGCACTTCCATCGTTTACAACTTTAGAACAGCTCGCTTCTGCTTCCCGCGTCACTGGTTTTTGTTTCGTAGTCTTATATTCGGAATTCCGTACCAGCGTCTTTTTAACTTTTGGGTCCATACCATGTTTAATCATATTAAAATTATTTGAAACATATATAGAAAGTATTTTTTTAAAAATAGAGTATAAAATATATTTGATTGGTATGGTAGTAACCGAAAAATTCAAAATTCAAAACACTGGATGACAAATTGTCAACAAAGGAGATGTCAATGATATTAACACGACAGTGACGTTTAAGTTGTCAAAATATGGGTAATTTTTTGTTAAATATGTGGGCTTTGAATGCGATATGTTAAGCCATTTGGTTAGTTAAATTGTATCCAACATATTTTACTCTCTCAAAGTTCGGACATTTAATATATTCATGGAATATTATCTATTTTGTCTTGTTTCTTTTAAAGTGCAAAAGTGACAAATTTAATTATTGGTTTGTTTTTTTATTTATTATACATTACATTATTTTTTTCACATTATTATACGACATACTCATACTTAAATTAAGTTTTTCCGTATATCATCATAATGATGTGTATATTGTATAGTGTTTGCGTGGGCTTCAATTGTGTGTGTATTGTGTTTTATGTCAACTGCCACGTCGCTGCACCTGTTCTATACCTACTGTGAAAGAGGCGTGGATATAAAAAATTTAAGTACCCCACGAACTCCGGTTGGATTCAAGGCATCAAATAAATCTGACGTACAAATTTAGCGCATCCAACACTGACATAATTTGTTTTTAACATAGAAGGAATTTTCTATGAAATAAAACAAAAAATAAAAATTATTGTGTATTGTAGCAAAATATAAATTACCCTTAACCAATTATTATCACAATACATAGGATAACTTCATATAGTCTTTTTTAGTGAAAAAAATACATCTTTCAACCTTTTGAATATTAATTAACATTA
Organism: Baronia brevicornis; assembly: GCA_031353405.1. NCBI lineage: Eukaryota > Metazoa > Arthropoda > Insecta > Lepidoptera > Papilionidae > Baronia > Baronia brevicornis. Next base: position 108,959 of record JASFAT010003042.1, on the reverse strand, counting down.
TAAGTGTTTCAGTTCTTCATAATCAGTTAAAGTATTTTATATATCTTCGGTCTCATTATCAGATTCGTAACTCCGAAAAGACATTTTTTCTCAATTCTCATGCCATCTAACTATCCGTTAGTTGTTATTAATCTTCATGCGTATTCGATGAAATCCTTCGTATTTACCTCAAAATACTTCTTTTTGTTCTGTGAACAAAATACAGTTTTTCGATGATCCTGTAAATTTTACTCACAGGGGCTTAAGAATTCGGATAATTAGGTCAACAATATGCAGATGTGCTATTTTATTGTACAATCACAACCACGAACCATAAGCAAATAGGTTATTCTTTTACTGCGCAATATTGCAGGGAGGTACGTAACCTCCAAATTCCTTTTCTAAGTAACTGGCGACAGACAAACAGAGCGCTTCTTGGTGGGGGGCAGCCACTACTTGTATACCGAGGGGGAGGCCTTCGCTGTTCAGCCCGAGGGGTACCTGCAGAAGGATACATGACGTCATATTTTAGCGTTATTATTGCATGTTTGACATACTACATACATATAATCACACCTGTTTTCCGTAGTCATACACAGAGACCACAGATCTCCATCTGCTATGACCTCCGCACTTTCTTTGCGTCATCTACACTTATCAGTCGCCGTCACACAAGCTCGCCGGTTAAGGATACTTTTGACCTGTCCTTTCTTAAGAGCTTTTGGTCAAGGTATGTTCTCCTTGGTCTTCAGGGATGGAATGTTTGGTCCCTACCATTCCATCCACATCGTAAATTTCTTTTATTAGTCATCTTTCATCAATCCTCTCTATGGGCCCAAAACATCTAAGCATTCTTTTCTCAACTTTTGTCTTGACACCTTTTACTCTATGGATGCATGTTTGACAACGTTATATATACTTTCTTTTTTTTGTGTCTTTTAATGTATACTCCACCTCCATCATGTTAACTTGAATTTTTTAATAAATTTAAAATGATTGAAAATAAAAAAAAATATTTACAAGATTTTTAGGTTGTACTATGGAGTTATAGTAGAATAATTATTGTCTTCTATGGCAAAAAGACGGGTGTCCAGAGCTCAACATATGTATGGTTTATTTTTGCTTTTACCTGTGCGGCGGGAAATTTGAGAGCGTTGAAAATGGCCCAGTAGGAGAAGTTGAACGGTCGCAGGTATAAGGAATAATGGTACGGCGCCGGTGACGGTGCGCTTGGGAACAGCAACACGCCATCTTCGCCCAAGTGGTTCTAATAATGAAATAAAAAAGTATAATGTATACAAAGAGTAAAAGATGTGTGAGCGAGATATGTAAGGGAATCGTATAGCAGTAAAGGAAAAAATAGGATGAGTAACATATTACTCAATAATCAAGCATGTTGCACCAAGTTACAAGTCAGATTTCAGCAGTGTTGGTATTGTCACGTATTGTTTTTATTCTTATGTATATAAGGCTTGATTATAGATTGTAGGGTTTATATGTGGGGTCGATAACAAGTATGTATGTGGGAGTCTTGTTTCTCCAGTTGCGCTGCACTGTATTCCGTGAGAGTTAGGCGGTGGCAGAAAATCAATTTCTCTGCTCAATGAGTGGAGGTTTTGCCATCGCCCATTTGCATCTGTATGTACTGTTGATTATGTAATAATTTAATGTGTGTGTTGCTGCAGAGGGAAATAAACTACATTTCTATCTATTTATAGATTTATATTAGGATTCCTTACGTGCTATAAACACACTAATGAAAAGAACAAACACCTAGACTCCTATCAAATGCCTGTAAGCCGTACAAATACTTATTCGGATGCGACCATTGACTTTAAAGGCAGTAACTTCGCCATGGAGCAATTAAGATGATCGAGATTTATAATGAAATGTTACAATTGACAGAAAAACTAATTAACTTACAATGAGATCCTCTTTCAATTCTTTCGTTGTCCTCTCAGCCCAATCCTTGTCGACAGGTGGCAGCACTTGGTCGTCCAAAAGCTTGAGTATCGCCGCTAACGTGTACGCAGACACACCTATTACCTGTACATCGATATACTAAGACGAATCGATATAAGACTTCGACCCCAAGAGGTTGATATCGACCCCTTGGGTTCGAAGTCGGTTTCCCAGGGGTTGACATAAACGAAAACTGATTTTGGGGGATGACGAGGTCTAAAAATCGACCCCTATTAGTTAACTTACTTGAAACTTTCAAGATACGTGAAACAAGAAACACCAGGCGCATCCACCACATTGATTAAAAAGCAATAAATCTGTTGTTACTTTACTTATTATTTAATTAATATTAATGTATATATATTTCAACATTATGATATTTTTCATATAACTATTGTGTTACAATGTAAAATTACTTTAATAAATGTCTAAAACCATTAAATAAGTAACATAAAAAGTCCAATAAAAACACAGTACCTGTTATATAATTTTATATTAATTACTTTTTTGGGGGGTCGATGTTTGATGTTCAAAAAATTATATAGGGGTCAGTGATCAAAAAAGTTTGGCAGCCCCTGCACTGCGCTATTTGGCTTGAAAGTGAGTATCTTTTACCTTCTTAAATAACTCTACGACAGCACTGGCCCGCCCCTGGTTGTTTGTGAGAAGTCTGGAGAAACTTTCCGTTTCCTTGGTCATGCCGTGCCGCCATAATGTGTACATGTAGTCGAAACCCTTATGGTAGTACACCTTTGGAGTTGCCTCCGGTGAGCATTCTTCAGATAACCGATGGACTACTCTGAAACATCATACATACATATTCACCCATATTCATAGTCCATGTTGTATATAGAAATAGAAAAAAAAACTTTATTTATGAAACCTTTTTTTAAAATAACTAAAGTTAAAACCTCACTAACATTATATGGACAGTCAAAAGTTTTACTTAGCTAAGATCCGCGACAAGCAAAACAATAACAGAAAATTAACAATGTGTGTTTTTCCGTTGGGTTTAGTGGATTTATTTGGAACTTAAACCAAAAACTTACCGAAAATCGGCCATCAACCCTCCACCCACCAACCACTATACACAACACCAAACACACATTATCACTTTTCCATCTTGTACACGACACGTGTTTCGCCCCAACACGAGGCATCTTCAGGTATAGTAGACTCTACGGAAGACAACCGAAAAGTGACCCGCCATTACAACGGGCGCCTTATATAAACAACCCCACCCACAATGTAAGAAATGCCGATTTTCGGTAAGTTTTTGGTTTAAGTTCCAAATAAATCCACTTAACCCAACGACAAACACACATTATTAATTTTCTGTTATTGTTTTGCTTGTTGCGGATCTTAGCTAAGTAAAACTTTTGACTGTCCATATAGTGATGGATTTCCGCAAAGTAACGCCTGACTCCATTAATGATCTTAATAATATTATAATATACAAATAAATAAATAAATCAAAAGGAAAATAATTTTAATCTAACAAGTGTCATAAAACGGTTCTTGCTCAGCATATGCCGGGCGTTCTATTGGAGCACCCGCCGCTGGTTTTCAGCGAGAACCGACGTGGTCGGATCGCGGACCACAGTGACGACATTCATACTGACACACACATACATACACAAACATCGGCGACGACGGTTGGAATGAGAATACATCTCGTCCCAACTTGGCTCGAGGCTTGATTAAAACAGATTTGCTCCAACACACCAACAATATGTTTTTTTAACAAAAAAAAATGGTTATAGTATTTTTATGTCATTCACAGTATTTCTTCAACTTACTTAATCATAGCTTTTCTCAGGTCCTTGGTTATCGGACTCACGCGCAGATCATTGGACTTCTCCGTATAGTAGAATTTGATATTCTGAAAACAACGTTACATATTAATTAACTACAAGACTGTGAACCTAACTTACTCTTTCTCTTCTTTGTACGTGCACGCGTTAGTGCGAACGTGCGTGCGTGCGTGTGTGTACGTACGTGCGTGCGTGTAAATGTGTGTGAACTCCACGTTGATTTATTTAATTGATCTATAAATTTAATAACTATAGAATGATTTAGCTTTATTGTAATGTGTATCCGCAACTGTTATTATTTTAGATAACCGAATATAAAAATATTTGGAGTCTAATTATGAACAGCCGCAGCAATATTTCCAAAAAAATAAATCAAACTTTCTTAAATTAATTTATTAAAATTAAGTTTACAATATATTAATTAATTACATAAAACTAAAATCTAAAGCGAGTGCCAACGTACAGCGATTGAACGTCAGTGCTGGGAATCTTGTGGTTGATGTCCGCTGAGTGTTCCCAGGTTAGTGGAAACGGTTGCACGGTGTCAGCGCATCCCGACTATGCCACCCAGGAACCCCATTGTTACGTGGTTACGTAACACTCTGGACGTTTATTATCGTCATTTGTGTGTTTTGGTTGCACATAGAGCTACGAGTTGAAACCTTTTATTTCTTTATTATTATATATTATAAGGATGAAAAATATATTCCAAAGATTCTAGTTTGATTTTTGCGCCGCCACTTTTTACGAAACCACGTAGGTTCAAGTAGTATAGACCACGTTGGACAACTACCCAGACCCGGTATGAATATTTGTCAAGAATCGAGCCCGCGTCAATTGTCTCCCTATGTCGTAGCTTCGTTATTGAGCCTTAAAGAAGAAGAGATACTCTCAGCAGCAACGGGAATAAAAAGAAATGGACTCAAAATTGTAACTAAGTCTAGATATAATTTACAGCTCACTTTTATGTCAACATTCCTGTCCAAATTCAGCTCATCCACGTTGTCTCCAGCAATTATCTTTGTTAACGGAGCCAGATCTTCACAGTGTTTAGTGATGAAGCCAATGGATGCCATAGATGGATCCTTGCCAGAGCGCAATGAAGATCCTGTAATTATCAAGAGATTGAAAACTATGTATCCTATCTATATAACAACCGCTGGCCGATTTTCGGTAAGTTTTTGGTTTAAGTTCCAAATAAATCCACTAAACCCAACGGAAAAACACACATTATTAATTTTTCTGTTATTGTTTTGCTTGTCGCGGATCTTAGCTAAGTAAAACTTTTGACTGTCCATATATATAACAACCGTTATAATACTGCATTCAGAGAAAAGTATTTTCTCTGTGGACAGTCAAAACTTTTACCTAGCTAAGATCCCCGACATCTTGTCGCGGATCTAAATGTGATGGATTTCCGCAAAGTAACGCCTGACTCCATTAATCAGTAGTTTCTCTGTTACACACTTGCTTATAAGCATGTATATATGATACCCCTATATCGTCTCTTGAATGTATATCGATCGATATACATTTAAGAGAAGAGCCTATATATTCACAAAAGGCCGGCACCGCGTCAGCGACGCCTCCGGCGTTGTGGAAGAGTAGAGTGAAGTATGCTTTTTTATGGGATAGGAAGGCAAACGGGCATGCGTGTCACCCGATAGAAAGCAATCGACACCGCCCATAGACATCCGCAGTGCCATAGACAATGCAGAGTTGCCGGCCTTTAAGGAAAGTATAGGCTTGTTTTTCGAAGGTTCAAATGTCTTATCGATTCGGAAACCTCTGGAAGTAGCTGGTTCCACAGGGTTGTTGAATATTATATATTAATTTCTTGAATTATTTAGAATTGTGTAAAGTTCATAAAAATATGTATTTTGAATATTAAGCTGTATTCTAAGAATTGTTTTAGAGTAATTTCGTTTTTTTGTTAAAAATATATTGATATGGTGAAGAAAGTCTAATAAATTTATAGATTTGTTCGTTTATTGTCTCTCTTCGAATTCTTAATTTTGTGTATAAAAGCAGAAATTCAGTCGAGGCGAGATTTATTCTAATTCCAACCGTCGTCGCTGAAATATACGTACCTTTCAAACTCGTTACGCCAGCAGTAGGATTCAGTCCAAAGAGACCACAGTAGAAAGCAGGCATTCTGGTCGATCCACCAATGTCCGAACCTAAGTAATATTTATAAGCACTATATTACGATTTTTTTAGCAGTTTTCACCAATAGGATCTTAAAACCCTACAACGAGAGGAAAATAAAGGTAGGGGGAAGGAAATTTGCAAGAAAAATCTTAATTTCTATAACAAACAAAGTTTAAAGTACATACAAAGAGAAATAGGCGAAGCCAAGGCAGAAACCAAGGCTGCCTCTCCACCACTAGAGCCCCCAACAGTCCGTCCGGTGTGATACGGGTTGTTTGTCTGTCCGTACACCATGTTGCGAGTCTCCTGCCTGGAATGAAAAAGACCATACCCTGATCCATCCACCTTAAATTAAGTGGGCAATACTTGTCTATGAAACAACGTTTCCTCGCTTCAAAGCTAGTTCCGTCAATTCTGTCTCCAGTCTAGCTTATTCGTTCAACATGTCGACAGATGCGTCACCCGTATTCGGGTGACAGTAAGAGTTCACGCCAGGCCGCTTCACCAGTATTCGGGTGACAGCAGAAGTTCACACGAGGTCGCGTCACCCGTATACGGGTGACAACAAACGTTGACATTAGGCCGTATCAGCCGTGTTTGCGCGATAGCAAGAGTTCACAACAGGCAACGCCATCCGTATTCAGGTGACAGTAAGAGTTCACACCATGTTGCTGTCACCCATGTTAGAGTGACAGCAACAGATCACACTAGGGCGCATCACCCGTGTTCGAGCGATAGCAAGAGTTCACAACAGGCCACGCCATCCGCATTCGGGTGACAGTAAGAGTTGACACCGTGTTGCTGTCACCCACGTTAGGGTGACAGCAACAGATCACACTGAGGCGCGTCACCCATGTTTGGGTGACAGCAAGAGATTTCGTCGGGCCGTATCACACTTTTTCATAAAACGCTGATTTGATTACTTACAAAGAATCTTCATTTTAAATTCTAAATCTTCCATATTTATAATTTGCTTTCTCAGAGAAAACTTCAGTTGTGAGAGAGAGAGAGAGAGAATGACTATAGTAAGATAAAATTCATTTATAATGTATGTTGTCTCATTCAATACATATTTAATTAATCCTTAATCCATGGTCTACTACCACTGCCCACTTCTTTCCTTCTTTCCGCGCAACACTATCCTGTGGAACCAGCTACCTCAAGCGGTGTTTTCGTAACGATACGACACTGGAACCTTCTGTTTTTTGAAGGTTAAACTACACTGTTCTTAAAGGCCGGCAACGTTTCTGCACTATCTATGGCACTGCGGATGTCTATGGGCGGCGTTGATTGATTTTCCACGCCGCCACGTTTGCCTTCCGATCCCATAAAAAAATTACTATTCCGGTCAGAACCGGTCTCGAACAGGTAAAGTTACTTATCCTCACCATTTGTTGATCTCGGGCACATTTGTAACCGCCACGGGCACAGCGCCTGCCTCCTTCAGTAGCCGCACGCACTCTGCGTCTTCATGCGCCCGTATGTGCCTCCGCATGGATATACCCAGCGTGTACAGCGTGCCGGCGACTCCATGGCTTTCCTTCGCCGTGAATGGCACTCCTTTTGATTAATATCTTGTTATCATCGAGATTATCTCCGCTGTTTATATATATATATTAAGCAAAGGCCCGGTCAAGAGTACCCTTAACCCGCTGGCTTGTATGAGCAATGATGAGTGTGGAGGAAGCAAGGAAAGTATGCCGAGATCGTAGCAGATGGAGATCTCTGGTCTCTGCCAACCCCTACGTGAAACAGGCGTGGCGATATGTATGTATGTTATTTTTACTATCGTCATCATCAACAGCCCGCGGCAGTCCAATGGACATAGGCCTGCCCCAACACACGCTATTTACCCCGATCTTCGACCGCCTGTCTTCCTGTAGGGTTAGGCAGAGACCACAGACCTCCATCCGCTACGATCCTGACACACCTTCCTTGCTTCCTTCACACTCATCCATCCTTCCTGTCACATTCATCGTAGCGAAACGGCTCTGCGTTCGTCGCTTCTCGCTCTCGTGGGAATCAGGACGTAACGAAGTGGCGAACCACGTCGCCGTCATTGGTTTAACGAATTAGGTATATTTCAAGATTCGTCATAGTGAAGCTAATGAAATAGAGTTATATTATTTGAGAATTTTCAAGGCGCTGGATTTTAAAATTTTTGTTAAATGAATCTTTACATTTGATATATATATATATATATGTAGGTTTTTATGAGAAACGAAAGCGAATGAGCAAGTGTGTTGCTTGATGAAAATGCCGTCCACAGGCATCTGCAAAAACCTTGCATTGGAGAAGCGTTTGGAAAATGTGTAGGCTTGTTTTTTTTTTAAGATTGCAATGTCGGTTCGGAAATCCCGCTGAAAATTGCTGGTATGATGCTAATGGGAAGTTGAAAGAAGTACCGGGGAAGATGCACCGTACTGGATCGCCACTTATCCACATAGTAACGGTGAAGCTTATTTGTTGAGAGTTGTGCGGCGGTGGAATTTAATGGCAATTGCTACCTTTGATGGTACCATAGATAGATGGACCCTTAACTATTGGACTCTGACAGTAAAAAATGTTAAAATAATAATTTTTACCTAAGAAAGGTTTTTTCTTGAAGTAGTCGTCAGACAAACCTTCTTCTATCAATTTGTCGATTTCCCGTGCTTCTTCCAGGGCATCCTCGTACCTTTCATCGGTCACAGCGTTCAGTATGGGGTTCACCTGAAAATATATTATCATTTGCCAAGACGTAAATCCATCGACGGAGCCGCCGCTTCTGGGAAAGTAACACTCTCTCCATAGGCCGACGCTTAAGTATTACCATGGAAGCAAGAATCCTTATTGATCACTCCATCTAAGCTGTATAAAGATTCGTCCATAGGTTCCCAACGGGATATTACCACCCCCTAGTAGGGACTAAAGTTTTCATGGGGTCTGTAGCGGGTCCAAAGACAAATGAGGAGCATTATGAAATACCTCTATTTTCATGAAAAAATCATTTTACGTCTTTAACATTCAACGTCTAAAATGTTTATCTTATTATAGTAGTATGGCAGTCAATAAAAGGTTGGGAACCTATGGATAAGCCTGACTTTAGATGGGACTCAAGTCCAAACGCTAGTCCTTCAAAGGATAAAAAGGCAAGACTCGTCTCGTATTGTGGGCGAAGATATAGTTTTGAATCCTTTTTCAAGCTAAATAATTGTACCGTTTCACATACATACGAACATATCTTCACACACCTGTTTTCCGTAGTGGTAGGCAGAGACCACAGATCTCTATCTGCTACGATCTCGGCACGCTTTCTTGGCTTAACTTTTCTTGCGAAACGTTTAAAAATATAATTAAAAAATATATTATATAAATGACGGAGTCAAACGTCAGTTGCGGAAATCCATTACGAAGATGTACAGTAAAACTTCATTTGCTAAGATCCGCGAATATAAATCGAAACAAAAACTAATATTATGTGTTTGGTGTTGTGTATAGTGGTTGGTGGGTGGAAAATTGATGGCCGATTTTCGGTAAGTTTTTGGTTTAAGTTCCAAATAAATCCACTTCATCCAGCAGAAAAACACATTATTAATTTTCTGTTATTGTTTTGCTCGTCGCGGATCTTAGCTGTGTAAAACTTTTGACTGTCCACATAGCTAGTGCGTAGTTGGTTGCTGTAAATGAGAAGATTTGAAATAGTGCATATACGTGCGGTGTAAAGACGTTATGCGGCGCGGACTGCCGTATCGATCGGCACCTGCAAACTGAAACTTTTGACTGTCCACATAGTGATGGATTTCCGCAAAGTAACGCCTGACTCCATTAATAATCATACAATTCCTAGTGTATTACCTACCGTAATAAAACTTTTTCACGGTTCTTGATTCAACGTCAGTTATTATATAAGGATAATTCAATAACAGTTTTTATAATGAACTTACATACTATGTACATATTGTACGTACCCGGAAATGTTTAAATCGCCAAAGCATATAATATTTATGGGAATTTTTTTGGGTAAAAAATTGTTTATATTGTTTTTTTGGATATCTACATGTAAAGCATTTTTTTATGTTTCATCGTAAGTGAATTATGAGAATTATGAGTAGAATTAATATTTCAAACATTACATTAGTCAATTTGTTGTGTATTTTTCGGCATACTATTGAGCCACTCCATTTCTTGTCGGGGGTGTTGTATAAAACGATTGCAGGAGTCTTTACTTATAAATATGATTATAAATTAAGAAGAACGGAACGGAAAATCAATACGGACATGAACGTTTTAGTAAATTAAGAGCCTAAGATATTATGGAACATTTTAACACAGGAATTATTTTAGCAACTGATTTGTTAAAAAAACTTGTTCTAATTTATTCATCAATCAAATAGCCATAAATCATTATATCAGGAATTGCAATTACATTAATAGTAAATTAAATGGTTTTTATAATGTATATTTTTTTTGTAACAACTTTCAGATTTTGGCTGATTTGCTTACTAATAAATAAAATTAAATTCAGTTATATTTTAAATTTCTTTGCCTTTCCTGTTCTTTATGTATTATCCCTCTTAATAAAATAAATACTACTTAAATAAATCATGAATACAGTCATACACTTAGTAAGTATATATACATACATTCATCGCCATACATACATACAATGCCCGTTACATGTAGGGGTAGGCAGAGACCACAGATCTCCATCCACTACAATTCCACTACACCCTCCTTGCTTCCTCCATACTCATCAATTTTTTCATCCTTCCTCTCACATTCATCATAGCAAAACGGCTCACCATTAGTCACTTCTCGCCCTCGTAGGAATCAGGATGTGACGGTTGGTGAACCATATCACCGTCATTTTTAACAAATTAGGTATATTAAAAAAATATATTCATGTTATTGATATAATTCGATGTTAAGTTTATAAAGACGTATTGATAATGTAATTGGTAGATCGCAGGGGTTCTTTTAGTTGGTAAATAGTAGATCTTGGGTCTATCTATCAAGTTGGTCACCTCTGGTCTACAGCATAGACAGGTTAACTCAATCTAAGTAGTACTGAAAGCTTGTATCTATCAGTTGTCTAACAAAAGTGATCAGCTCATTGCTAGTTCACTTTTTTAACTTGAAGGACTGTGTCGGAAACTTTGGATTCTCTGGGCAGATATTTTTGTTCCAACATATATTCTCAATTACCCTAAATGATGGCATTTTAAATTAATTTCAATCCAAATATCCATCATAATTGTTGGTATTGTATATGAAATGTTTTAGTAACAATATTATTGTATAACTTTCTTCTTAGGATTCCAATTTTTAAGGATATTTTTAATAGGGTAAAAGATTTTTTTTTCTTAATAAGATTTATACACAGTATAGCTTACTTAATCCATTGCCTCTATGATCCCAACACTTTTTAACCTTTGATAAGCTCCCAGTTATGGTTTTGTATGGTTTCTTACCAGTTATTAGCTTAATGCTCATTGCTCAGCCAGGGAAGTACCACACTCCCACAGAAAACTGGCATCTGGGTGGTAGCTGAGCTACCGCACTTTGTATGGTGAACGGCCTGAGTTCCAGAGTTCCCAACACCCTCCCCCCACTCCCATAATGTCATGTTTCCTTAAAGGTTAGCAATGCTTCAACATATAAAATGGCTTGGCCATTTTAAAGTTATACAAAAATATTGTTACTAAAAAATTCTCTATGATAAATTCTTTAGATATCCTTTAAATATATCACACTCATAATTAAATCTTTAAACTGTGGTGTTTACAAATGTGCCTGTTACTTCATTACATAATATGATCATTTTCTTTTTATGCTATTGTACAATGCATAAGTAGTAAACAACAATTTATGTAATTCAAGGTTAGCAACAGTTAAAACCAGCTTTTGTGTGGACAGAAATTATTCCAAAATTAGCCCGATATTAATATGACGTAATATTGCAAAAAATCAAAATTATTAAAAAATAAATTGTCATCACCAACAATTAATGATACCCTGCAAATCAAATATCTTCCACATAGGTTTGATTTGGTGTTTCTCTAATTTTCATTACAAGCTTAAGTCTTCATTTTGTTTGCAGAAACAGAGATAAAATCTTAAATTTCACATATGTAGTTCACACTTTAATTAATTTGTGAATAGGTACTGTTTCAGGTAGTCCATCTGCATTTGCATTCTTTTTGTAATATTGTATTTAAGTTTAAATAATATTTTCAGGTTGTGTAATGGATTATTCCTATAACAAAAGTACCTCTTTGTGTTAGACAGGTGCCTCCTTATTTTTTGAGGATTACCTAGACCCACCATACTTATTCGAAAAACCTTCCTCTTGGAGTAACCAGACTCAGAATAAACTTTGCACACTATATATAATTATGTATGTTTTTGTGTCAATAGATGTATATAATAGAACATAGAATTTATTATAAGTTTGTATTCACTTTCCAAAGCTTATTATATTATTTGATAGTTATATATTCTATTCTTAGGGTAAAAGGGTACTTACAGCCTGAATACGTTCAATACAAGCTTGAATCAATTCCTCGGATTTTAATTGTTTGTTGCGTATCTTTTTTGCCAAGCTGACAGCACTTTCAGTCAAGATCAAATGTTTTTTTTCCAAGGCCGGTATGGCTTGTTTGTACTTATCCCAGTACGTAGAAAATATGAAATCTATAAATAAATCCAAGTAGGTCCTTAGGTAAAGCAAAAACTGCTTCAGAATATTATAAGCCATTCCTTTAAATATTTTATTAGTTTTTGTACCGCGATACTGCAAACAAACAAAACAGAAAGTAATTTATAAGTTCCTCTCAGTGTGAAATTACTACAACTAAAAACAATTGTTTATTGAATATTTGAAACGAATAATAGTTTACCACAAATATTATACATACGATTATTTACTTTTTAATGGCTCGAGTAACTTTTTTGGTGGAAAGGTACTCGTAGTTAATTAAATATTACACCAGTTATGTTATTGAATGATTAATTTATAACAGTATTCAATTAAAGTTTCACCAGCTATAATAAGTAAATAATCCTCAAAACTTTTCAAAAGCGATGTTTGTTTTGGTATGATCTGTCAAACACGTCACAATCACAAATGGACTTTCACTAATAAATAATACTGTTACTTTTAAAATTTTTTTATTTCAATAATTTCCATTATATTTTTTCTGTGTCTGATAAATATATTGATTAATTTTGTTTGACATATTTATGATGTTTAAATATTATGGCAAAAAATCTTTAGTGGGTTAACTAAATATAATATTTATTTAAATGAGATATGATTAGACATATTTCATTTAAATCGCAATGTATTCATAAGTGAGAACTTAAATTACAGTAATTACAATATTTAGAATACATTTATCGATATTGCAATTCACATAGAGAATTACACATAGAAAAATAATTGCTGGCAAAAATAAATATTTAATTAAACATTTTATTTTTATAACAAGAAGATAGTAATGCCATTACGTTTATTGAAATACTTGTTAACCAATTCAAGTACAGATGAAACTATAGTTCACGTAAAACGTAAGGCAGAAACGAATCCACTTCATTAGTTTATAAGCACCCCCTAATCTACTACTGTTTTAAAAAGAAATCATGTCTATTTTAATGTTTTATTTTTAGACTTTATTCTTAATTTACAATTAACGTAAATATATTTATAATTTACACAGAAAATTTTAACATATTATTAATATTAGAATTATTTATTACAACTCACCTGTGATTTCTTTTCTCTTTTACGTTGGACTTTGGCAGTCTCGATATGTACGTTTCGCGTGGTCATTGCTGTGGGAATATAGATACTATCTGTCTGTGTAGTGTAATGAACAGAAACTCCTTCCAACACAATCACTTGTTCATATTATATATTACTTATTGCTTACATTTAATAACGTTTATTTTTTAAGTTTGGGATAATATTATACACGTTGTTAAATTTGATTTTGTTTAGGTTGAAACAATAAGTATTTTTTAAGGCAAGTAGCTATGATACAACGTTGTCGCTGTTTCTAATAGTTTTCCCATAAATACCAAATAGTAATCGATGCACGAGATTCACTTGCTTGTACTACTATCTATTGAAGTTCCAAAACTTTCTAATAAATTGACTACACAGAGAAAGTAGTCGGCGAACTTATGCAAAACCGGTTCTTCAGTTCTGACGTAGCTCTGGAAAACTTTGTATAGTTGAGTTATTATTCCTGTTTGCACGAATCTTGAGCGCGCGCAAGACAAGCGTCGAAGCGGATTTTTGAGTATATTTGTTGATGTAAGGAAGGGGGCAGATTCTTCTGTTTACTTTAGTGGACTATTCACTAGTTGCGTTATCGCCGCTAGTCGTGATATATTCTTTATGTTTTACTTACATGCGTCTTGCGGCAACAAGTATAAAGGCGCAGGCCACATAGGAAACGAGCGAAACGAAGCTACGTTCGTTTTTTATCACTCATGTTGCTCAACTGTAGTTAAGCAAATTAAATGAAGTTGACCCAAACAAGAATTTAAAGCTTAACAACAACACTAGATAGATTACACCTGGACTACTATGGACACCTTTTTTCATCTCTACTCGAAGAGCAGCCCTTCACTTCGCTGGGGTTTCGGGTTCGCCAGATTGCAAAGATAGCATCTTAGGCGTAAAGTTCGATAGTTCGTGATGTGAACCCATGTATGAAAATATATGGTAGCGTAAGCGAAACAATAATTTATAAAAAAAATTATTTGAATATATAAAACCTTTTTCGACATTCTTATTTTTCTTAACATTCGTTATTTTAAAATTTGAAAGGTAAAGAAATAATTATTTTTTCCTATTATTTTTGAATGATTGATTTAAGACACAAAACTAAATTAAATAATTCTTGATTTGATAGAATAAAAGAGAGAACATCTCGCCCTTTTATGCACACATGATTGATATATTATGTTAAAGTAATGATACAAGTGTTCATATAGAAGAATAATATAACATATTTGGAACAGAATTTTATTTGAAGCAGCCCCATTATAACCCGGGTTGCCGTGTGACGATGGTGACGCCACAATACTTAGCATCATTCGCTTAGTTCCCGGTTTTCGTGCGCCTTATGCGCTAATCGATCTCCGTTCATTCGTTGAGTGCTCAATATTAGTGCCGACGGTAATAAAAGTTTTTTTTTAATAATTGGATAAATGACTTGCTATGTGGTTTCTGGTATATTAAAGGACTACTTCATTTTTTCCGTGGGTCTTGTATGAGGTGCTTAAGGAAATAAATACAAGTGGATGGACAGCGACGTCTAACTGGGTAATAAAAGGTAATAATCTGTGATATCCAAACCGCTCTATTAATGCTGTGCATCCTCTCCATAGTTTTTTCTATGTGTAACCGGTGCGTCTGTGGGAAAAGGCCAGTCTGCACGAAGCGAAGCCTTAATGATAGGTTGTGTCGCTATGAAGTAATCTGAGCAAAATGCATAAATCCAAATTATAAATTCTAAGATATATTAATTAAATAGTGTGGCCTCAGCAGAGAAATCAAAAGCACTACAAGTCTTATACTTTTTTTTTAACGTAAAATAAGAATAGAACGCCCGACTATCAACTCTGAAAGCGGTCTGTAAGCTTTGCCTGCGAGCCAATTAGGCCGTGAGGAAGGGGTACAAGGAGTGAAAACTTCAATTAGCTATATAAACATTAATTTATTTAACTTATGTTATGTTACATAGTAATTCAATTCCTTAATTTACAGGCCATAATTGAGCCTCCGAACTCCTTCTCGAGGTATTTAGCTACGTTGAGACAGAGCGCGTCCTTGTGTGGAGCCGCCAAGACTTGGATGCCGATCGGCAAACCTTGTCCATTCGTTCCTAGTGGAACCTGAAAATAAATCAATTAAATATAGCACTAAAAAACTATAAAATGAAAATAGTAAAAAGAATTTAAGTTAAATGGTTTTATTAACACGCTAAAATAAATACGGGTGCCGCAGATAGATATGAAGTAATTATAGTCGAAAACCAATGTATACTACGTGTGTTTTTGACTATAATTAATTCGGATTCATACAGCTACATATAATTAATTCAGATGATATGTGGAACGTGAATATTTATAACTCTTTTTTGTTTTAAATTTAGACATGGTTAGTAAATATGCATTAAAGAAATATTTCCTATGATTCGAAGATGTTAATGCTGTTAGCCTGTTTGGTTTTTACAGATTTATCAAATATTGGGCCCGTGGACTCGGGGGCAAAATGATGATTTGGGGAACCTGCGCTAATCGCAGGCTCTAGGGGGCCCATTTTAGTTGGAACTAACACGCGTGTGTGTTTTGATTTTAATTGCGACATGATGGTACATTAAATGTGTAGGGGAGGATTTGACCTAGTAACTATGGTCCCTGGTAGTCCCCTAGGTGGGGTGCATGTGAGTGTAAGTGTCGTGGGCGGATCCAAATGACGGCGTTTCGTCGTTCGGATCGTGTAGTACGTTTCGCGGGCGTCGTGTTTTTGGGGCCGCGTTTCAGTCAGGGGAATAATTGACTGATTGTACAACTAGTGGATTCGGATGGAATTCGGATCTCTCGAAATGTTTTTTCGAGAGGTTTTTAAAATATTGTTTGACGCTCGGCAAACTGAGGTCACAATGGAAAGAAATATTATAATGTTTATTTTCTATACAATATGCACGCCCATTGCGACCGTGTTCATTGTTTAAAATATCATTACCGGAATATCATTATCATTATCAGAAACCTGCAATTTATTGTTTTTAGTTTGAAAATTAAATAAAATTTTCAAACTAAAAACAATAAAAACACTAAGTTGAGTCAACTGATAGTTTTAACCACTTGACCGAAACAATAAATGCCATATATAAGTTTAAGAGAATGCATCGAGGAAGTTATAATGTAAATCGACTCTATATATATCGACTTTATATACACGAATAATAAAATCGCTTACAATGTTCATTGGCGTCGATTGTTGACATTTGTACCTATTCAAGGTGACCAAGTGATATTTATTATTTAAAAAAATAATTCTTGACTTTTCCCGCCAACTTACATGAGTGACGTTGTGTTTATATTTCATTTCTATAATCTTGTATTATTAACAATTATATTGTTTAACCCTTTCGGCCCGAGCGGTGACTGTAGTCACCCAACGCCCGACGCTCGCTCTGTCCGAGCGGTGACTATAGTCACCCAACGCCTGATGCTCGCTCTATACGAGCGGTGACTATGGTCACCCAACATTTGACGCTCGTTATGTACGAACGGTGACTTAGGTCATGCGCGACTCTTTATGAGCAGAATATATATGTTATCTCCATGGTAATCCATCGCAAGTATTTTGCACTTGTTTTACGCTGCCTAATAATAAACTGACGAAATGAGCAAATATTTTCTATTGCATTATGTTATAATTTTTTAAGCATTTTTTTTACGAGCGACTGCACTCGCTCTGCGTAAGATGGCGTGGTATTGTGCGTCTGACGAGCGCTTGCAGTTGTTCCGCAAGTACGGACGCTTGCCGCGACTGCTCGGTCAGCGGGGACGGCGCGACGTAGAATGCGTCCGTACCGAAAGGGTGACGTATTATGCAATACAGTTAGATTAAGGTGTATAAGTGAAGTGATATGAAATAAATGCGTGCATCGTGACTTTTTAAGTTGACTGAAAAAGTCCATAAAAGGTTTTGGTAGAACAGCCACTATTTTATCAAGACGTAACGTGATAAGCGGGCTAGTTACATTTCAAGAGATTTGATATTATTGTATTTTAATTGACACTGGCATAATAGTTATAATTATTTGGAAGGAAAGTAAAGAAAAAGAAAATGTGGTACTGACATGACACATTATCCACTATTTTTCTACTTATAGTACCTGACTTGCCAAGCCACGGATGACCTGAAGCCAAGGATTTTTGATTTCCATTGAGACTATTTGTTTCATTAATCTTCATCGATGCAGCCGTATACAAAGTCACGATACACATATTTATTTTATGACGCTTATACCCACTTATACACTTATACCCTTTTATCGAACTATATGGTATAATACGCCACCATAATTAAATAATATAACTGACAATTACATAAGATTATGAAAATGATATAAAAACAACACATCACTGATGTAAATTGGCAGGAAAAGTCCCAGTATCACATTGTTGGTATATTCTTCTTATGAGAGCTTCTCGACTAGCTAAAATTGGCAGCCAATTCAGCACAACCCAAGTGTTTCACGAGGTGCGGCAGTTCTGGAGCACTCGCTATCCCGGTCCAATCCCTGATATTACGTAGCCAAGACTTTCTTCTCTGACAAAATTGCAACTGATAGATGAATTGTAACAATTTGTACAAACAATTGTTGGCACAACCGCAGTCTACAGCACATATTCTAAACTAGGGCTTAGACTATATCTAATAATGGCCTGTCAAGGGTAAAAAAAACCTGTGGTGTTACCTGCGTGGCGGGGCACTTCAAGACGTTGACAATGGCGAAGTAAGAAAAGTTGAACGGCCGCAACAAGCAAGAGTAGTGGAAGGGAGCGGCGTGGGGGGCGCTTGGCATAAGTAACACGCCGTTGTCGCCCAGTTTGCTCTGAAATGTTTATTCTTATTAGAACAAAATATTTGCCGACATATTACAATAAAATATTTGAATGGGCCGGCTCGCCCGGGGAAGTACCACACTCCCGTAGAAAACCGGCGTCTGAGTGGTAGCTTAGCTACCGCGCTTCGTACAGTGCGCGGCCGAGTTCTGAGGCCCAACACCCTCCCCGTCCCTCTACCCCTCCCATTCTCCCTTCCATAATGACACTTTCCTTAAAGGTCGGCAACGCTTCCGCACTGCCTATGGCGCTGCGTAAGATATGGCATGCCAGCACGTTTGCCTTCTTATCCCATAAAAAAAACATTCTTTAAAAAAATCTTCTCGGGCACAAAGTAGTAATAAGAGTGATGCTGGAGAATTTTACAAAACACTCAATCCAAAGGGCTCATGACCGACGCTAAAATCGTAGATAAAAACGCATATGGATTCCGTTCACTCGAGTTTATATAGGATGGGAGAAGAAAATCCTGCCCAAAGGGAAATACTAAGGAATACTTCTCTCGTCTACTGTCAGGTATCGCTGGAGCGATGTTGTGATCATTGGTTTGAACGAGCATCAGTATAAATAGAATAAATACATACATACAATCACGTCTGTTAACCATAGGGGTAGGCAGAGACCCCAGACCTCCATCTGCTACGATCTCGGCATACTTTTCTTCACTCCATATTCATCACACATCCTTTCCTCAACTTTTGTCACGACTTCTTTTTCACCATATATTATAACTTCATAAGTAGAAACCCTATGATATTATACCCCAAAACACAAGTCGGTTCGTCGAGCTGGCGTAGTAAATAATACTTTTTAAAAAAAATCGATTTGAAAATCGATAGTTATATCGATTTTCAAATTCAAATAATAGATTTTACTTACAAACAGATCCTTTTTCATTTCCTTGGTTAGATTCTCGGCCCAGTCCCGATTTGGTACGGGCAAATATTGTAGCTCGATTAGACGGCAGATCGAGAAGAAGCAATGGTGACTCATTCCGAATATCTGACGATAAATCAATTAAAATATTTAAGAGACGTTTAGACGTTATATTAAAGAACGAGGGAGTAAGAATAGAAATATATTATGATAAATGGAGTCAGGAGTTACTTTGTGGAAATCCATTACTATGTGGGCAGTTAAAACTTTTACTTAGCTAAGATCCGCGACAAGCAAACAACAATAGAAAATTAATAATGTATGTTTTCCTGCTGGATGAAGTGGATTTACTTGGAAATTAAATTAAATCTTACCGAAAAACAGCCGTTCGCAACTCTGCACCCACCAACCACTATACACAACACCAAACACACACTACCACTTTTCCACCTAGCAAACGACACGTGTTTCGCCTCAACACGAAGCATCTTCAGGTATAGTAGACTCTATGGAAGACAACCGTTAAGTATACCTACACATTATTAATTTTTTATTGTTGCGTGCTTGTCGCGGATCTTAGCTAAGTAAAAGTTTTAACTGTCCACATAAATATATTATATAAATATAAACACAGGGACAAAAAGTATGAACAAAAAGTGTATTTGAACTTGAGTGAATGAATAAAAAGTATTTTATGAACGATTGGTAAATTAGAACAAGATGTATAAGTGTACTGTATATAGGGAGAGTGTGAACAAATAGTAGGAATTGAAAAAAAATATTATGATTATTGTGAATTAGTAGATCAACTAAGTGAAGATACCTTCTTTGCAAGTTCTACGAAGCTGTTGGGTTTGTATTCGCCATCAGCATACTGTTCAGTGTAATCCTCCGGCTCCTTTCTCATCCAGTAACTCCACAGTTTGTACATGTGGTTAAATCCCTCGTGAAAATATGATTTTGGTGCGTTGGCTGTGTTCGTCACGTCTTGATTTATTTTTGTCAGCACCCTGACAAGTGCATATATAATAAAAACAGTTGATTGTTTGAGATTAATAATAAATAAAAATCTGATACATCTGTTCAGATTTTTATTAACGTGAGAACACCGTGAGGTACTAAATTGTTCCACATTTGCACAGTTCGTGGCAGAGAACTGCGCCTAAATCTTTTTTTTTATGGGATAGGAAGGCAAACGAGCAGTCGCGTCACCTGATGGAAAGCAATCAACGCTGCCCATAGACTTCCGCAGCGCCATAGGTAGTGCGAAAGCGTTGCCGACCATTAAGGAAAGTGTCATTATGGGAGTGGGAATGGGAGGGAGAGGGAAGAGGGAGGGGAAGGTTGTCGGGCTTTCGGAACTCGGCCACTCACCGTACGAAGCGTAGTAGGTAAGCTACCACTCAGACGCCGGTTTTCTGCGGGAATGTGGTAATTCCCCGGGCGAGCCGGCCCATTTATGCTACAGACAAATATTATGCCAATCTTGACAAAGTATTCGTCTGCAGCGTGGTTCTACTACTATTAAATAAATCGCACGGTGGTTGACGGCCAGCGATCCAGGTGATGGGGATGGAATGTATTTTTGTGGCGCGTAGTGCGATGGTGGAACTGTGCGGCTGGGAGGAGATTAAACAACTCATAGATAAATAGTTGTGAGTTTAATTAATGACGCGGGCTCCGAGGTTTCGCGGGCCCTGTATTCGACAAAGCTGTTAAACCTAATAGGTTACCAGCATTAACATTTTCGAATCAAATCAATTCATGCATCGGGAATAAATACATGTATCGGGAATAAACACATGCATCGGGAATAAATACATGCATGGCACTACTACAGGTATTTATTATTAATACAGATATTATTAATCCGCTTTAAACAAACGTAGGTTAACGTAAATTTCTACAGAAATGCCCTCCCCTCCATTACACAGCATTGAAACATATGTGCGTTATTAAAATATGTTATTATTAAACTAAAAAAAGCGAGAATGAGATAGTTAGTATGGAAAATCAAATTTATACGGCCATGTATTCATCATGGGTGATTTCAAATATCAGGAGAAAATACCTTTTCATAGCATTCTTCATTTCCGGACGCACTGGACTGACGAAGTAATCCTCGCTGGACTCCAAGTAGTAGAATTTAATATCCTGTAACAAATACGAATTGAAGTTTGGTGAATTCACGTGAACCGGTTTAGCTAAATCGAGTACTAAGGGGCCATTCATAAATTACGTCACACGGCAAGGGGTGGGAGGGGTCAATAAAGTGTGACATCGAGTGTCAAGAGAGGGATGAGTTATGGCACCATATGCATAAATTTAAAGTGCTAAAATCCTTAACTTCAGGTTATCTAAAACCCTGACATTTATATGAGATAATTTATAGATGTCTCATTATACCCTGGCATTTGACTTTAAAATTTTTTAACCATCACCCTTGGCTCAATAGTAAGTGTTGTAATAATATATAACAATACATACATAACATACATATGATTTTTTTTTATGGGATAGGAGGGCAAACGAGCAAGCGTGTCGCCTGATGGAAAGAAAGAAAATCAACGCCGCCCATGGACAACCGCGACACCGCAGGAGTCGCGGAAGCATTGCCGGCCTTTTAGGTATGTATAGGCTTGTTTTTTGAAGGTGTTTGTTTTGATGACGCCTGTTTCCCGTAGTGGTAGGCAGAGACCACAGATCTTCATCTGCTACGATATCGGCACACTTTCCTCGCTTCACCCACATTCATCACTCTCTTTACACAAGCTCGCCGGTTAAGGGTTCTTTTGACCAGGCATTTCTTGATAACTTCAACAGTTTGGTCAAGGTATGTTCTCTTTGGTCTTGGCCCTTCCATCCACAAACACATTCCATCCATACACAACGTAAATTTCTTTTGTCAGTCGTCTTTCATCCATCCTCTTTATATATAATGATATAATATAAAATAGTATAATATAAGGAATTATAATATTAGGTATATAGTATTATATATGAGATAAAAAAACAAAATTTTGACGTAGTCAACAGGTTTATCACTGTCTAAACGGAATACTCAGAAAAGTCTTACCTTAATATCGATACTTCTTTCCAAATCCATGAGTTTAGCTTTGTCACCAGCGATTATTTTGGTCAATGGTCCTAAATCTTCAGCGTGTTTTGAAATGAAACCGAGGCAGAACATGGAATCCTCATCACCCTTGCGTCCAATAACACCTGTCCAATTATACCCAATAATATTAATTTATATCAACTTTGATGCATAAAATGTACATGAGGTGTACTTATTTTATTTTACAGGTTATAAATGCTCCACTCACTGCTGGGCACAGGCCACCTCCATTTCTGGAGGAACAAACATTAATCTACCACGCAGAAAAATAACCAAAATGGCGGAAAACAAGATGGCCGCCATACAAACTCAAAATCATCATTTATTGGACGATTTCGCTGAAATTTGGCAAAAATCCGAAAAGCTCACGTAGCTACGAGAGGCCAAAAAACTTGTTTGTACCTATATAATTGTATCTTATATTTTATGGTAATTACCTCGTGTATTAGTTGTCCCAGCTGTGGGATGATGTCCAAACATGCCGCAGTAGAAGGAGGGTATTCGAGTTGAGCCTCCAATGTCCGAACCTAGATCAAAAAAATAGTGTACAACATGCCTATTAATCAAAAATAAATAAAAGTAGAATTGTAGAAAATAAAAACATTGCAGGACCACTGGTTTTTCTGGCATTCCCTTTCCACTATTTATACCTAATTTTAAGTCACTAAATCAGTGGCAGATTAAGCTCGTCAGAGACCCGGGGCGTCAAAGCCGAATGAGGCCCCAATTTTTTAAAAGAACTTGATTTAATTTTACAACCTTTTTAATTTATCTTTTTAATTATTTATATGTGGACAGCCAAAAACTTACCGAAAATCGGCCATCAATTCGCAACCCACCAACCACTATACACAACACCAAACACACCCTACCACCTTTCCACTTTGTAAAAGACACGTGTTTCGCTCCAACACGAGGCATCTTCAGGTATAGTAGACTCTACGGAAGACAACCGAAAAGTCAACGATTTTTGGTAACTTTTTGGTTTAAGTTCCAAATAAACCCACTTCATCCAGCAGAAAAAACACACATTATTAATTTTCTGTCACGAAACTTAATGTGGCAGACCAAATTTCACGCGAGCGAAGCTGCGGGCAAAAGCTAGTTAATATATATGTACAAACTTAGATTATATTTATAAGCTTTAACTCACAGAGACTGATGGTGGTAGCATAGCTGGCAGTAAGCGCTGCCTCACCCCCACTAGAGCCTCCTGGCGAGCGGCCTGTGTGTTGTGGATTGTTTGTCGTACCATACACCTGGTTGCGGGTCTCTTGCCTTGGGGATTTAATACAAGAAATACTACGCAGATAGATTTTCCTATCATCATTATTCCGAAAATGTAAGACTCTTGTTCTTGATTGAAGACCACTTCGGGTCACGGAGCTAGCGGAGTAAGTTATTAAGTATCATCATCATCATGATAGTGCTATTTTTTTATTATTTTACGTTGTTTACAAATTTAAGTTTTTATTTTAGCAAGTTTTTGTTACATATTACCTTATACAGGTGTCCTTTTTCAATAATAAAAAAACAATACATTAATAAATTTCAAGTTAAAATAAACAACAATTGTTTTACAACTTTTTATGACAATAATTTTATAAAATACTACAATAATTAATAATTTTATTATATTAATATATATATAATACAATAATTTTATTAAATTAAAAATTCATCCATAAAAATAAAGGTGTTTCAACTTTGAACGCAATAACTCAAACATATGATGTAAAATAAAGGGATTAGTGACCTCTTTAAAAGAAAAGGAAACAGTGACCTCTTTAAATGAAAAGGAAACAGTGACCTCTTTAAAAGTCCACATGTATTTGTATGGAACAATATTTTTATACAAATTCATTCACTTGCTCTATTCTTTTTCTATATTATTTTTATTATTATTTCTATTTATTATTCTATATTATTATCAATTTTCGCACTTGCTAATACTAAGACTTTTATTAAAGTATAAAGAACAACTTATCACGCTATTGAAATACCTACTGAGTTACTCTACGCAAATCTCACCAAATGAGTAGTTCAGGTAGATTTGTGGCTGCAATTGGTATCGCTCCGGCGTTCTTCAGTCGCACCACAGCCTCACTGTCCTCCGTGGCTTTTAGAGTGCGTCGGGACCACAGGCCCAGTGTGTTGGAGAGGCCTTTGATCTCTTGACATTCCTTTGCAGTGAATGGCACCCCTGGTAAACCATGATCGTTTAAAAAAAACGTCATAGGACGCTTGATAGATGTATATCTAAGAATAACATACCCAAGAAAGGTTTCTTAGCATCATCTTGGGAGAGACCGGCAGCGATGCGTCGATCTATATCCCTGGCCTCCTCCAATGCCTCGTCGTACCGATTGCAGACTACTGCGTTTAAAATCGGGTTCACCTGAAAGTTTAATAAACTTATGTATCGTAGTATGCTAATCCTATTCGGACGTATAAAAATGGGTGTCGCTGTGGTCGGAATTAATTTCCTAAATTATAAAGTATTACTTCCTAAATGATAAAGGACTTTTCGGTTGTCTTCCGTAGAGTCTACTATACCTGAAGATGCCTCGTGTTGGGGCGAAACACGTGTCGTTTGCAAGGTGGAAAAGTGGTAGTGTGTGTTTGGTATTGTGTATAGTGGTCGGTGGGTGGAGAGTTGCTGGCCGTTTTTCGGTAAGTTTTTGGTTTAGGTTCCAAATAAATCCACTTCGTCCAGCAGGAAAACAAACATTATTAATTTTCTGTTATTATTTGCTTGTCGCGGATCTTAGCTAAGTAAAACTTTTGACTGTCCACATAGTGATGGATTTCCGCAAAGTAACGCCTGACTCCATAAATCATCATAAAGTATTATACATAAAAATAAATTAAAGTCAATTCCTACTTTTATATCCTGCTGTATACCCATATCCGTATCACCCATAATATACATATACATACATATACATATTATATATATATATATATATATATGTATATATATATATATATATATATATATATATATATATATATATATATATATTATAAAATGAAAATAGTCCTATAGGTAAAAAAGACTCATACCACTTTTATCCTCTCTATTACAGCGCGTACTAAATCTTCTGACGTCAACTCTTTGTCTTTTATCTTCTTTGCTAACGTGGTAGCGCTTTCTGCGAGGAACGCATGCTTCTTCTCCAAGTCGGGCACGATCTGCTTCTTGTCGTCCCAGTACAGCGAAAATATGAAATCTATTACTTTGTCGAGTAGTAAAAGTGTGTAATACAGAAGAGTCTTCAACAAGTGAGTTTTAGTAGACATTTTAACATTTAGTTTCTGTAACAAAACGATATGTAATTAGACAAATGTATAATACATAAAGGATAATGTAATTGGTTCAGTGGCTAAACTACTCTCTAAGAAATCAATGGTCACGGGTTCGATTTCAGAGTCGTGGTATTTTTTTTATGGGGTAGGAGGGCTAACGACAAAGCGTTTCGCCTGATGGAAATCAATCAACGCCGCCCATAGAAATCCGTGACACTACAGAGATCACGGAAGCATTGCCTTGACTTTCGTATCGGAATATACACTTAAGAACTATCGTAATTTAGTCCCTAAAACTTCGTTTGTTGAATGTATCGCGAGCAGTGACCAATCAAACAAAAAGAGCATAAATATTTTTTTACAGGCCACGTATATCCCACTGCTGGCCACGGGGTCTTCCCGATTGCATAGGAAAGGACACTAATCAACCACGTTTATTGAAGGCGTATTGGCGATCTTATCCACTCCAATCCGGGAATGGATGCCACATACATTTAATCCGAAAGCGGTAACTTCGCCATTGAGCCAATTGACACATGTATCCGGCTTTTAAGTTTAAAAATCTGAAGTTTGCGAGTGTATTATCCTGGTATATTTAGTTTGCATATATCCGGTTTTCAAGCTCAAGTATCTGGAGTTTGCAAATTTATTATACTGGTTTATTTAGGTCGCATATATCCGACTTATAAGCTATAGTACCTGGAGTTGACGAGTTTATTATCCTGGCTTATTTAGTTTGCATATACATATTTGGCTTTTAAGCATAAATATTTAGAGTTTACAAGAATGTTGTCCTCGTTTACAGATGGCAACCCAATGTTGATAAATAGATAGATATATTCTTTAATATATATATATATATATATTAAAGAACGGTGACACACTATTGATATGGATGATAGAAATTAGTCTCTTTTTATATAATATACATATTATATATAATTAAATTTATGACATAAACAAATATATACATAAATACATACACATATATTATATAAGCATACATTTGTGTGAAATACATAAAAAAAGAATGCGATGTATTATTTCGTGTTCGTTATTCATTTTTGCACAAACAACAAACAGGTTATGTATTAAGTATTGCGCAAGCGGTTGCGTAAAACGAAACCAACAGTTTATCGACCTACTCAACGGCTGCGCAATGTTCTACATCGCAAGCTGGCTGAACCCGAGTGCGTTCACCGCAAAACGGTAACATTACCGAAGCAAAAATTTGAGAGTGTAAGACTTTTCTCTCCAACAATTGAAATTATTGATATTAAAAAAATAACGACGACCGATTGGCTCAGTGGCGGGGCCCTCCGCCCGCCGAGTCAATGGTAGCGGGTTCGATCCCCGCATCGGAATAAATATATGTATGGATTTATAAATATTTATTCCAACTCTGGTAACCCCTCCCCAATCCGCATTTCCTTTCTGCCCTTTCCTTTCTTCTCTATCCTTCCTTTCCGCCAATCCACGGTCTGCCGTGCCAATGGATGCGTAGCTAGGGGCGAGCTTAGTCGCAAACGTGCCGACCGTCCCGGGATCGGGCTCCCCCCGATATTATGGTGCCTTACCTCAGCATGCAGGGCTCTGCTGGGGCTGACCTCCATCCTCCCTTGCGGCTCGTGGGATTCACTAAGACGAATTTAATATACCTAATTTATTGAAAAATAACGGCGTCGTGATTCGCCACCCGTCACGTCCTGATTCGTGAAAAGCGACCAATGGAAAGCTGTTTCGCTGCGATGAATGGTAGCGGATGGAGCTATGTTGTCTCTGCCAACCCCTGCGAGGGATAGGCGTGAAGAATAAATATTGGGCGACATTTCATGTGATTGGGAAAATAAAAAACTTAAATACCGCGTATCCGAATATTTGAATAGAAAATAAAATCTATTCAAATTCTCGGATACGCGGATGACATGAACTATAAGCAGAACGCTATCAGGAGTATAATCTGCATTTCTTGTTCTTGAGAAAACCCCAAGGGAAGCTAGACTACTTGTGAACAGGGCCAAAACCAAGTACATGAAAGCATCAAAAACTGCACATGGACTTTTAGAAATTAAAGTGGACGAAAACTACACCTTTGAGTCTTAAAGCGAAAATTATTTGGGATTCTTAGTAACGAGAAATAACAATGTATCAGCAGACATAAACAGAAGAATCCTTGCAGCGAATAGATGTTTCTGAGGGCTGCTACGATACTTTCGCTCAAAAATACTCTCGAGAAGCATTATACTGCTTATGTATAAGACCTTGCTGAGACCCATATTATATATTCGGTTCGGAGTGTTGGGTTAAAAAAGCTCGGAAGCTCGGATTAAAGAAGACGAAAAATCTCGACTCACCTTTGAGAGAAAAATTTTAAGGCGTATCTTTGTTCCTGTGTTGGACGAGCTATATGAGCTGTACAATTAGCCGAACGTCATCAAAACCATTAAGATTGGACGCTTTCGTTGGGCTGGGCACGTGGTACGGATGGACGAGGTTAGAGTACCCAAACGCCTACTTGACGGCAAACCAGATGGTCGTATAAGCCGCGGAAGGTCTAAGCTCAGATGGCTAAATGGAGTCGAGGACGACTTAAAGGCAATCGCTGTAAGGGGCTAGAGGGAAAAAACTAAACGAAGATTCGACTGGAAAAATTTACTGAACCAGTTTAGAGTCCACCCGCGGCTGTTATGCCTTGATCATGATGATTGGGAAAATAAAAATCCTTAAGTCAGGGATTCTCAAAGTGTGCGTCGCGGTACCCTGGTGCGCCGTAGATGGTAAAGAAGGGCGCCGCGAGTTTTTGTTATATATAGCTGTTTGGACTTCGTCTTGCTTTTTTAATGCGGCGTGTTTTTTTAATAGGATGTTGCATCATTACAAAACAAAAACAAAACAACGTGTTTACTCAACAAGCCTCAGTACTGTAGTAATACATTGACTAACGTATTTAAGTTTATAAAAACTTCTTAATTGAATATATATAAAAAATAATTTTTGTTTGATTATCTTACTTTTTCAATATTAATGATTGATATAGAACAGTGCTTCCCAATCTTCCTTCGTTCCCGTATCCCTCAATAAAACTTTTTATTTATGAGTACCCCTCCACTGATAACTTCACACCTACTCCTAAAATGTGTCTTGTATCTCATAAGATCTATCTATTGTTAATCTGAACTTTGAAATATTTATAATTGTTTCTAGATACTTGTGATCTATTGAGAGTTACCGTAGGGTGTTAGGTACTTTATATATTACCCCGCCACTGAGCCAATTGGTCGTCAGAAATATATTGTAGATGTTAATACATTATAATAATGGTTATATAAGTGAACTGTTTTAACTTCTCAGTATTTCCGCCATTACCAATATAATGTTTACGCGGGGTCTCATTGGGGGCAATGGGACCTCGCGCACCAGTAGGGGTACGCGTTCCACAGGTTGGGAAGCGCTAAAATAGAAAATACAGAGCTAGATTATAATTGGATCATTGTTTATTTGACAGAAAACAACTTGTTTCTTCAAATAAATGTATCCGGGTCTGTTAATACTATTACTGTGTCAGTGCGGTTTTAATGTATAAATATTGCACGAGACATAAACATTGCAAAGATAAGAGAGCGCGACAAACGAAACAAATTGTCAAAATAAATACATCCTGGAATTGATAATACTTATAACAAAGATATACCATTACAGCACAGATAACATATACGACCGGTTTTGGTCATTTTAATATTTTCTCGTGTGTGTATATATATATATCTATATATATATATATATATATATATATATATATATATATATATATATATATATATATATATATATATATATATATATATATATATATATATATAATATATAAACACGAGAAAATAAAATTGGAAAAAAGAAACGAAGTATCCACCTTGCCGCAAGTGCTACTCTAGTTCTTATGTGACTTAAAAATAGTCGTATTATATGTATATAATCGTTTGTTGTATATATAAATTGTAAACTAACTTAACCCCGTTAGTGACCTAATTGAGTCTTTAAAAGTTAACGTTTTCAGAGTCATCGGTGGCGCGGTCAATTCCCACATTGGGGTAAATATACATATGTCACACAGGTTTCTAAAAAAAGTCTGTTAAGTCAAGTTGGTTAGAATCTTTCCCTCATAAATGTGAACGCTTCATGCCTAGCCTAACATACATATGTATATATGGCCTGTAAAATAAGAAATATTGTGTAAACGAGTCACGTTTACAAAGTATTTCGTTTGTTTACACCCAGCAATAGAGGAATTTCTTTTTTCATAAAATACGGTAAGAAGCGAGCACGCTTCTAACGTGACGAAAAGCCATCATCTTTGTCCATTGATGTGTAATTTGACGCATTGCAGAAATATTGCTGGCATTTGAGAAAGGCGTAGGCGGGTTTTTAGGTTCTCATGTCGTAATACTAAAAAAAATACCATATTAATAATTGGTTTTGTTAAGTTAAGAGAGAGGTATGAGTATTTGGCTGGGCATAAAAAAATACTTGGACACTTCGCTATTTGGATGTGCCTATTTTGATAGTTGTAGTTCAACTACTTAATTATGCAAAACAAATGAAATATTTACAAGTTACCGGTTGACTTTTCGCGCCAAGTTAAATCAGTGACGTTGAGTGTTTATTGCATATCTATAATCCCATGTTTTTATCATTTATTTTGTTTGTTTCAGGTGGCGGATTATGCTATATAGTTTGACTGATAAATGCGTGTATTACTACTAAATACAATGTATACTACATAATATATACTTAATATATGTATGGCCTATAGATATTTATACCGAGTCTGGTAACCCCGCCAATCCACATTAGACAAGCGTTCTGGGTTAACGTCCATTCTTTCGGAAATGGGGAGGCTCGTGCTCAGCAGTGGGACATATATGCTGCGAAAAAAAATCTGCAACCGCAGAGAGATTGCAAACGCTTTGTTCGCCTTTGAGAAATGTGTAGGCTTGTGTATTGGAGGATCAATTATTACATCGGATCGGAAATAACGCTGAAGGTTACACAGAGTTGAGTGAAGAAGTTTCGGGAAAAAGGTAACATACTGGATCGCCACTCATCCAGATGGTATGGATGAAACTTTTCTTTTTGGCGAGTTTTTTCACTTTACTTTGTGATAGGATTTACTCTGAATAATTCCTCGGAGCACTCACCATGGTAAATGCGATACATTACTTTGTAGAGGCGGCCATTTGAATCATTTAATTTTTTTTATTTACCTTAATAATTGGACGTGGGATTGCAAAGTGACCGATTTTTCTTAAGGCGTCATGATTATTTGGAAGAAGATAAACGTTGTTTTTTTTTATTTAAATATTTATGTATATACCGTAACTAATGTTACATACACTTAAAAAATCGGATAAGAAGACATTATTTCACATTACGTCACATTATCATTTGATTACTAATTTTTTAAAACTAATTATCATCTTATTTTATTACTGGTAATACTTTATAAGACATCGTGCAATTCTTTTTTTAACACAATACGGTTAATGGATTAAAAATGTTAATCATTAAAAGATATTTCCAGAAAAAAAAAAAGAAAAAACGTCACTTGTCAAACAGTAATAAATATTTAACGAGAAAAAAAGTTATTATCTACATTAAGTATGTTTTTTTACAGTTTCCTTTTTTTTAGAAAACATAATAGATATTTTTTTTCTTTTCTGGGAAATTAGTTATAACTATTATGCCAGTGTCAAGTAAATGCGAAAACGTCAAATTTCTTGAAATATAATCAGTCAGCTTATCACGTTACGTCTTGATAAAATGGCGACTATTCTAACAAAACCTTCTATGGAATTTTTCAGTCAACTTAAAAAGTAACGATACACGCATTTATTTAATATCACTTCACTTATACACCTTAATCGAACTATATCGCCACCACAAATAAACAATATAAGTGATAATAAGATTAGAAAATCACAACGTCACTGATGTAAATTGGCGGGAAAATACTATCTATCTATCTATTTAGATTTAATATTTGTTTTTTTTAAAGATAAACAATGCATGGCCAAGCTTCTACACTTTTTCTTACAAAACTGGAATTTTTTGCGTCCTGAAGTTTACCGCGAGAAAATTATGATAAAAAAATATTATTTTTTAAAACAGGAGTTTTAGTTACTTTATTCTAGCGCTATAGGTATAAATGAGGGCAAAAGAGCAAGCGTGTCGCCTGATGTAAAGCAATCAACACCGCTCATAGATGCAACACCATAGGTATTACGGAAGAGTTGCCGACTTTTAAGGTATGTGTAGGCTTGTTTTTTGAAACAAACAAACTTCAATATACTTTTAGAATAATTGTATAGTGCACTTTGGCACGTTTTTAATGTTTACAAGAGACTGCTACGTTTTATTATTACTAGAATTTATTTTAACCATTCTAACTATTATGCTGAAAATACTTGTGCAAATAAAATACAGCTCACATCATTAGTCTAATAAAAGAATTGATCCCACGACCTCAGATCGTAAGTGCAATCTTTAGCAACTGAGCTATTGCTGTTTAAACCTTAATTTATCAGCATCAGCTTCAGCACAGCCACAGCAGCCCTGCTAGACAATGGCTTTCTTAATTGAGATTTATTGCCGTAATTCCCACGCTCGGTAGGCCGAAAACAACACATCAAAAATCATCAAATGGATATATTAACTAATACTACTAAAAAAGAGCCTTCATCATTAAAATTTATATATTAGATTTTACACAACGCTTTCGACAATCCAGATATTTTAGGTAACATTAACTTTTTCATGTCTAGAATACATACACATGTATTTAATTTTAATTTATTTCAAAGCAAGTTTAATTATTTCGTGCCCCTTTCTACGTTTTAAAATTCTGCATCGGATATATTTACTCTAAAAGAGCATTATAATTAGATAGAGCATTATAATTGTGTTTGATAAATAAGTACTCATAAAATTACTTAAAAATATCTAATACTGACCTTTTAAAAAAAAATAATAATATTTTTTTAATCATAAATATTTACAAACACTAACGAATACGACCATTCATAAGCGCGTCGGAACGAAACTGACATATTTGATTCTAAGCGGCCAGTGATTATTAGAGATAACCTGTTGAGTAGATATGGCGGGAAAAAAAATTACATTCGTTATGGACGGATATATATTATATAAAAATTACGAAAGAGAAATTCTTCGTATATAGAGAGAAGGCAGGCCATCTGGATGAATGGCCATCCAGTACGGTGCGTCTTTTCCGAAAATGCTTTCCACGTACTACTAACATATGAAATCAGCTACTTCTAGCAGTGTTCCTGAATAATACGATATTGGAACCTTCAAAAAACAAGACTACACATTTCTCAAAGGCTGGTAACGCTTCTTTAATGCCTATTGGCAATGCGGATGTCTATGGGCGACGTTAATTGCATTCTATCACGAGACATACCCGCTC
This sequence comes from Baronia brevicornis, assembly GCA_031353405.1. Classification (NCBI taxonomy): domain Eukaryota; kingdom Metazoa; phylum Arthropoda; class Insecta; order Lepidoptera; family Papilionidae; genus Baronia; species Baronia brevicornis. Next base: position 75,631 of record JASFAT010003042.1, on the reverse strand, counting down.
GTTTGCCTTCTTATTTAAAAAAAGAACAGTACGATTCCCTTAATATAACGTCCTAAGGTGGTTTAAAAGAAAAAAAAAACATATTACAGGCTTATTATTTATAATAACCAAGTCAAATAACTTTGCTCTTTCGACACCTTAATTAGTTCAGTGGCGAAACGACCACTCTCGGTTTGATTCCCGCATGATGATGAATATATGTTTGCTCTACAGGTATTTATTCCGAGATTACATTAGAAATGCTTTATGATTAATGATATATTCAATCTGTTACAGTATATCTCTCTTTTAGTTATGTTTTTATGTAAGACTAATATAACTACAAAATACATATTCTTAATATATATATATGCGTATGATAAGATAAAATTCGTAAAAATTCTATTATATATAATATTACTATACTATCTAGATAGCACTGGACATGATTGTGGCTGTGACGATCTTTTTTACTTATAGTGGCTCACCTTTTCCCAACTTTTTTTTTATATATTCACGTCTATCCCCCGCAGGGGTTGGCAGAGACCACAGAGCTCCGTCCGCTACCAATCATCGCAGCGAAACGGCTCCCCATTAGTCGCTTTTCGCCCTCGTGAGAATCAGGACGTGACGGGTGGCGAACCACGTCGCCGTCATTTTTCAACAAATTAGGTATATTAAAGATTTTTCTATAGTCAAGAGTTAATTCTATTCAGTTGTTATATTATAAGCATCATCTATAATAAAACAAATATATTTTTCTTTTTCTAGATACTGATGACAGAATTTCCCTTTCATAATGTTTTGTTTTAAAAAAGTAAATAAAACTAGATCTCACGAAGCTATTGGCCAACTCGACTCACCATGTTTTGAGAGTTCTTAACAAGTTAAATAGGTTGTGTTAAATTTAAAATTACGCTAAACGGATAACTTAAATTTTCTTTTAAGTTAAATTAAATTTTCTTTTAAGTAAAAGCACAGAAAACGACCTAGTTAATTTATTGAAATTCGAATTCGATCCATTCTTCACCGATTTTTCCCATTTGTCTTAAAAACGGTTTAAACAATTTAAAAGCGACTTTCAAATTTAATTTTTTCATCCTGATTGAACGACATCTTTTGAAAAATTTCAGAAGGATATACATACTTCTTTATTATAAATAATATTATGCATATTCTTTATAATTAAGAAAATATTTCATTCAAAAAAAAATATTTAAATAAATTTAAATTTTAAAGTTTATTGTAAAATTAATATAAAAGTTTTAACTGATTTCACGAAATGAGTGTAGTAACTGAATATACAAACATTACCTGTAATGGAACGGCGACTTTTCACGACCTTGAATGACATTGCTTTGACAGTTGTATTTTGCAGTGCAAAGTTATCCGTGGTTTTGCGGTTGACCCTACGAACTATGATAACTCAGTTCATATAAATAACAAGCTCTGTGCAGATTGTTCATTTCACTACTTAGAATATTCGTTCATTATTAAAAAATGTTTAACATCGTTACAGTTAATACAAATCCTTACGAAGGGCAAAAGCCGGGAACCAGTGGTCTGAGAAAGAAAGTAAAAGTTTTCCTTCAAGAAAATTATACAGAAAATTTTATTCAAAGTATTTTGGACGCAAATAAAGATGCAGTAGAAGGGTGTACTCTTGTTGTTGGTGGTGACGGTAGATATCTTGTCAAGGAGGTGGTTGATAAAATCATTAAAATTTGTGCCGCGAACGGAGTAAGTACATGAATGAATTTTAATTATTTTGATATATCTAAGTAATATTAATTATTTCAATAAGTCTAGTTTTTGTATAACTTTTTGTATTTTATAATATTGCATGATTAAGAAATTGCCTGTTATTTTTTACTTTGAGGTAAAAGTCACATTAAGTTTATTATTTTTTCACACAGCCCTCAAGGCTGTTGTGAACTTTAAACATTTAAGGGTACACATTTAGCTCCTACATGTAAGTTTTACAACTAGGAATACATTTTAACAGCAAATGTATATATATATATATATATATATATATATATATATATATATATATATATATATATATATATATATATATATATATATATATATATGTATATATATATATATATATATATATATATATATATATATATATATATATATATATATTTTTGTCAGATAAATGTTAAGTGTAAGTAAAACAGTGTGTGAAGTATCATATAGGTAGTGTAATATCATGTGAGCGCTGAAACACTATAAATTTTCAGCTGTAGTATACTTTTCTGAAAATGTTAACATAGCACTATATATAATAATCATAACAATGTCTATACACATATATATATATATATATATATATATATATGTATATATATATATATATATATATATATATATATATATATACACATACATGGATTAAAACTCATAATCACTTTCAAAAGCTTAAATATATAAATTCCTAAATATAACTCAAATATTCATTTTTTACAGGTAGCAAAATTGCTTGTTGGACAGAATGGAATTCTATCAACACCAGCCGTTTCTTGTATCATTAGAAAATTCAAAACACTAGGTGAGTTGTTTGATATTGCTTTGTATTATTAAAGAATGTTATGATGGTCTCAATAATGAAATAATTTGTATATTAAAAAGTGTTTCCAGATCATAAGTTAAAGCAGGATTTTGAAAGTGAATAAAATAGTGAGTTTTATTAAATGAAAGAGGGATGAATGAGTAAGCTCTTCCACCATTAATATGAGGGGCAATAGCCTAATTGGCTCTAAGTTCAGCTATGATCTAATATGGGTTAAATTTTGCATAAAATTGGAAAGACTAGGAAAAAAATAAGATTAGGAAAAATATGATACAAATCATATTTGAATCATATTTTTCCTAATGTAAGTATTATAAACTTAGTTGGAATGATTTAAAGATTAAGTACTGCTTAGAAATCAATGCCACTTTTGTTTTTTAATAATAAGTAAATTATTAATTATTATAGAAAAGGAGATTTAATAATATAACATTTTTTTTTCATATAATACTTCCCCGGCCAAGATAAAACAGCAGCTCCTTTTTTATTCAGCCTTGTCAAGTTATGGTTAGGTGATCTTCAGTGTTGTCAGTGTTTCAGAAGGCATGCATTATATTTACCTTTATTGAACTACTATTCATATTACATTCATTATATTCACATTACTATAAACAATGTAATTTTTTTTCTATCCAGGTGGTATTGTACTGACTGCCTCACACAATCCAGGTGGCATTAATAACGATTTCGGCATCAAGTTCAACTGCGGTAATGGGGGACCTGCTCCGGATGGTACCACCAACGAGATATACGCGCTCACCACTTGCATTAAACATTATCGCATCGTGCCAGACATAGTTTGTCCGGTCGATAAGGTTGGCGTGCAGACCTTTACGGTATGTCAGAATTTAAACATACCATCATTGTCAACCCTTAGACAGTCCCCTGGAAGATATTGATAGTTTGTAAATTTGGAATTGTTTTATTTTTCGTGCCACAACATAGGTTAGAAATTGTGGAGCCAAGCGTCTTCTACTATTAATTGTTCGACTGGTACTACAATTCAAGATAAATTTTTTCTTCTCCACAATTCTTCCCCATATATTCCTATTCTTGGTAACAAGGCTTCATAGCCTTATGCTTCCCAATGCCACCATACTCTCTTGACTATGCTTGTTTGGCATTTTTAACAGGCCTTTCTTCAATGATACTTGTTTCTTAGAGACATTTTGTGAGGGCTAAATTAGGTCTTTTTTCATCCATGATATGCTAAAATGATGCACAAGCTCAGATGACAGCCACAAAACTCAACTTTTATAAATGTATCCACAAAGTCCGTACATAACAATATGTTATATTAAAAAAATATCTTCTCCAGGTGGCTGATCGTCAGTTTGTTGTGGAGGTGATAGATCCAGTGCAAGACTATGTGGACTATATGAAGCAAATCTTTGACTTTGCCAAGATCAAGACCCTTATACAGGGCTCCAAGCAACGTCAGCCTTTCAAAGTTCTAATTGATTCTATGAGTGGAGGTATATATACATAAAAAGTAATTTATAATATAATATAACATGTTATTTTGAAATAACATGTTACATAATCTTATGTTGCTTATTAATAATAATTGATAATTATGTTTTTAACACATTATTAATAGTTGAGAGGTATAAAAACAACTCCTTACCCTTCACCATTTTTATATTACATTGTGATACGGTACCTACATTGTCAAAGTAAATTTAATTTTTGAAAAATCACATATCTAATTTATATTTACAACTTTCTGCTTTTTGTAAGGTCTATCGATTTTAACGAAAATTGGAACAAAAGGAAACCCAAATTGCCAGAGTGAGAATTATATCATAAACATGTGAAAGTGTTCCTCCACCTGTGACAAGTTCACGCTTATGAGCTTATGAGCAGCATCACAAAATGATCTTTAGTTTTATATTTAGTCTATTTTATGTATATTGTATATATTTATATATATAAAATTCATATATAGATATTTTCAGTCACCGGTCCATATGTAAAGCGCATATTCATCGATGAGCTGGGTGCTTCCGAGTCGAATGTGCGCCGAGTCACCCCACTGGAGGACTTCGGGGGCGCCCATCCGGACCCCAACCTTACGTATGCCGCGGACCTGGTCACCGCTGTGAAGGACGGTGGCTACGACTTTGGGGCCGCTTTTGACGGCGATGGTAAGTTGGCGAATTTGAAAATTTTAAAGTATATTGTGTCCTATATATAGAAAGAACGAAAAACACAAGAAATAAAATAAAATTAAAGTCAATTCCTACTTACATCAACAAAGAAAAATTTTATTTCATAATATTATGTTTTTTAAATGTATTAATATCAGGTGTCATCCACTACAAGTTTAAAAAAATGTATTTGAACTTGAGTGGATGAATAAAAAATATTTAAATATAACTTAAAATATAAATATAACAAGATATATAAATATATATAGGGAGATAGTAACAATTCAAAAACAGTATTTGTGAGTCCGCGACAAAGAACAGTGGATAGGAAATCCGAATAGAGAAGGTAGCGGGTGCCATGCACAGTCTGCTTAACCTTGAGGAACAGAGAGAGGCTGAATAAGTGAGTTAATGTTGTCCAGGTGACCGGAACATGATCATCGGCAAAGGCGCGTTCTTCGTGACGCCATCGGACTCGCTGGCAGTGCTTGCTGACAACTTGCAGTATATACCCTACTTTGGGAAAGGAGTCCGGGGGTTCGCCCGTAGCATGCCAACGGCTGCTGCGGTCGACCGCGTGGCAGTTGTCCACGGGAAGGAGATGTTCGAAGTGCCAACAGGTAAGCTGATATGCAGTTCACGAATTGTTTTATATTTTAAACTAGCTTTTCAAAGCCCCTCAAAGCTATGCGCGCGTATCGAGCTTCAGCTAAATTTCAGCGAAATTGGCTCGTAAATGCCGAAATTAGCTTTGTATGGCGGCCATCTTATTTTCCGCCATTTTGAATTTTTTCTCCCACCACTCATGTGTTCGCAGTTGTTATAATTTTTTGTACGAGGCGACCCCAGTAAGTGTTACGGTTCAGGCAGGCCGTCGAGCAACTTTTTACCAACTTCAGATCTTCAAGGTTTGTTTATAATTCATCTGCCTCGAACCCTATCCGACGTCTTTTCCCATCATAATTGGTTGTAACAATTTGTACCTCTCTGACTCTACTACTCTTTGACTCTACTACTCTTTGACTCTACTACTCTCTGGACTCTACTACTCTTTGACTCTATTACTCTTTGACTCTATTACTCTCTGACTCTACTACTCTTTGACTCTACTGTTTATATTATCAGGTTGGAAATACTTCGGTAATCTGATGGATGCCGGGCGGCTGTCATTATGTGGCGAGGAGAGCTTCGGCACGGGTTCAGACCACGTGCGGGAAAAGGACGGGCTTTGGGCCGCTCTCGCCTGGCTGTCCGTGCTCGCGGGCACGGGCAAGTGCGTGGAGGAAATACTTGTCGCGCATTGGACGAAGTTCGGAAGGAATTATTTCACCAGGTGAGTGACCAAGAAGTGCCATACCCTCATAGAATATCGGCACCCTCGGCCATAGAATATTGGCATCCTCATAGAATATCGGCGTTCATCATCAACAGCCTGCTTTGCCTACCACTACGGGAAACAGGAATGATGATATATATGTGTGTATGTAATTCATTAATTAGTTTTAGTTTTAAATTGGAGAATTTTTTTCTCTAATATAAGATGTATAACAGGATATAAAAGTAGGAGTCGATTTTAATTTTTTTATATTACATACATACATATCGTCACGCCTGTTTCCCGTAGGGGTAGGCAGAGACCTCAGATCTCCATCCACCATGATCTCGGCACACCTTCCTTGCTTCCTCCACACTAATCCATTTTCTCATCTATCTTTTCTTTCACATTTATTATAGCGAAACGGCTCTCAGTTAGTCGCTTCTCGCCCTCGTGGGAATCAGGACGGTTGGTGTACCACGTCGCCTTTATTTTTTAACAAATTTAATTTTAAAGGTTTATTAAAATTCGTCATAGCAAATCCCACGAGCCGCAAGGGAGGATGGAGGTCAGCCCCAGCAGAGCCCTGCATGCTGAGGTAAGGTACTATAGTACCTGGGGGAGCCCGATCCCGGGACGGTCGGCACGTTTACGACTAAGCTCACCCCTAGCCACGCATCCATTGGCACGGCAGACCGTGGATTGGCGGAGAGTAAGGGAAAAGGATAGAGAAGAAATGAAAGGGCAGGGGAAACGAAAGATGGATTTAGACAGGATGATAGGGATATGATACTACCGCAACGGAAGACAAGGAGTGACACGGTAGTAGCTCGGGGAGCTGGGGTCGCGTACCCGTGTATCAATATCATAACTACTGGACAGAGGGCTAGGCAAAGATACTTTTATATTAGTTGTTATCTTCGTCGTTCTCTTTTTATAGGTACGATTACGAGGAATGCGCTAGTGAGCCTTGCAATGAGATGATGCAGGCGCTCGAGAGCAAGATGACGGCTCCAGGGTTTGTGGGCTCTACCCACACCGGCGGCAACAAGACTTACGTGGTCAAGTTGGCCGACAACTTCTCCTACATGGACCCAATCGACCAGAGCGTCGCCATGAAACAGGTTATTTCATGTTTTGTTTAAAAGCGTAGGAGAATAAACAAACTTTGCGACTCAAATAATATAATAAATCTTTGTCGTCCAACCTTTGTCTCACCTCTTCTTAACATCAGGAGCAAGATGATAAGAAGAGGTGAGACGGAGGTTTTTTGCAGGACATCATTGTTAGCGATGTTTTCACCATCGGGTAAAACTTATTTGTCTCCATCGTATCTCAAAACAAAATTATCTAGTTCCACTCTTTATTCTTTTTATAAAGAGAGATATCACTTTGATCCGAAAGATTAAGAAATAATATTTAATCCTATTAACACATTGTATGCGGGACACGTACTAGTACGTTTTCTGACGATTGATACTTGACGCATCACGTACTAGTACGGGTTAGTGTGACAACACGGTTTGTTTGTGGGTATAAAAATAACTGTATACACAGGAAAACGAAGCCGAATGTTCTTGTCTACTACATAGATTGTGGAAAAATTTAGACATATAAAAACTAGTTTTTACATCAGTCGATGCGGAACCACAGAACGCGAACGTTGATTGAAATAATCAATTTAGATTCAACGTAAACTTTTTATTTACGTTAAAAAATTAAATAATTTGCAATCTATTGAGATTTAACTGAATAACTACAGTAAACCCTCGTATAACGCGTTTTTCTATAACGCGGAACCGATCTATCGCGTTATAGGAAAACGCGTTATACGAGGGATCACTGTAATGTTTAATCAATGTTGCTAAAACTCAGAAGCTGGGAACAAAAACTAAATAAAATAATTTAATTTTATAAAAACAAGATGTGCAAACAAAGTTCTTTATGGACTGTCGAATCATTATAAATTTTTCACAGTACATACAAATTTATGACTTGGGAAGTCCACGCGTTATACGAGGGAAAATACGTGTTATATGCGGGACATGAAATCAAGTTATACGAAATCGCGATATAGGAGGGTTTACTGTAAATTTATGCGCAAAACGCCCGCTCCCGAGAAAATTCCGCTGCAAAATGTACCCCCACACAATATGTTAAGATTTAATCCTATAATGACACTTTCCTTAAAGGCCGACAACGCGTATGCCTACGGCACTGTGGATGTTTATGGGCGGATTTGATTGCTTTCCATTAGATGACACGCCTGCTCGTTTGCCTTCCTATCCCGTAAAAAAAAACATTTCAAACTTTGTGGTTCTCATAGAGATAATTTAGTTATTTACGCTTATTACAGGGTTTGCGTATCATCTTCGAGGACGGATCCCGCATAGTGCTACGCTTGAGCGGTACAGGCAGTTCAGGGGCGACTGTCAGGTGAGAATCTTAAATACTGATTACTGATATTCTGGATAATATTTTTAATTATAAACGAATATACAGTGAACCCTCCTATAACGCGGTTAGATTCATACCGCGTTATAAGAAAACGCGTTATACGAGGGATCACTGTATTTATTATCACTCAATGTTATGTAAGAAAGTTGATTATGAACTGTCAAATCAATATAAATTTCACTTGGAAAATCCCCTCCTATTCGGCGCTTCAGGTTTTCATGGGGGTCGGTAATGGGTCCAATGGTAAATTGGGGGCGTTATGAAATACCTATATTTTCATGAAGAAACATTTTATCTAGCCGTCTAAAATGTTTATCTTTTTATTATGGCATAAAAAAACATTTGTTGTAAAAACTTCTTGTAAATGGGGCGGTAGTCCATAAAAGGTTGGGAACCTATGATCAAATAATACCATATTGTTATGTTCATACAATATTTATTTGTAAATCATCTTAATAAATAACATAAACATATTGTCAGGTTGTACATAGACTCGTACGAAGCTAAGGAGGTGCTGGGTGATGCGCAGGTGATGTTGCGTCCCCTCATCGAGGTGGCGCTGAAGGTATCCCAACTGCAAAAGTACACCGGCAGGGAGGCACCCACCGTCATTACGTAGATCACATCGCGTACTATACTGAATCTCTTCACGTTTTCTCACAAAATTCAAGATTTCCCAAACTTGTTAGTAGATCATCTTGATAGCAATACCAGTAGAGTCGCACTCTCACTCACACTTAGGAAGTGCGATAGGGACACTACTAGTGTTGCCATATGTATAAAAAAAATTCGGTATAATAAAATGAAGTCCCAATTATTTCTCTCTCTCTCTCTCTGAGTCCTAAGGCGAATAATATGATGATATATTTATGAAATATTTATAGATGATAATGTTACTGATACTCAAATAAGTGGAAAAGAAGTATATAGATATTTTATTTTTAAACAAATCTTAATCATTATTAATTCGGCTCTAACAGTCCACAGCGTATACAAATAGATATTTTTTTCTCTTTTCCGTCATTTTAAATCGCAATATAACTAATAGATGGCGCCATTACTAAAATTAACAAAATAAATGTCACTATTGATAGATAGATGCAACCATGAGTTTGTGGTCCGGTTGGCTCGGAAGATGTTCGATCGAGCCGACAATGGACCACACCCACACCTTAATAATTTTGCTCCCCTTCATGCTCGCTCATCTGAGGGACGTCCACTCCCACGCGAAATCCTCCTGTCGCCTCCTGGCTCCCGCGAGGGAAGAGGGCCAGCGACGGACCCAACGTAGGAATAGGTTCAGCCATATCTCGACGACGCGAAGTCGTTAAAGGACGCGCAAAAGCCGCTAGGAATAGTGGCACCTAAGACAGGGGGCGGTTGCCCCATTGAGTTGCTGCACGAGCAGTGGGGTTCATCCCCGAGGCTCGATCCCACACCTCTGCGCGGGGTGTGGACGTCCCCGATTGATTGATTGATAGATAGATAGATTCAGTCATATTCAATGACCGTTTCTTTTGTATTACAAAAGCAAATCTTCATATCTGTGCTTCGTGCTGTTCTTTCCTCTGAGGTTTCGTGTGTTTTCGTTTTCCTCGTCGAGGTTTATCTAGATAAGAAAACGGAAGATGGTCTAATTTTTTTTTATTAGGTACACTACTCGTGTGAAGCCGGGGCGGGCAGCTAGTTATATATAAAATACAAATTGACATGCGAAATATCGCTTTCGTATACAATGGTCGCGGGTTCATTTTTTATTGCCTATAAATATTTATTCCCAGTCAGGTTACCCCGTCAACGCCACATTGAACAAGCGTGATGGGTAATGTACATAATCCCCCAGTAATCAGGAGACCCCATTACCAAATGGTGGGACGTATTGGGGCTGTAAATAAATAAAATTTTCGCAAAATATACTTACACAACGAGCGTAGAGCGTACTGTATTATATAATTAATCCTTTTCAGTCGTAAGACACCTCTCACGTGACAACAGCACTTTATCGCTGCGGTCGTATGTCACGTGTGAGGTGACAAGACGAGACATGTTGAAACACGCTCTGTGTGAAATGCAAGCACTATTGCCTCATCAGTTAAATATCCGTAACAGAGCAATCGACATCTCCAGTTATATATCATTGCGTTTTCCAATTATTTTTTGACATATTGAGCCCAAAAATGAATAAAGTCAATGAAAACTGTATCTGTAGGTACGACCTAGCGAGAATCACGTATAAAAAGCTAGCGACCGATAAGGGTTAAATTGTTTATTTCTTTAAAGTTGAAGTAATTTTGTTACTAAATAATTTAGGAAAGAGAATTTGTGGATGAAAATAAAATCAAGCTATATACTGTACTGTTTTATTATTTTTTTAAGGAATGTTACTGTCTGTCTTATATATAGACACAATATGTTTTATTCCCGTTGTAAATATTATCACATCTGTATCATGTACAATTATTTATGAATAGATTGTTATGCTAAGTGTTACTGAATTTGTTATATCCAAAGGTTTTTATGATTGTATTATATTTGAATACATTTTTTAAGTAATAAAATATTGAATATTTCTGTTTATTTTTATTTTAATATCGTATATACTATGACTAGACATAAAACGAGTATAGTTAGCCCTATCGGAAATTCATTATATTATATAAAAATACATCCAAGTTTTTCAATTTAAAAGAAACTTAGACTTAATAACTACTAACTTAGAATAACATCTCTTAATAAGTTAAACCTGGTCATCTTACGGAGATGGTTATATATAAAAAGGTAAAACTATATTCCGCTTTTGGGATTAACCCCCAAGATAGTACCTAGTTTGATCTTCAGATTAATTCCTTCTAGATATTCCGCGTAGATCTTTGCTTCATTTATCTTGGGGATCCCACACATTACGGTTGTCAAGATGTCTCCAATCCAACACTTGTTTTTTTAACGGTTGTATAATAATTTATCTGTCAAACGTAACTGTCATATCTTGAACAGTTATGTCCGTGAGTTTTTTTGTTCTTTGATGGCAATTACTTGTAACAATTATGCCAGTGTCAAGTAAAATACTATAATATCCAATCTCTTGAAATGTAACTAGTCAGCTTATCACTTTACGGCTTGATAAAATGGTAGCTTTTCTACCAAAATCTACTATGGACTTTTTCAAACTTAAATAGTCACGATACACGCATTTATTTCATTATACTCCACTTCTACACCATAATCAAAATATATTGTATAATTCGCCACCACAATTAAACAATATAACTATAAGATTATGATTTATGAAGACTATATAATAATATAAGATTATGAAAATGAAATAAAAACAAAACGTCACTGATGTTAGATGGCGGGAAAAGTCCGTCTGTGAGTTTAGTTTTCTGATTCGAATCTTATCCACCAGGTAGACTACATGTTTAGCCCTTTCCAGAGCTTACAAAGCGACTAAATTTTTGGTCAGGTGGACTGTCAGTATCCATGTCTCAGAACCTTAATACGAAAATACAGATACGACGTACGTCGAAGATTTTCGTCTTCAGATTTTGAGAGTAGTATATTTTTTACAGTCTCACAACTCTGAGATCAAGACTTAGCATGTAACATAACAGTATTTCTCACTCTTAAGTCTATTCGTTAATAAAAAACTGCATTAAGAGGTTGATCACACCGAACAGAATAATCAAGAAGTAGAAGACGCATTTCCAGAAGGTAAGTTTCCCGCGTAATTGAAGGGAACGAATCTGTAGCAACGAGGGTAGGGCGAACACATGGACAAGCCCACTCACTGCTCCTGTATACCTGTAAAAATTGTGATGTCTCAAATTTTAAGTATAACTTAACGTATAGAATATCCGGTGGCAGAATTAGGTTATAGGTCGAATAAATAGAAGAAGCATGCTTACTGATTATTTTCTACCAAGGTAAATATCGTCCGCGAGGTTAACGGCATCTCGACGCCACTACTTTAGCGAGTGGCACAGAATAGTGTTGCTAGATTCTAAGAGTCTGCCCGACGTGGCGGTTATAATTTAAAAAAAAACCACATGTCTTCTTTGTGAATATTATTGAATTTTATTTAAATCCTTTATATTTTTTTATTATTTATATTTAGAAACCTAATTCTGTTACCGGAAGCCCTGTATTTCCGTACAAAAAGACAAAATGGCTGGAGTTTAGATTGTGGATGCTTTAAAAATATAAGGCATGATTTTATCGATTAAAACAAGTTATACACATTAAAACAAGAAATAGAATAGGGCCATCTAATTTCTTTCCATTTCTGAAAGTCGTACGAGGTGCCTTTTATTATTAGTTGATGGACAGGGCAAACTAAATAGAATACCACCAAAATAGATGCAAAACGCACTTATGTCAAATTCAGAGCACAAGATCCATGCCGACAGGAATAACAGGCAGCAATAACGGTGCGAGATTATTTGCCCTTCGGTCAACTACTCGCCCAGCGTGATGACCATAGACAAATGACTAACCACCATAGACATATATAATGTCCAGCAGTGGATATAATTATTGATGAGCTTACCTTATGATGGTCCCGATATTAGGGCACACACACGCTACTAAAATACACATTGTCACTATTGCCGCGTTGATAATGAGGGTGAGACATCGCGTCGGCCTCAACGGCAGCAACTGGATCGCTTCCGAGCGCAGCATGAACGCCACCAACGGGTAAACGGTCACCACCTGGAAACCATAACGATGCAACTTTGGATGAGAGATTATGATTGTTAGGACATTTAGCAATTAACCCTTATCAGTCGTAAGTCACCTCTCACGTGACAACAGTACTTTGTCGATACGATCGTAAGTCACGTGGAAGGTGACAAGACGAGACATGTTGAAACTCGCTTTGTGTGAAATGCAGGCACTATTGCCTCATTAGTTAAGTATCCGTAACAGAGCAATTGACATTTCCAGTTATATGTCATTGTCTTTTCCAATCATTTTTTATTATATTGAGCCCAAAGTCAATGAAAACTGTATCTGTAACTACAACATAGCGAGAATCACGTCTGTCATCGGCGCCATGTTGGATTTCACTCCTAAAGTCTGTTCATCATAATAACTCAATTCGTTGTTGTTATGTATAAAGCGCGTATGTTTAAAACGATCTCTCTTGTGTTATTTTTCAATGTTTTGGGTATGAATATACGAAGAAAACATTCAATTTTTACATAAAAACTCCGCGCATCTTACACGAGATTTTTTATGGAATAGAAAGGCAAACGAGCAGGCGTGTTACCTGATGGAAAGCAATCAACGCCGCCCATAGACATCCACAGCGCCATAGGCAGTGCGAAAACGTCGCCGACCTTTAAGGAAAGTATCATTATCGAAGGGGGAGGGGAGGGGAGAGGGAGGGTGTTGGGCCTCCGGAACTTAGCCGCTGACCGTACGAAGCGCAGTAGCTAGGCTACACTCAGACGCTGGTTTTCTGCGGGAGTGTAGTTCTAGCCCGGGCGAGCCGGCCCATTCATGCTACAGACAAATATTATGCCATTCTTGACAAAGTATTCGTTTGCAGCGTGACTCTACCATTATAAAAGAATGTTATGACAATATACACTCTCCAAATAAATATATATTTATATATATTTTTCAAATTTTCAATAAAATACTTTTATTCTTCCACTTAAGCTCAGATACATTTTTTAAAATTGTAGTGGTTGAGACTTGATGTTAATACAGTTTTTTCCAAATATTAATTCATTAATTAAATTTAAGTAATAGTAATTTTAAGTAATTGAATTAACTTTAATTTTTTTATATTACTTGTTTATTATAATTATATAATTTATCGCTCACAGATTTAAAAATCATGTTGCAATGCGTGCATTTATTAAAGTAAAAAATCAAACTGGATACGAAATGTATAAATAGCTGACGTTGTCTTGGAACCAGAGTTCCTCTTTAAGTTGTCGTAGGGTTGTTTTCAATGGGTGTTATCACATAGCTTTAGTAGCATGGCCTGGTTCATATAAATATATTCTTTAAGAGATATGATTTATGTTACACCTACTTACTTGAAATAACAACAGCGCTCTCGCGACAGCCGTCATCACGTCATGCATTTCAAAGTTGTTAAGAATATTCTGAAAAATACATTAAAATGAACACATTTGATTAATGGAGTAAGGCGATACTTTGCGGAAATCGATTACTATGTGGACAGTCAGAAATTTTACTTAGCTAAGATCCGCAAATAGCAAACAAAAACAGAAAAGTAACTAACTTTCCAACCACTATCAACACCACCAAAAACACTCCACCACTTTTCCACATTGCACACGACACGTGTTTCGCCTGAACGCGAAGCATCATCAGGTATAGTAGACTCTACGGAAGACAACCGTTAACGTCATGTTTGATTTTCACGGATCTTCTAATCTTCTTCTTCGATGTCAACTAACCCGATATTCGGTTACACGTATCCAGTTCCTGCCAATCGTCCCGCTTAGAACTTGGAAGACTGGTACCACCAAAGCCTGGATCACTTTGATGGTACCAGTCTTTAATAAAATCGTTAATAAAAGAGCATAAAATGTGTAAACTCACGTCCTCAATGCAGGTCTTGTCTAGAGGGAAGCAGATGTAGAACACGGCCCCGACTAGAGTGTACGTCACAGTCACTAGCAGGAACGCTATCGTCAGATCCCTCCCCTGTAAGTATTCGCACAATCTTTCCACTTAATATCACAAATACATTGTTACAAATTGACAAGTATTACAGCGGTACTAAAACTACGACTAATTGGGGATCTTCAAATATCTTTTTTTTTATATGATAGAAAGGCAAACGAGCAGGCGTGTCCAATTTCATTTATACATTTCACTTCGTATATTTTTTACTTTCGTCGGTCATTTTTAAAGTTTATGATTATATGTTATAATAAACTAGGTTAGTATTCTTTTTTCATTTATAATTAAAAAAGTTCTTAGACCGGGGGCCTCGTACCGCTTCCCGCCCGGGGCCTCTGATGTGATTAGTCCGCAACTGTGATATTTTATGTGTGGAAAAGAGAGATTTTTTTCTAAGAGATAGGAAGGCAAATGAGCAGGAGCGTCACTTGATGGAAAGCAATCAACGCCGCCCATAGACATCCGCAGCGCCATAGGCAATGCGGAAGCATTACTGACCTTTAAGAAAAATGTCATAATGGGAGTGGGAGGAGAAGGGGAGAGGGAGGGGGGAGGGTGTTGGGCCTTCAGAACTTTCGCTCACCGTACGAATCGCGATAGCTAAGCTACCACTCAGACGCCGGTTTTCTGTGAGAATTTGTAGCTACCTACTACAGAATATACACTTCAAGAACAAATTCGCGGAACAAGCTTTGTTACTACGCACTTGCAGAATGCGCTTTGTTACGCCGCATTCGTGGAACGCGCTTTGTTGCTGCACACGTGCAGGCACAACCGCGTCTCCCGCACCCCGCGCTCTTCTCCCGCCTTTAATCAGTTGTATATATAATAGGTCCACTTGGAATAGAAAAAGATTATTAAAACAGACTCCTGTTGCATCACTTCGCAGTTAAGATACTACCTCTTACAAATTCATTTAAATCAGGATCGGCTCGGTTTTTACTCACGGTCACGTGTAAGTGACCCCGTATAGAGTCGAGTGGAGCCGTATAGAGTCGAGTGGAGCGTAGCCTGAATCGAGACGACATCTCGGTCTACGTTTTCACTCCCATACCCCGTGATAAGATGTTTCATATCACTAATTAGCCGATATCATTAGCATAACTGTATAAGATCACTCACATTTTTATCTTGTCGCGCATTGTTGCTCATTATGGTTATGATAATATTGTGTATGTAGAAGGAAAGCGCCAGCATGCCGCTAAGCACTGCCGCGTCCTTCCCCGCGCCCCCATCTCCGAAGCCATGCACGCCCCACGACGCTCCCTTCACCACCACGAACACCAGCAGGTACACCACTGACAGAGTGCCTTCGGATGGTAAAGTTTGTGACGTCACCACCAGAATAATTTACACAGGATAGAGAAACGGAAAGATAAACGTCATCTATCATCAAAAACCTAAATAAGTCCACTAAAATAACGTCTCTTGCAAGCTAGGAGCACTTACAAACTAAGAGGCCTTTTACAAGCTGAGAGGTCACTTACAAGCTGGGAGATCTCTTACAGGGAGGTCGCTTACGTACCTCGACTGCAGACTATCATGATTATCAGTCGGCTTGCGACTAAATGTCAGTATATTAAATAACTTTTATGGGATAAGGGGCAAACGAGCAAGTGTGTCGCTTGATTTTGAGTTTATTTTCTAAAAGAGCGCAAAAAAGGATGAGAGAGTTTTCTGCGCCGTTTCTTCTCTCTCAAAGCGCCACTTTGTTCCCGAAGTCGTTGTAGTTTAGTACTTTTAATATTGTAATCACGAAGAATAATTTTTTTTCTATGGGATGGGAAGGCAAACGAGCAGGCGTGTCACCTGATGGAAAGCAATCTACGCCACCCATAGACTTCTCTGCAGTGCCATAGACATTGCTTCTGCGATGTCTATGGCACTGCAGAGAAGTCGTTGCCGGGCTTTAAGAACAGTGTAGGCTTGTTTTTTGAAGGTTCTAATGTCGTGTCGATTCGGAAACACCGCAATATTTAATTATTATATTTTATTATAATAAATATATACATATAAATATGTTATCAACCTCACCTAAAGAGTTGAACTTGGTGAAAAAGGTGACATTGGCGAAGTTTAGTAGCGGGAACACTCCTATGGCGACGTAGAAGGGCACAGTGGTGTGGAGGCCCCAATATGGGGAGGCTGCGTGCTGCGGGTCCGAGAGTGACTCCAGCATCGCCTCCTGCTTCGGGCACAGCACTCCTGTGCTATATTGTGTCCCATTCGAGGAGCTAAGGTCTGAATAATTAATAATAAATATTTTACTTCTATGTATGCATGTATCTCAACATTAAATATATTACACAATTGAAAAGGACATGCAATTCCCTAATTTTTATATTCTCTCTTCAATATTATGTGTGCATTTTCATTGCATTACATTCTGTTCTTTTCCGCTCATTTCACTTCACTTCAGTTCATTTTAATTCCCTTTATTTCATTTCAGTTCACTTCAGTTAACTTCACTTTTCTCTGCTCTGTTCTGTTGTATTTAAAAATGTATTATATTTTTTTATTATTTATTTTATTTATGTCATTTACACACAGGTGAATTAGGTTAAAAATAAACTATATATATATTTACTTACCCATAATATAGTTGACGGTGTGATACAGGAAGTTGGTAATGAGCAGCCAATACACAATGTTAGCGCCCAATAACACCAACATGCTGAAGCTGTGGGCTATTCCCTCAGCCCAGGGTCCAAGCAGAGAACGGCATAGCGCTGGCACTTCACAAGTATCGCTGCCTGTATAATTGACACAGTCAATGCGAAGATTTTTTTATAAAAGGCAAAGGAGACACGATGTTCACTGTTGAACATAGCTATGAATAATAATTAAGAGAATATGCTCCTTGTTAGAATTTAAGGCCGAAACTGTTGTTTGACAAACGGATTTTTCCCGCCACCAATTTATACCTAACCCTGAATCCTAAAGTCTGTCCTTTGATCTTATTGTGCATCGAAGACTGGGTTGGGATCCAAAAGCTCCTAAGGTGAGATCGAAGTGTCGCCATTGAATATTTTAGATGGATCTATTCTCCCTTCTGATGGTTCTGATTAACGATCCCGATGCTTCTGATTAACGGAGGGAGGTTGATTTGTAGTTCTCCAGCATAATTAAGAAACGCCTCTTTTTTGTCAACGTGTTTAGCCGCGAAAGTTTGTTTTTAAATTTTGACGAAAATGTGTTATTTGGTGCCTCTAACACCCTCTCTCTGTCTCTGTGCACCCCACACTTCGTACACAGTGAATGTGTAGCTCTGATGGTGGAATGCCTATCATCCAGGTGATGGAACTTGGGACTTATTTTTATAGCCACTAGTCCGATTGTGAAATTATGCGGCTGGTAGGAGGTCGAACAGTTCCTCAGAACATTTTGAAAATCGTATAAAAAATATTGAATTATTTTTTTACCACTTACCATGGTGTGCGTTGACTCTAAGCAGCAAGTGCGCAGTGTAGAGACACAGTGCAGCCATAAATGCCACCAGAACCAGCGCCACTAGCAATCCAGCACGCTCCACGCCCCACGCCATAGTCAGAAGTGATGAGCCCATAATCGTGTTCCATACTGAGAAGCTAAAAAGATTAGCTTTACAAACATAACTTTGAACTGAAGCGCTCATTAGTCAAGCGAAAAAACCACTTTCGTAAATTAAAACAAACATGAAGCAATATCCGGCCTGGTCCGGAAATGGATGGGTGACCATTGATTACAAAGTAACAAGATTTCATTCTTTGGAAGGCATTTCTGTCATTATTTTTTTAAACACTGGTGTTTATTATATAAGACTACTCGATAGATTAAAAAACTGATGACAAGAGTTTTGAAAGACCGATAACAAGGGGAGATTCCAAGGGTAGGGGAGGGGGCGTCCCACAATACGTTTGCCAAGATACGGTCTCCACTCCAGCCTCCAGTACTCGCCTTTCCAATGGTATGTGTCGTCTCGGAAATATCCCTGAAGATAACTGAAGGTACTTGTCTACTACATGTGAAGGCTAGTTTTGCTTTGGATGTGGAGGAATGAATGAATAAATCATATCTTTATCTTTTTAATTATCTTCTTCCTCATCCAAGTTTATTATGCGAAATCAATTCACTTACATAGTAACTAAAGAGCTCTGCTTTTTTCTTTCAGGTTTAAACGTTTTTTGAAAGCGTTTGTACGTCTCCATAATGTCGCTCTCCGATATTTCACCGGGACCCTGAAAACAACAATAAATTTATTGATATTTATTGTCTAATAGAAGCAGAAATGTGCATAAATGGGTCTGCATGGCTGAAGTACCACATCATTATAGAATATAGGGGCTGACGGGTGTATAGTGCCCATACAAATATAATATCATATTCATTTGCGATTCGAACATATTTTTCCAATAATATGTTGTAGTAGTAGTAGATTTAGGCAGCATTCGTATCGCTGCCTGCGCCATTTTATTGCAAAATAAAAAACTTAAAACAAGCAAATCATTTCACGCATTCTTACCGTACAAATTATATGTTTTCGACTTATTTCTCTTAGATTAAAGTACGAAGAGAATTTAAAACTACAAGATAAATCCAAACGCATGGCAACCCTAACTTAAGAATAAACATAATACGTAAGAGTTAATGTACGTATGACATATTTTTCTTCCAAACCGTGACCCACGTTGGACTCCATTTCTATATTTAACTTTATCAGGAAATATATTCAGGAAGCGGTCGAACATATGATATCATTAATTAAAAAAAAAAAACTGTCAGATATTCGAAGTTCATGAGACGTCAAACGTAAGATGCAAGACGGATGTTTATAAAAATAATATTTATTACAGAGTATTAATGTCTTTAGATAAGTTTTAATATAACTATTTTAAGTTTAGTCGAATAATTTTAAAGACATAAAAAATACTAACAGTGAGCGAAAGCGATAATAAATAATCAAACATATATTTTAGAAAACAAAAAACTTATTAAAGAAATTATCTGAAATCATATATAGCCAATATATGATTTCAGATAATTTCTTTAATCAGTTTATTGTTTTCTTACAAATTTCAATTAATCGATTTTGATTTTAATATTAAAGATAAATTATTTTATTCTTTAGGTAATGCAAACAGAATATTGGCAAGTATATGAAAAATAAAACATATTTGGAAATAAATAAATATTTGATAGAAAAAAAAAATTTATTTTTATTTACGGTAGACAAATAACTGTTTTCACAATTCTTATCCATAGTTTGTGGTGATGGCTTACCATCAATGACGCGTGTTCATTTCTCCTCTACTATTATAAATTGTACTATACTATTGTAAAAATTGTGTATTCGACACATCCCTAGTATTATCAATGTTTATAAATGCAAAAGACTAAACAAACCTTCATTGGAAGTGAGTTGAGTAAACTTAATAATATTACAAGTGTCTGCCTTTGGTTTTTAAGTCAGACGTCTTTGGTTTTTTTTTATAAGATACAAACGAGCAGGCGTGTCACCTTATGGAGAGCAATCCACGCCGCTCGTAGACACCTGCAGAAGCGCGCCGGATTTTGAGAAATGTGCAAGGCTTGCTTTTTTACTGGTTCATTACATTTAGGGATCTATAACATGTCTTACTGGCCTTTCATTCGGTGTAGGGACTAAAATAGTTTTATCGCTCTGTGCGGTAAGCCACAACGTCATTGTAGGTACAGTTTAACAATACAATTGATGCATAATTTTTGCTTGTACTCCATAAATGCGTGCGAAACCATTTAAAACTGACCATGTTTAGTTTAGTAGTGGATCCGGATATAATCCACTGACGTATAGTATATATATATATATATATATATATATATATATATATATATATATATATATATAGGACTAGGTCGGTGGATTATATCCGGATCGAAGGACTAATTTGTACAAATAAAAGAGGTGGTCAACGGTGTACAATAATTTACTCCGAATCATACCGAAGACAAAAAACACATTTAAAATAGATCTATAGGTAAATTTACTTACTTCTGCAGCATACATTTTAATTTATTACATATCAAATCACATTACATACATATGGAAATGGGTGATGGCTTACCCAAAACTTCCACTCATTGGGATGTAGTGCAGCGCAAATTGAGAAATACAAGTCCCATATTTAAATTGTACTTAAGGTCGACCCACTTCAACCCCAGATTCAAATTTGCGCGCGTTAATTTAGTCAGTACCGCCATCTAGTTAGTGAGTTAGTAAACTAATTTGCTATTATTATATATATATATATTATATATTAGTAACTTACATAGTGTTACGTAATACATATGAAAAATA
The DNA here is from genome assembly GCA_031353405.1 of Baronia brevicornis. NCBI lineage: Eukaryota > Metazoa > Arthropoda > Insecta > Lepidoptera > Papilionidae > Baronia > Baronia brevicornis. The sequence goes on along the minus strand of JASFAT010003042.1, from coordinate 54,167 downwards.
ACTTACCAACGAGTCGGAACTACAAATTGCCTTGTAAGATTGAGCAAAAGAAGGATAAGATGCTGCCGTGAGAAGCGGAGTAGTCTCGACTCGGTCCAATGTACTGCGGAAACTAAAACTGCCGCTGTTGCTTGTTGACAGGGAGTAAAACGGCCCACTGGAGACAGAAAGTCATGCTCTATATTTTATTTACTTTGAAATAAACAAGCAATATAAAAACAAATTAAAATCAATTACTTTTTTTTCCCAGCGATCTATACGCTTCGCCGGTATTTATTCCTAAATGTATATCCTGCTCATATGCTATAAGAGAAATTTGTTTTCTTCCATATAAAACTAAAATAAATTACTTAAATTTAATTAAGCGATATAAATAACGATAGTCTCGCTAAAACTCAAAAACGGCTCGATCGATTTGAATAATTCTTTTTTTATTTCATTCACTCTAATACAGAAAAGGTTAATGAATAAAAAAATATAAGGAAAACCTATAATAACAGGTACAAAAATGAAAAATTCAAAATTGTACTACCAGTTACTGTCAATAAATGGCGTTCCTAACTACTTTATTGTCTAACTTACGTGTATACAAAACTATCTTTTGTGCAATTTCATAACGTTTACTGCATTTTAAATTGATTTATTGGAAATAAGAATCTTTTATTATAAGAGCAGTCTTAATTAAATTTAGATAGCAGATTGATCTCGATGGATTGTAATTGGAAGATTGATTATGATTAATAATCGTTGATGAAAAGATATAATCACATGAATTGTAGGTGAAACGAAGTTCACAGATGTTAAAAATCTCATCCAAAACTGAGACAAGTCATCGTTTAATATTTTTCGAGATTCAGACAGTTGGTTGTGTGTTTGCTCTATTAACAACACCTCTGTTAGTTTCTTAAAAATATACGTATGTATGTACTAATTGTTGTGATAACTTACTTATATCTTTCACAACGATTTTCTACGACGCTTTCAGAATCAGACATGTCGGAACATGCACTGCCAAACACACTGCAATAAAAAAAAAGTATTTTAAGAACAAATTTTCTTTTCTTTTCTTTGATGGCAATTAGTTATAACTATTATGCCCGTATCAAGTAAAATACAATAACATCAAATCTCTTTAAATATAACTAGTTAGCTTATTACGTTACGTCTTGATAAAATGGTGGCTATTCTACCAAAACTTTATGGACTTTTTCAGTCAACTTTACGATACACGCATTGATTTTATATCACTTATACGCCTTAATCGAACTATATTGTATAATATGCCACCACAATTAACAATATAATGAATAATAACATAAGATTATAAAAATTGAAATAAAAACACAACGTCACTAATGTAAGTTGGCGGGAAAACGTTTCTTTCGTCTCCATTACTTACATTTCTCTTTGTCTCACATCTTTCTCAAAGGCATGTCACATACGTTGATACAAAGGTCGAAATGTTTCAGATGTTTATGGACAGAGTGGGATGATCATGTCATCTGGTGACCTGCTTACTCTTTTGCCTATCCTATAAAATATATGTGTTATACCAATGTATTACATTTCATCTATATCATAAAAAAATATGTTATAACACTTTATTACATTTTTGAGAACGTATGAAACAAATAAAAACATGGCTGCTTGTAAAACATTCCGCAGTTGCAACCGACTTCTAAATTTAAATCCGGCCGGCAATGTCGGCGGGTCAAATGCAAAAGTTACGGAGCATTTCAAACTACATACGACTCGTGCGATATTTATTAACACAATAATAAACGACCTAATTACAACATCTAACGATAAAACAAACTATTATTATTATAATTATTAGCATATAATCTAAACTTAAATAGATTTGAAACTATAAAATAATATTATATTATATTATTATTAGCATATAATCTAAACTTGTATAAATCTGAAACTATAAAATAAGTTTTTAGTTAACCTTAAAATAGATATTTAGCAAAATTGACGAGCTAAAAGTTTAGTCGCGGAGTTACATCTTTCATAGTCAAAAGTCACGATGGATAAATACATATATGTATTGTTTACAGGTATTTATTCCGAGTTTGATATCCCGATCCGCGTTGGAACTTGTCCAGATGTTGTAGAGATGTGTTTGCAAGAGGGCCGTACCCAGACGTGTGACGTATATGGGCTCTGAGAAAATTTTTCACGAGACAAAAAGTTTGTTATATTGTCTTTTTATGCATGAAGATTTAGTCTCTAATTCAGGGGTATAGGATTAAACTTGGGTATGTCCTTTTATTTAAAATTGTGTGTTTAATAGCAACACTTTCCCTTCAGAACTCGAGCTTAAGGCTAATAAAAAAAATATATTTTAAAGATATATTTTTATTTTCACTGTTGTTACAGTTATGATTCGAGAACATTACGTTATTGAAGTGTTAAATCAATATCTTTAGTTCCAAATTATGGAAAACCTAAAAATAATTTCAGACCAACCCCTAGATTATTACAGCGTGCCAGCAGTACTGCTACGGTGACACACGGGATCTTTAGGGGGATTATATCTTCGATAAAAATGAAATTTCTTCCAAATGAAAATAATTTATTTTTCTATTCACTGTACATATATATCTTATTTATACTTCATTTACACTTTATCAATTTACATTTTATATTTTATATCTCAATATATATATAATCTCGTTTTCTTATGTCGGACACGTGACGTGTCTATCGGAAGACGTCAGTTGAACTAACCTTTTTGTTTTTATATAAAACAATTTATTTCTTTTTCATTTTAAATTTGAATATAACGAATTTAAAAAGAAGTAATATAATATAAAAGGTTTTAATATATTCAAATAAAAAGTTTTATTACATTAGTAATACATTTATCAATGTATAATATCACTATAGAACCTACCATATATTATATTTGTATTATATTATTTACAATTGGTGTAGTTTTACCTGGTGATTTTGTTGACCCTTTTACTTCGTGACTCTTCCCTGATAAACAAACCGTGTTACCTACTATTTGAAGACATTTGTTGTTTGCGTTAAGTTAATTGTCTGATGAAACCGTTATCGGAGTTTCGTCATGTTAGGAATTATTGTATTCCTCAATTAATGGCCGGACAGTGTTTACCATCCCTTTCTGGTTAGCGATAAATTTCATATCTCAAATATGATAGCTGTGATAAGTAGGTATATATCTCTCACGTGACTTTCTCCCCTTGACTCTTTAGGTTTGTTGAACTTTTTCATCTCCATGGAGACTAAGGTGTCGATACATTCGTTCAAAGAGTATTGTGTGTCGGAGGCCCAACTACTTTCCCTCGTCTCCATTACTTATCTTTCTCTTTGTCTCACATCTTTCTCAAAGGCATATCAGATACCTAGATACAAAGGTCGAACTCGAAGTTGATTCCTCTTCGCTTTTTCGTAGATCTAACAACAAGGTGGCTTAATTAAGTGTGACAACCCTAATCTACGGTTACCTGTATCATTGATAATAATATGAAAACGACAAGGACAAATATCCGGTGTTATTAAAGGATCTCCGGTAGGAGAATTAGGTTTTTAACTGAATTTACTACTTTTAAATGAGGAGTATTTGACCATATTTATATTAGGTTATAGGTAAAATAATCATTGTTGTAACTCTGCTACCTGATACTAGACTGTACAAATATATAGTTCAATGCGAAAATGGAACTCACGACTCGTACGTAGTTCAAAAAGGAAACATTACAACATTGGGCAGTTTGGGCTTCTTTTTTTGGAAGAAAATAGTATATAAGAATGTATGTGCAGGTAAGTAAGTAATCATATTTCTTGTGGATAATGCAATACTAAGGAAACTAGGCTCATTGTCTACTCGAAAAACTATGGATGTGAATAATGGGAGGGCAAGGAAGGGGTAAAGAATTGGCCCTCCTAATCTCTGCAGTCACCGTACGAAAAGCAGTAACGGAAATATTCTACCACTTAATATTCTGTGAGAGTATGCTAGTACCTTGATAGAGCCGGTGAGGATAAGCATAAGATTAAATCTTTAAAACAAGCCTACACATTTTTAAAGACCAGCGACACTTCTGCAATGTCTATGGTATTGCGGTTGTCTATGGGCGACGTTGAATGCATTCCATCAGGTGACACGCCTGCACGTGTGCCTTTATACCATAAAAACATATTTAATTTCCACCTTTATTATTTTTCTGTTTGTTCGCTTTTCGCTAAACTTTTGCTAATGGAAGAGAATAAATCAATATATAATTATACCTTCGTATATATTTTAAATTTAAGTATGGAAGTCGAGTGGAATTTTCGAGAAGGCGCCAGATAATACGTTTTGAATAACAAAACACTGAGTAATCATAAACTAAATGACGTCATTAATGCACCTACATACATAGCTGCATACACTTAAATCTAAGATAAAAGATAAAGATTTGTCGACGTATATTATCAATGTTTAATTTTAAAAAAGCTATTGCAGATTGAAAGAACAATCAAGACTGAATAAACAATTGTAGGTTATACATAAAGTGACCATACGTCCTGTTTTGAACGGGACTGTCCCTATTCTTTTGGCTACTTGTCCCGTTGTCCCTAAACAAAAATCCGGGACGCGAAACATTCCCGTTTTTCCGAAACCGCGCGAACATTTAAAATTATCACGTCAGACGCGAGCGATATATGTAACTAAAAAAATATGTTGCATATAATTTAATAATAATTACTGTCACAAAAACTTTGCTTAATTTTTCATAATTTGTTATAACAAAAATAATTATAATTAATGTTTTTGATAGACTGATTCTATTGTTTCAATTGTTCAATACAAAAAACTTTAAAAATTTGTGTTTATTTTCATTGTTAACTAGCTAACTGGCGAATATAAACCCACTAGCTTCTGCCCGCCGCTTCGCCTGCGTGGAGTTTAGTTTATTAAACGAAAACTATCGTGCGTACTGTAAGAGCTATTGTTTCGGGATAAAAAGCAGCCCTTGTTTGACCTCGGATCTTTCTCCATGCCAAATTTCATGAAAATTGGTTTAGCAGCGAAAGCGTAACAGACAGTCAATTTCCAATTATAATGTTAATATGAATAAAATGGCGTCTTGTTTCAAGTTAAAAAAAAATTGATAGTTTAGATATACATATATATATATATATACTTGTGTGGGAATTGACTTCGGAAGCCTTAATTTAGCCATAAGCCTTTTATTTAATTTTAATTCATTGAATAGTAAAAAAAAAATCAAAGTAATTTGATGGTTTTGTTATTTTGCTACTTATTTAATTTGAATGTTAATTATCAAGTAGTGTTAAAATAAAAGTTTTATTTTACCTACAAAAAAAAAACTCGAAAAGTTTACTCCAGTAAACAGAATAGGTGATAGCGCTTGCCTAAAAAAACTACATAAGATTAAAATGTACTTTTATATTTCTTTTATTCAATGACAATCAACAGATGTTACAAATAAACATTATTTAGTTAAACTGTCAAATTACACTGTAAAATAAATTCCTAATTAAATACGAATAAAAATGAACATTAACAAAGATGAAGCAGTGAAATTGGAAAATGGGTCATGACTTAATTCATAAGTTTAAATTTTTTATCTATAACATTGAGTGACATTGAGTTTTTACATATATCATTTTTATAATCTCATGTCATTATCAGTTATATTGTTTAATTCTGAAGGGTACCACTCAACATAGTTTGATTAGGAAGAAGTGAAGTGAAATGAAATAATTTGTGTACTCGATACACGCTACACTTTTTAAATAATTTATTCTAGATTTTAATAATATAAGCACATAATATAGGTGCAAATATTCTATCTATGATTTTATTGACTATTTTCCATGAAATTTTTCGTACCTTTCTTTCATAGTAAATGAAATAAAAGTACGAAAAAAGAAGAGCTAGTGCCCTTTATTTTTAAATCTTTTTTAAAAAGGGCACTGGATATTTAAATTTCCGCCAAAATAATGTTGGAGTTTCCTAATTAACCCAAATATAATTTTTTTGTATCTTTTTATAAATTAAGTATTAGTTATCCAAGACACATAAAATAAAATATTTATCCGCAATTTAATTTTAAATCCGCAAATAAAAATACTCAATTTATTTTATTTGTCTGTCTAATATTGATAATTTTTTCTTTTTTTTTAATTGACTGACTATTACAGACAATCACAAAAGTTGTATTTTGAATATTACTAGAGTATACTAGAATATAGTATGTCTTGAATAATCAATATTTAATTTATCAACATATTGTAAAAAAATAAAAACAATGTAATTAATTAATAATCCTACTAAATTTCAAGATGGGGTTAAATTATAGATTAAACGTACCTACCCGTAACTGTTAGTAGACTGCACAGAACTCGAAGTCGATTCCACTTCACTTTTTCGTACAGTATCTCTTATGAGACGCATCTCGTTCTTCTCGGGCAGACACACCCGCGAGAGTAAGGCGCTAAACCACGTTTGACCGATAGTAAAACTTTGCACTATTGTTTACGTTTCACAATGATATGATATCTTTAATGTCGCCGAAGAGTTTAATTTAATAGAGAGGCCTCAAATTGCGCTACATGTACACTAAATGACTTGATGTTTTCTATATAAATAATGAATCTATTTAGTAACTCGCCACGAAGAACTTTTAACCCCACCATCTAGATGAGTCGCGATCCAGTGCGCTGCGTATTTTCATAATCTTTTTCATTCTCTTGAACCAGCTACTTCAGGTGGTATTTCCGATCTAATAGAATACAGACTTTTCAAAAAACAATGAACGGAATGTTCGAAAAAACAACCCTATACATAAAACTAAGGCAATGTTTCTGCAATGTCTATGGTGAAACGTTTGCTTTCCTATCCCATAAAATCTTAAGAGACGATATGATTCTAGTAGTTATATACTGCTAGTTACGACTATAACTATGGATTGAGTTCTATATCCTTAATCAGAAGTTAAAGTCATAAAAAATATTATTAATGGTTTAATATAGTTACTATTAATAAACATAACTATTTAAACTCTCAATAGGGTCATACGTAATAATAGTTTTAGATTACTGTCGCGCATGGCAGCCGACTGTTTCCAAACTACGTTATCACTCCGATAAACTCGTATGAATTCTTTAAAAGTTTTAATTTCAATGTTCATTATGTCTCTCACTATCAGTATTTTAATCCGACACGATTACATTTTTTTTATGGCATAGGAAGGCAAACGAGCAGGCGTGTCACCTGATGGAAAGCAACCAACGCTGCCCATAGACATCCGCAACGCCATAGGCAGTGCGGAAGCGTTGCCGACCTTAAAGGAAAATGAAATTATGGGAGTGGGAGGGAGATTGGGAGTGGGAAGGGGAAGGGTTTGGGCCTCCGGAACTCAGACCGCTCACCGTACGAAAAGCGGTAGCTAAGACGCCGGAAAAACTCAGACGCCGGTTTTCTGCGGGAGTGTGGTACTTCCCCGGGCGAGCCGGCTCATTCATGCTACAGACAAATAATATGCCATTCTTAACAAAGTATTCGTCTGCAGCGTGATTCTACCAGTAGGCAAAATTATTAATATGGATTGAATAATTTTATTTCATAACAATGCCCTTTTAAATCTCTATATATTTATAGATGAACTAGTGAATGAGTTTGTATGTTTGGGGTCAGTGTTTACTAGAGATGGAAAATATAAACGTAATATTGAAAGGCGAGTGAAAGCCGGTAATCATTAATCGAGCTCTGCATTTCTCTATGAAGTCAGAATGTGTCTAAAAAGGCCCTACTGGCGGTTTATCTCCCAGATAAACTGCAAGTGGGGCTTTTTTAGACGTGTCGTGGTTACCAGGAGTGACCTTCGTTGAAATTATGTGTTCAATGAAACGGCCTGCTTGGAGAAGATATATTGTATTTAAGTCTTCACACAATAAGGTAAATTACAACAGTTTTTGGAAATTACAGTCGTTGTTACAAGCTATCTCAAAAGTGTTGATCAGTATTGCTGTCTTAAAACTAGTGTGGCCCGATAAAATCATACAATTCGCCACAGACGCATTCTGCTTGTACGTTAGTTAAAGTTGTGTTTGCAGAAGAGTCATGAAAGTAGACTGAATACCGTGGAAATGAGAGCGTTAAGGAGTATGTATGAGTGGGGTAACTTTGACTGATGGAATAAGGAATGAAGTTATAAGTGAGCGAATGACAATGAACGATGTGGAGTAAAAGGTGTCGTGACAAAAGATGACAAAGGAATACTTACATAGTTTGGACAGAGAGGATGGATGAAAGACGACTGATAAAATAAATGTACGTCGCGGATGTGGATGGGAGGAGCAGTAGAGGAAGACAAAGGAGAACATATCTCGACCAATTTGCTCAACTTCTTAAGGAAGGCTAAGTCAAAAGTACCCTTAACCGGCGATCTTGTATGAAGAATGAAGAGCGTGGATGAAGCAGTGTGCCGATCGTAACAGACGGAGATTTGAGATGGTCACTGCTTACCCCTACGGGAAACAGGAGTGATGATATGTATGTATATGTATTAGGTCGACATTCATCCAGATGATAAGGATGAAACTCTTCTTTGTGGCGGTAGTGGAATGCAGAGGCAGGTAAATATCCCGAATTCCTCGGAGCGGGTAGTGCTTGTTAAAACGATAAGATGCTCAGAGATATTTCACCGCAATGCAAAATAATCTAGCCGTTCGGTGAAATTAATCCCCAAATGCTTCAATTGTATTAATAACAATCAGAATAAACCATCAAAATTATAAAAAATCAATTAAAGAAAGGAAGAGTAGTACTGCATGTTTTCACAAAGCACCAGGTACGCATAAGTTAATGCGCAGTTTGTATTTTAGTTCATTATTTGTTTCAGTAAATGTGGATGTAGCCAGAGGCCAGTAAGACAATCTAGTTCTCATAATTTGATTTACGTCATTTTTATGATTTAATGATTTATGAATAGATTTAATCTCCCCCATCTCTGTCACACATCGTCAATTTTGTCTGACCCCCCCAATGGTGTGACGTCACATATTTTACAGTTTTATTAAATTAAAAATAAAACAGAAATTATAAAATAAAACAGCGCCTCTGCAATTATTTATATATTTACTTAAATATTTCTAGAATTGGTAATAGTTTTTATATTCATATTACGTCACAAAGCTTATGGTTTGTGGGCCTGGTCACACCATGTCACAATTTGTTGACCTCCTCCTTCTTAATGTGTCACATAATTTATGGATCGCTCTTTGTTATAAAATAATACACCAAATACAATCAACAAAACATTTATTTACAATATTGTTAATTAGCCTAAAAATAAATAATGATACATGATAACTAATGCCAGATCTTGAAGTGGGAAAATAAAAATCATATTTCTTTGTATAAGAAATAGATTAAGAAGTATTTTCTATTTCGCACACAGCCAATATTTCTAATGTCAAATGATATATAACTATTATTAAATTGTATTGACAAACCAAATATTATCTTTGGAAAGGTATTAATAATTTTTTAAAAAGGAAGACTAGCAATACTATCGAAATTACTAGAATTCATATAAACAATGCTACTAAATTACAGTGCTTGTATTAGAAATAAATGGTTACCCTCAATAGTCCAATGGTAGGTAGAATGAAATATCATGAGAACCACTCTTCGTCACTTAGACTTTACATTACAGCCTAAGCATTTTTAAAAAAGACTAGCAATGTAAAGATGTTACTAGAATTCTTGTTAACCATTCCAAGCTTATAGCGCTTGGGTAAGGATAATATCGTTCACATACACATTGCAATGATAGAATCAAAGCCACATCCTAAGATTATAAGCTCAATCCATATGAGTAATTTCTGCTTTCATTGTGAATTAAAATAAATATAAATAATTAAATATATAACTAAATTAAAAATACTGTTTAAAAAGCTGTCTATATTTTCACATTTAATTTTTTTTTTATGAATTTCCTTTTAATTTCAATACAGGCATAAGAGTCTATTTGCAGATATTGTAAGATATATTGCACTAAAATTAATATATTTTGACCAAATTTGAGTAAAAGGAATGTTTCAACGTCCAAAATTTAGCAACTTCTAGGCAATATAACCATTTGTTTCGAATTTACTAAGGATGACAAATATTATGTAATTATTGCATCATATAGGAAGTACAATAAAGTGTAACCTAAACTAAAATAAAGTTTAAAGCTGCTGTGAATAGTTCTGACATAAAATGTTCATGGTGAAAATTATGACCTTATTTATTAATTTAATGATGAGTATCTATATGTTGAATCCCATCTTCCTCATGCAAGCTTTGTGTTCTTCGATTAGTGGGCCACAGTTTTCTTCACCTCTTTCAATTATACTGAAACAAGTAGTATTTTATATAGATTACATATTCTCTATTACTACTTACATTTTGCATATTTAATTGCAATGTGAGGTGTGTGTAGGAATGGCTGTATATTCAATCTTTTTTTCACACACAAGCTATCTCTTCAAGTCTTCTGTATTACTTCAGCTCCATATCATTTTAATTTGAGATAAATTAATATATTATTACTTGATTTGTTCATCATACCCATAATATCAAAAATGATGAAAAAAATAAAGTTTATGCAATTTTTTTTCATTATCTATATTTTAGTAATATAATTTATGTCTATCGATGCTATTCCCAGGTATATTATTTATTATAAATATTGTTGTTTTTAATGCAAAATAATAAGTCAAAAACATTTCTTTCACACCTATAAAAATGTGTGAAACGCAATTTGCTTGCATTTCATTTCCGGTAAGTATTTTGTAATATAAATTGCACAGGAACCTAGATAAATACTGTCTCAATTTGAATTAAAGTGTATTATGGGGGAAATATTTTTGTATTGCAAATTATTTTGATGTTTCATCTATATGGACAAAATTATTTATTATATTTTATTAGATCTACAAAAATAAGATTAAAATAGTAGTAGCTTTCCAACAAAGCCACAACAGTAGGTATGGGATATTAAAAGAGCATCAACATATTTTCAATGTAAAATGCTTTGCATAGTAGTAAAGATGTTATAAAAATGATTTCCATCTATCAATTTGACATGTATGTGGTGTAATCTCTATGCCACATTAACAGAATTACCAAATTGTCTGGCACAAATATAAACCAACATTCCATACGGCAAAACCACGAACATGTGTGATAAGTCATATATTTTTTTAGTTAGATTTTTTAGGTTTAACTCTGGACAAAATTTAAAAAATGTTTCTTAATGCTGGTCGAAACTGATTAATAGGCATACATTAATTAAATTGCCTAATAGTTAAAAAAAACTGATAAATTCCGTTGCTACGTACTGCAATTCAACTACTTTTTTGTATATAATGTCGTATCTTAATACTTTTAATGGGTGCATAGGGAAACTTTTAAGCTGAAAATAACTAAAAATGATCGTATTTATAGTACCAAACAGCTAAGGATTTTATAGAATTACTATTGCGTAATATGTAAAATAATATCATCATATAACCTTACCATGCATCACGAGCCCTTTTCGTCTCTGGGCACGCGCAGCACGGCTTTAACTTCGGTTTCTCAGCATTCATTGGTGCTGGCGTATCTGATGTTTTCACTTCTACGGCCTTTGCACTAGCGTTTCCCATTATAATAATATTACATATGAACTGAATGAAAAATAATACCGCATCTATTTTCAGTATTTTAGTAAGATCTGACAATTTGACATTGACATTTACATTTCATATAATGTTGCTAGTTTAGTGGTGTGTCTGGTTCCCCAAATTTTGGCATATTCCTATTATATATATATATATATATATATATATATATATATATATATATATATATATATATATATATATATATATATATATATATATATATATATATATATATATATATATATATATATATATATATATATATATATATATATATAGTATATATATATATACTATATATATATATATATATATATATAATAACAAGACAAAGGAACATCCCTATTTATTACGACTAAAAGATCCCAACGATCGGGCTAATTGTCGGGATGATGATGATGATAATGAAACAGGCATGAATAAATTTCCATGACCTTAGGTCAGTATGCAAAAACTAACATTTTGTCTTTAAAATTATCAGTTGATGTAAGTTTAAGATAATAATAATCCTTTTTTCAAAAAATGTTTACATATGTAACAAGAGACTAGATCCCACACTAGAATTCCCTATGTTGTGGGAAAATAGGCTCTTCCCTTCGAAAATAATAAATTCGTAAGAAAAAAAAAAATTCAGCAGCCAGTTGACAACGTTCTGTTTTACACGTGTATTGTGTGCAATATAATATGCTGAGAGTTTGATTTACTTTATGTAAATCTGTATTTATGCAATAATAGCCTTTATACTTTTATGTAAATATGTCTTATTGTTAACGTTTCACAATCTTTGTATAATGAGTTGGTAGGACAGCTCAGCGGTTTGCCATATACTACCTTTAAAATTGGTCTTTGAGCCCTTTCTAATTTTAATATGAGTGTATCGTAAGCCGATACAAAAATTAAAACAAATAACTCACTAATTAAGCATACTCGTACAAATTGCATTGAATACAAGTTTTATCTATTATGACCACTAAATATTTTGTTTTGTATACTACAATATTGAATTGTAGTATACGAAACAAAATATTTGGTGGTGCAGACAATGGCAAGTATTATCCCTTACGTTTTCACAGGTGTGGAATTTTAAGATGAAGGAGCTAATTCTGTGGACCTTTTGGTGATACCGAAACAAAAATAAAGATTTTGATATGTTCACTGTGAGAAGCTATAGAGCTGTATCGCGCAGCGATTTGTGCTATTTTTTTAACTTCCTCCCAAGTTTGAGCATTAAAGATAATTGTAGTGTCATCGGCATACGATATAATTCACGCTTTATCTGGCTTAGTGAACAAAGATCGTTTATATATAGCAGGAAAAGTGTGGGACCAAGAACACTGCCATGCGGAAGTCCACATGACATGAGAGTGAAAACACTAAGATGATCGGCTATTTGCACTAGTCGGGTACGATTGCTTAAATATGAGCGAAATCACTGTAGTGCTAACCAACGAATTACGGCAGATTCGTATTTTGAATAAATGGAGCTTTATTTGCCAGTACACTCTGGAATTTATTCATACGTTCTGATATTTATCATTTGCAAGATTTTCTCCAACTGTTAGCTAATATATCTGATTTGTATTAATAAAGGCTTTTTAGTTTTTTTTTGTGTACTTGATTTATATATCTGTTTTACAACATTGCTTTTTTTCTCACTTTAGGATTTTTGTAATATCTTCCATTCTGAAACATATAGCTTATTTGCACATACAAATATTTAGGAATAATGAAATACAAAAATCTTTCAAAACTTTAATCTGAAAAGCCAAACTGAAAACAATCATGCAAACCCTCTCGAATACTTATAAAACTAGATATAAAAAAAACTGGGAGAATGCTCTAACTCATTTATGTGACTTATTGCATATTCAATACTTGTTACTAACACAAAAGATTACTTTTACTAAAAATCTTATAATCACATGTTAAAACAGTTAAAAATCACTAGTACATAATTAAAACAATTACATTTAAGATCTTTTAATTTAATCAAAAATTGTAGTTAATGAATTAATACATAATAACATGGTAATGAGGGTTGACTTATTTTAAAATTAATTGAGTTTCACAATCATTATGTATCAAATCATTACCGTAGACGTTTACAAAAATAATTCTAAAAACAAAGAAACATTCAATATGAATCAGTATGTTAATATGGTTAAAATCAAAAATGCACACAAAAAACACAAAGACACACACAAAATACATAATCACACAAACATAGATTGTTCATTTTTATTCGTTAACTGATTAAAATAATTCAGCTTTTTGACGTGGTATGTATTGGTAGTCATATATATGTAATCGCTGAAAAAAAACTACTTCTAAACGTGACTTCTTTAAAATCAAGTCAAAAAAAATTTCTTCACACCGTCCAAAATATCTAATACTTTGATGAGTTGATTGATTGCTGTCAATAGTCAATGATGATTTCTTTTTAAAAATCATATTTTGAAATATGAAGTTAAAATGAACGAATACATTGACTAAATAAAAAATAAACTTGTTAAAAAAAAATGGACACACCTTCCCATTCAGTTTAATAATCAAATATTAAAAACGGATGTGAAATTAATTACAATAATTAATAGAATTAAGTCCGTAATGTGTTTGAATATACGTACAAAAGTTATAATCAAAAAGTAAAACATGCCTTCACTAAGAGAAATAAAAAAAAAAACGATTTAAAAACTTAAAACTAACGCATATAAGATTCTCAGCCGGTTGACTTCAACAATTGCACAAATCTATCATGAGAGATCAAATCGTCATATAAAAATCTCAAAATCTTAAAAAAAACAAAAACAACACATACAAACCTATATTTTTATAAAATTTCGTATAAATTAACAAGCTATGCTGTTATTAATTAATCAAAACAATCACGGTCATTACATACATATATACGATGGTTCTTTAAAAAATAACTAAAAACTCAAACGAGCCCGTGATTGTAATAAATTGTCTATGACATACATTTCTACTTGACATATTATTTTCATTCATCTTAACATATTGGCCCCATTACACAATACCTACTATTTCGACCAGCTAGCTAGCTATTATTATCTATGAGCATCTTCAGTAGCATACAATCTGAATGCAAAACATATATTTTATCAGTCTTAAATGATTTGGAATCATTGCATTAGAGATCATTAAGAACCCGTTACTACAATTTCATGAATCAGTCTTATGAGTTTCAATACAACTAACTGCCTTAAATGCGTATCAAGATATTTCCAGTTCATATTATCGATCAATCATTTATAAATATTTTGTGTTGCTATCTCAATATTATGTATAATTTCTATCCTTGTCTTGACAGATAACATAAATAGGAAATGTTAGGCAGTCTAACGGAGACACAAGGTGATGAAATGATACTTTTTTTTGTAAAAATATCCCATTTAAAGATTTTTTTTTCTAAAACCAATTAAGGAGGACGATACTACACTAGAGATGCCGGTGATGCCGTGTGTATAAATTTTAATTACCTAAGTTTTAGTTTTTTTAATTTTTTTTACAAACACATTTAAATCTGAGTATTATAACATGAACAATATTTTTATAGTTTCAATCCATCCTAGTAGTCAGACTATTTGACGATTTAATGTAACTCTTGTTTGTGTCTCCGTTGTACCGGCAGGTAGGTAGATATCTTGGCACATCTACCAATTGTCTTGCGACAGTGAAGCTGTGTTGTACTGTGGAGGTGAGTTGATAAGTTTTCTTTCTGTCTTCATGGCGCCACCTTGATAAGCACTCACTTTTTTTTGCAGCTCTGGTCAAATTGAATTTTATTATTTTTATAACATATTGTTATAGATATATTAATATAAAATTGAAATAATATCGATATAACTACATTTTTCTCAATTCGTAGGGACGATTGTTTAAATCTTTTGACCAATATACTATAAGAAACTACTACTTTGACAGGACTTTCATAGTATTAAACGATAAAGGTATAACGAGTTAGGTGTGTGGATGAAATCAGCGGCAATCCTCGTTATGATGACGATGTAGGTATAATACTAGGATGCTTTGCTTTGACTCTAACGATTGAGAAAGTCGTATTTCTCATGACGAAGGGTTTGGAAGGAGAAAGAATCATATAGAGAGCAATGATTCATATACTCAGGTAAACAGAGCAAAATAGAGCATTAATACTTTAGGCAAAAAATATCTGCAACCTGGCAACACAAAACTTGATATTAATTAAATGCGAGGGAGGGAGGCCCTCCACACAAAGGTCATGTACTATCAGGTGATCCGCATGTTCGTTTTATATCAAAAAACTGTTATATAAAAAACACGATTGAATATTGCTATTATTTTTAAAAGCTACCATTAGTGGTATTTGCTAATGGACACTGCATTGGAACCTTTATAAAACAAGTCTATACATATCAAAGACTTGTAAAAAAGATTCTGTAACGCTTAAGGCATTCTCTTTGCTGAATTTCAGCGATATTTCACACTAATATACACTAATTCTTTTTAATATTATATTGCCCAAGAAGTCATGTTGACTTTTTAAATTTATTTAGAGAAAAAACTATATTTATAATAATCCGATGCAATTTCTTAATGTCTTGATACATCATACAGTTGTATTAACATACGACTGTATGCAAATCAACGAATTTCTAAGAATAAATATATTTTTTTATATTATGTTTATAAACAAACAGACAAAATGTATTTATATCAAACACAATCTACCTACATGTATTGATTGATATGCGTATTCATTTTTCAAAGGCCGGCAATGTTTCTGTAATGCCTAAGGTGTTGCAGATATCTATTGGGCGACATTGATTTCTTTCCATCGGGCGATACGCTAGCTCGTTTGCCTTTTTACACTATAAAAAGACCTTATTTACCAGCGATTGTTAGCAGCATCTTCCTGCGAGCGCCGAACGCGGTGACACCAATCTCCGTAAGGTCAGCTTCGTTTAACGATACGAAAGTCGACATGTCCAACTCTTGCTTTTTGAACAAATCTGTTGGACGAGATATGGCATATCAATACTAGTGGTAGAGCCAGCGTGGCTCTACTAGTGGTAGAGCCACGCTGCAGACGAATACTTTGTCAAGAATGGCATATTATTTGTCTGTAGCATGAATGGGCCGGCTCGCCCGGGGAAGTACCACACTCCCGCGGAAAACCGGCGGCTGAGTGGTAGCTTAGCTACCGCGCTTCGTACGGTGAGCGGTCTGAGTTCCGGAGGCCCAACACCCTCCCCTTCCCACTCCCCCTTTGATTTCCACTCCCACTCCCATAATTTCACTTTCCTCGGTCGGCAACGCTTCTGCACTGCTTATGTCGTTGCGGATGTCTATGGGCGGCGTTGGTTGCTTTCCATCAGGTGACACGCCTGCTCGTTTGCCTTCCTATGCCATAAAAAATAATATATGTATATATATATATATATATATATATATATATATATATATATATATATATATATATATATATATATATATATATATATACAAAACTAATTTTACATGTATGGTGGAGCCATCTGTTGGCAGATTATCCAAGAATAATATTGGTTTATATAAAATAATTATAATAATTGTGATTTGTGTAAAATAAATTATTTAGAATTACCTAAAATTCATACAAATATGTAATTCGAATATTGTGCCGTATTTTAAAGTATTGTCTGACAGTAATTTCGTTTCTTAAAAAAGATATTCTCGTTCTATTTTTAGATTATTTGTTCACTGTTTATTGTCTTTGTCCGCAAATACAAAATTTAATCGGGGAGACATTCATTTTAATTCGAACCGCTGTCGACGCCGAAATATACTATTCACATCAACTGGAGGAAAAGACGGAGTTGAATAGTCAGGCGTTACGTGGACGCTCAGAATTTTTATTTAGCTAAGATCCGCTAGAACCAAACAAAAGCAGAAAAATAATAATGTTTGTTTTCCACTTGTTACATGTTTTAAAAACGCAGCTGAACAGTAGTATGTTCTTTGTATTTGCCTTACCAATGTATTTTTGTAGTCCGATGTCTTGCAGCAAGTTGTACAACTGTTGGTAGCGACAGGGCTTGTTGCCCGAGTTTGGGGGAGTTGCCGGCGTCTCCACTATGTTGGGACGCACCAGCTCTGAACGGTTCCAGCGCTTTTCAGGCTTAAAAGAAGCAAAAAAGACCAATATAAATAAAAATAAAAAACAAAAGAACATAGTATCTTCCCGTTAATACAGACTATTCTAAGAAAAGTAGAGAGTGATTTAAGAAATCATATGATAAATCACCGATGACTTTTCATATGATTTCTATACCTACTTGATTACTTGGATGTTGACTGTATTAAAAAAAAGGAATTTTTACGCGAAAAATTTTCCATGATAACAATAGTAAGTCCTTTACGTTAACCCGTTACGTTTATCTAAGGTGTATTTATTAGCAGGATATTCAGACTGAGAAATAAATATGTATGACGAAGTACATGGTTAAGTAAAGAATAATTTAAGAAATCATATGATAAATCACCGGTGATTCGTTATTTATACTTTGTCTAGTAGATATTCAGACACATAGTTACTGTACAATAGGGTTTTTGGACTGTGTTTCTTATAATGTAATAATGCTAAAATGTAATTTTTAACGTTGAAACTTTATCTCACGATGCCTATCTAAGGTATATTAGCGGGATATACAGCCTCGGAGATAAATATATGTGGCAACGTTAATGATTCATTGGAGAATGATTTAAAAAATCATATGATAAATCACCGGTGATTCGTGATTTCTCTGTCTAGTAGAGATTCAGACGAATTTTATTAAACTTTATTAAAAACTTACTTATTAAAAACAAATTTTATTAAAAAAAATTCCATGAAACAATAGTATTAATTATATGATAGAAATTCTAAAAAAATATATAAAAAAACTTTGAAGTTAAACGAACTCATTTTATATCATTGTATGTACACATGCAAAAGGTAGGGGTTTTGGTAAATTTATTGTCTAGGTTGTCCTTTAGAAAAAATAATTGGTTTGCAATGGCCTTAGCGCTTGGTGTAGGTACTCATAACGATTGTCTAATGTGTATTAGCGGGATATTCAGACTTGGAAATCAAATATCTCTACAATATATATGGCTCAGTAGAGAATCTTAATCGGAAAATCGCAGGTACAATTTCCACGTCGAGATAAATAAACTTCTCACCGTAGTGGTAATGTCTTCGTTGTTATCGTTGATCGACATCTGCGCGGGCAAGGTGTGGCTGAAGTAGCAACCGGCCCAGCGTGCGGTTGGAACTCTGTATCCTCCGCCGACAGGCTCGCGCATCGCCTGAAAAAGTACAATTCTATATATTCACACTGCATTGCCTTTTTAATGTGAAACATCTTATTGCGGGTTATGGGAGTGAACTCGTTGACCGAGCCGTTGTAGTCTCAAATCGGGCTATGCTCCTCTCCAATCGATTCTATACAGGGTCATTTACACGTGGTCGTGAGCATACGGTAGAGACACAACGTCTTGCAACAAGCCGTCGTCTTGATTCAGGCTACGCTCCCCTCCACTCGACTCTATACAGAGTCACACGTGGTCGTGAGCATACGGTAGAGACAAGCCGTCGTCTTGATTCAGGCTTTGCTACTCTCCACTCGACTCTATACAAGGCCACTTACATGTAGTCGTGAGCATACAGTAGAGACCGAGCCGTCGTCTCGATTCCCGATACGCTACCCTACACAGGGTCACTTACAAGTGGTCGTAAGCATGCCAGTAGAAATCATATGATAAATCACCGGTGATTCGTGATTCGTTGTTCCATGCACACTAGTGATTGAGACAGGTATTTACTGTACAACAGGGATGTTGAATGTATTCAACTAAATATAATTTTGACGCGAAACGGTAGTTTCTACGTTAGAAATTGAAAACGAATCGATAAAAGAATTTTGAACTGAAACGGATTTATTTTAAATTATCGGCTGTACCAAAAGATTCGAAAATAAAACACAAATCTGGGACTTTTACCACAAATAAAAACATGGGGCGCATTCAAAATAGAAATTTCTATTATATTATATAAAGAAATATGTTTTAAATATTTTTGGACAAGTCGTACTTGTTTAATTAATTATTATAGTTTTTTATGCGATCAACATAATGCAATGGAGCCTCCATTAAATAAATGAGAGCAAGGTATTTTAATATTCACACTGTTTACCTTGTTTGCTTCTTGCTGCATCTTCTTGTAGTCATTGTTCGGCGAAATCTTGTTAAGTGTTTCCAGCGTTTTCTTTTCGCAGCCGACAGCACGCCGCTCCGACAATGGCATCTCCGATATAAGGTTCGCTAATTCTAATTATAAAAACGGATGATTTAATGGAGTCAGGCGTTACTTTGCGGAAATCCATCACTATGTGGACAGTCAAAAGTTTTACTTAGCTAAGATCCGCGACAAGCAAACAACAACAGAAAATTAATAATGTGTGTTTGCCTGCTGGATGAAGTGGATTTATTTAGTAGACTACGGAAGACAACCGAAAAGTCTTTTCGGTTGTCTTCCATTATCGCTGATAGCGATTTCTGGAAGACAACCGTTGGATGGACAATGTTAAAAGATAATTTGGTGGTGATGATAATTTGGATTATTGATACATTATCGTCAGGATGAGAGAAAAAATTCATGTTTGATAGTGGTAGAGCCACGCTGCAGACGAATACTTTGTCAAGAATGGCATATTATTTGTCTGTAGCATGAATGGGCCGGCTCGCCCGGGGAAGTACCACACTCCCGCAGAAAACCGGCGTCTGAGTGGTAGCTTAGCTACCGCGCTTCCTACGGTGAGCCGTCGAGTTACGGAGGCCCAACACCCTCCCTCTCCTATTTCCACCCCCATAATGAAACTTTCCTTAAAGGTCGGCTACGCTTTCGCACTGCCTATGGCGCTGCGGATGTCTATGGGCGGCGTTGATTGCTTTCCATCAGGTGACACGCCTGCTCAATTGCCTTCCTATGGATGGACACAATGTAAAAAAGATAATTTGGTGTAGATTGGTGATACATTATCTTCAGGATGAGAGAAGAAACTCATCATGTCAATGTCATTAAATATTGTAATTCTGAAAAGGCTCACCGTTCTGCGAACGATCGTTCTCAGTGGAGGTTGATGGACTCTGGGTCGCCTTGCTGATTGGAGACACGGAAGGCGATGCTACGTTGCTGCAGTCGCCACCTACGCATATGATGCTTAAGTGAACACGTATTCCTGTCGGCACATATCTTGAGCGATCAGCAGAAAAATGATCAATAGTCAGGCGTAACTTTGCGGAAATCCATTACTATCTGGATTTACGGTGAACTCAAAACTAAATCTTACCGATAAACGGCCGTCAACAACTTTCCACCTTCCACCCGCTGTCACCAACACATATATATCATTAGATGATACACGAACAGAGAGCGCGAAATAATCCTATCCAACTAATCCTACTAATTCCTACTAATTCCTACTAATATTATAAACGCGAAAGTTTGTGAGTATGGATGTATGCTTGTTACTATTTCACGAAAAAACTACTGGACGGATTTGGATGAAACTTTACAGTAATATAGGTAATACATCGGAATAACATATAGGCTACAATTTGTAATGAGTTTATGTAATTTTGGTCGTAATATAACGATACATGTCAATTAAGTCGGAAAAAATTCCGGCCTCTGAGAGCTATCTTGGCGTACGCTGCCTAAACCATTGGCGTTACACAAAGATGATGTACCGTAGTATTGTTTGTCTTGAATAGTTCTAAATAAAAGTCCGCGACAGCATATATCTACCTTTCATGTGGAAGCGACTATGACCAAAATTGTATAAAAAAAAAATATATTTATTTAAAATGATCTGTCACGAAACTTAATGTGGCGGACCAAATTCCGTGCGAGCGAAGCAGCGGGCAAAAGCTAGTTTTCTTAATAAAACCTGGAGTATACGGCTTCGGGGTAGACATAAAATAAATAGATAATTAATTTTTTTACAACAGAAAAAACGGTTCGCACGCATTCAAATGACTTGCGAGGTTTGCATGGCGCGGATATTGTTTGTGTAAATGTACTGAAAATAAAGGAAAAAATTGTGTATCAATGATTACCTGATATATTCTGGACGTCCAGCGATATGGTGCTGCCGGTGAAATTACTCTGGTAGCCACTGCTCGCCTGCGAGCTCGAGTTCAGCAACTGGGTTAGCGTAATCTTTAAAAAAAAAAATTATTGTTATTGATTATTAATTTATATTAATTTATACTATTTTATCTTTTCTTTTTTTTGCTTTGTGGCAGCAAAGGGTCTGTTTTTTATTTAATTTTTCTACACTTCTTAATTTCTTTTCTACATACTATACATATATTACCTTCTTGTTATATAATAACATAGATACTAAATATATTTTATAAAATTATAATACAATATATATTTCGGAGTTTTCGGCGGTGGAACAAAGACAATAAAAAAAATGAACAAAGAATCTAAAAACAGATTTGCTTCAGCGCAGCAACAATAACTTTTTTAACAAATAAATGAAATAAATGCAAAACAATTATTAAAATACAACTCAATATTCAAATTACATATTTATATGAATATTAGTAATCCATTACTGTGTGGACGGTCAGAATTTTTACTTAGCGGATCTTAGCTAAGTAAAAATTCTGACCGTTAGCAATCAAATTTATGTTTCAGTTCGTAGGAGAAACGGTGAAAAAATCTTCATGTTCCTTTTTTAATCCTCAATTAGAGTATATAGATTACGTATTCTTTAACCGTGCTGAAATGTATAATGATGGTTCGTCTGTACACAAAGTCCAGAAGAGCTATTAAGAGGACTATACTGACTTACTGCGGTATGAAGAATGAAGGTATGAAGAAAAATCAAAGTGTACACATATGTACGCGGGAAAAGATTAAAAGAACGAAATAAACGTATCCGTATGTCGGTCTGTCGCACTAACTATTGGTTTAAACCAGAGATTCCCAAAGCGGTCGACATAAACGAAAACTGTTTAATAGTCGACCCCTATTAATTAAAATAAGTTCTTATTTGAAACTTTCAAGATAATGTAGTGATAGGTCTGTAGACCCCCAGAGATCTATTTAATAATGACATGATAAAAACCCCTACATGGGGTCGAAAAGAAAACAATTCTTAATATGCAAATCACACATACCAAACTGCGTATGTAAAATTTGTGAATGATTTCTATAATTATCATTTTATTTATAGAAAATAGAACGAATACACTCACATTTATTTGAGTGAATCAAGAAACACCAAGCACTCCAATCTCATAGATTAAGAAGCAGTGAATCTGTTGTTACTTTACTCATTATTTTTATTTATTATTTAATAAATATTAAAAAATTTAAATTTGAATATTTTATAAGATATTTTACTTAGAACTATCGTGTAACAATGTAAAATTACGTTACTAAATGTATAAAATCATAAAATAAATGAACAAACAAAGTAATTATTAGATAGTTTTAATTTAATTAAATGAAAATAACTTTTTGGGGGGTCTATGGAATTTTCGAAAAATTATATAGGGGTCGATGATCAAAAAAGTTTGAAAACCACTGGGTTTAATCACAGTTATGAGTTATACTCACGGGCCTGCCATTAGCCACTCCGTGCTGGTACGGCGGTCCCATCATCTGTTGCTGCATGCCAGGAAGCTCTCTGTTGAGGGCCATCGGCTGCATGCCATTGAGCTCTCCCCCAGGGCACATCGCTATAAAATTTGACATTATTCCACTCCCTCATCACTTCTTTAATGTGAGTTATGTGTATTGTCTCTGGTCGGTTATTATTTTTTTTCACAGTCCATATATCTGTCACGACCGATTGGCTCAGTGGCGGGGCCCTCAACCCAAGCAGTCAATGGTCACGAGTTCGATCCCCACATCGGTATAAATATATACATATGGCTTAAAGATATATATTCTGAGTCTGGTAACCCTGCCAATACGCACTGGACAAGCGTGGTTGGTTGTAACGGGAAGACCTGTGCCCAGCAGGAAGACATACATATATGGGCTGCGATAAAGAAGTAATAAAAAAATTTAAAATCAATTCTAATTTTTTCCATAGTTCTACAGGCTTCGCCACTGAAGGTATTTATTCCTAAATTTATGCCCTGCGGAGTATCTTATATAAGAGAAATTGTTTTCTCCCACACAAAACTAATATATATGACGTGTTTCGGCGCTTTATTAAGGTTTACAATGACAAGAGTGAGTTGTCTTTGTCAACGACAAAGCATACTTTGTCGTTGACAAAGACAACTCACGGAAGAAACGACGCGGATAGAGATTACGGATCCACCACAGCAAGAGAAGGAGGGAGAACAAGATGGAAAAGGATCTGAGGCAAAAGAAGAGCAAAACAGTGGCAGTAAAAGCGATGAGAGTTCAACGGAGAGTGGAGTTCTTGATACTCATATTAAGGTAACGGAGTTAAAGATATTTTTACAACTTGTCTATTCTATCTATGAATATTTCGTCGACGATGGTTCGAATTAGACCCCAACTGAATTTTGGCTTTTATGCTCAAAATCGAGAAAGCAAACAAAGTCGTGTCGTTGACTACAATGCCTCATTAGTCATTGTAGTCAACGACAAAGCGTGCGTTGTCTTTGTCAGAATCAAGGAGTGGGTGGTTTTTGTTCGCCCCTCTAGCGGAGCGTCGTATATATGGAAGCGGGGCGGAATTCACACGGTTCGAATTAAGACGCCGCCAGGGCACCGTCCCTGCGACGAATCGCTAATTGTTCAATTTAATTGTATAAGATATGTGATTTGTGACTAAAATGATTCATATGTGAAGTCAAATGTACTGAAGAAAAATCCATTCTCTACTAATCATCCTCCTGCGTTTTCATTATATAAATGCAAGGAAAGTATGTCGAGATCGTAGCAGATCTGTGGTCTCTGCCTATCCCTGCGGGAAACAGGCGTTTACTGTTTCCGTACTGTTTTGTGGATTGTTGTATAAAGCTTTTCATTCATCCTTTCTAAAGAAAAATTTATAAAAATCTGTAATACTCACGACTCCAAGGAACGTTTTGGTTCTTGTAAATAACTGGCGAGTGATTGGGGACGGCCATTGCGGGGAAGTTGAATGGCCCGCGTGGCTGTGGTGATGGCATCATCCATGCGTTGAGGAACGGAGAGGTGACTGGGGAGTGGGGCGCGGGATATCCTCCCGGAGTGGAGGGCGCGGGGTGCGCGGGGGGCGCTGGGGGCATCAGCGGGCTGCCCAGGTAGCCGAGCTCGGGTAGTTGTATCCCAAATGGTGTTGTGTTGACGTTGTTTTGGTTCGGTGAGAAAACGTGGACCGCGTTGAAGTTAGACGACGGCAGCCCCGGGATGTGGTAAGACTCCGGTATTTCGGGGGCGACCTCGATCTCTTTTCCGTTGAGGAGGTCGTAACGCGCCTTGTAAACATCTCCTGCAATTAATTTAATTGACATTACCGATCACTGACATTACCAAGATCTCACCGATCGGCTTGATTCTCTAGCACTGCGGAGAGATGTCTCATCTCTCAGCATTTTTTACCGCTTCTATCATGGGGAGTGCTCCGAGGAATTGTTTGGAATAATTCCCGCCGCCGAATTCCATAACCGTACATCTCGACGTAAAGAAAAATTTCATCCCCACAATCTGGATAAGTGGCGATCTACTACAGTGCGTTTCTCTCGTAACTTCTTTCCACGCACCACCAGTTTGTGGAACCAGCTACCCTCGTCGGTCTTTCCGAACCGTTACGACATTGGAACCTTCAAAAAACAAGCCTATACACACCTAAAAAAGGCCGGAAACGCTTCCGCGACTCCTGCGGTGTCGCGGTTGTCCATGGGCGGCGTTGATTCCTTTCCATCAGGCGACATGCTTGCTCGTTTGCCCTCCTATTCCATAAAAAAATTGTTTTTCCTGCAGCCCATATACACACCCACTCTTGTTTTCGTATGTTCTAAAGCACTGATGATGTTATTTTTATAAAATACAGCTCATATTTGTGATACTTAATTTACTAAATTCCACATTCATATTATATATGTACATAAATGTGTAGTATGTTGATTCGTAGTTCAAATAGATTCTAGGACTTACAATTTTGCGGTTTATAAAATACCCCTATGCAACAAATTCCGGACTAAATATAATCCGACATCGCCCTGCAAACGATTTATTTATTACGATGCGGGGATCGAACCCGCGAACATAGACTCCGTGGACGAAGGGTCCTGCCACTCAGCCAATTGGTTTAATATTTTTTGTTTTCAATTGGTCTACTTGACTTATTGTAATATAAATACATGTATAGAAGAAATATATACACATTGTTATTAAAAGTGGTAGAGACACACTGCAGGCGAATACTTTGTCAAGAATGGCATATTATTTATCTGTAGCGTAAATGGGCCGGCTCGCCCGGGGAAGTACCACACTCCCGCAGAAAACCGGCGTCTGAGTGGTAGCTTAGCTACCGCGCTTCGTCCGCTGAGGACCGAGTTCCGTAGGCCCAATCTCCCCCCCCGCTCTTCCATAATGACACTTAAAGGCCGGCAACGCTTCTGCACTGTCTATGGCACTGCGGATGTCTATGGGCGGCGTTGGTTGCTTTTCATCGGGTGACGCGCCTGCTCGTTTGTCTTCCTATCCCGTAAAAAAGACAAAAAAAGCTTTGTTTAAAGCGTATTATTAAACTTTTTACGCGGGAAATCTGTGGACTAATTATTAGCTGACGCCCAGATAAACCCTGCGAGGTTTTCTTAATATTGTTTATGTGAATTTCAAGTATACTGAAAATAAAGGAATGCAGTATGGGCTTAGTTTTTAAAGATGCCAATATTTTATCGGCTAAGAAATACCGCTGAAAGCAACTGGTTCCTCGGGGTTCTTACGTTTTTTAATGGTTATTATGTCACTCATTTTCAAACCACTTACCGGCACACCTCTCAATGCCCTTGATGACGATGGATGAGATTCCCTGCTTGGGCTTGCGGCGTACGCTGATGTAAACGTTGTGTTTGTGCATGAGCTTCATCACCATTTCGTTATCGATACGACACGCCTCTTCCGATACATCGAATATCACCACAATCGGCAGGCTGCCCTATCGAAATCCAAAATTTTTTATTTTATTATAAATTTTAATATAATAATACTTATTAATTAATTAATATTTAATTATAAATTATAATATAATAATTCTTTAATTACAATATAAATAAATAAAATATAAATTTAGACATAAGAAATTACATTTAATGTATCGAATGTCAGTCATTAACAATAAAGATTTTTAAGATTATTAATGGAGTCAGGCGTTACTTTGCGGAAATCCATCACTATGTGGACAGTCAAAAGTTTTACTTAGCTAAGATCCGCGACAAGCAAAACAACAACAGAAAATTAATAATATGTGTTTTTCCGTTGGGTTAAGTGGATTTAATTGGAATTTAAACCAAAAACGAAACACATGTCGTTTACAAGATGGAAAAGTGATAATGTGTGTTTGGTGTTGTGTATAGTGGTTGGTGGGTGGAGAATTGATGGCCGATTTTCGGTAAGTTTTTGGTTTAAGTTCCAAATAAATCCACTTCATCCAACAGAAAAACACACATTATTAATTTTCTGTTATTGTTTTGCTTGTCGCGGATCTTAGCTAAGTAAAACTTTTGACTGTCCATATAAGAAATATTTTATCACCATTTCGCAGGTTCTACGACGAGTTGATCAAAAACGTAAGCTTTTGAAAATGAACAAACAAAGAAAAGTCGCCTATACGGGACATCTATTTAGGCATTCTAGATATGAGGTCATGCAACTCATAATGATGCAAAAAGTTGCCGGAAAAAAGAAAGGTGGTCGTAGAAACAAGTCGTGGTTGGGGAACAGCCGTGAGTGGACCGGGATCGCGAGTGCTGCACAGCTTTTTAGCCTCACTGGAGACAGAGAGAAATATTTAAAGTTGACTGCCAACCTTCACTAGTCTATCTAAGTGCGAACACATTGGTGAGGGACGAAGAAAAAACTAAAATAGTGGAAAACAATATGGCTGCCATACAAAGTAAAAACCGTCGTTTATGGGCCGGTTTCGCTGAAATTTGGCAGAAGCCCGAAACGCCCGCGTAGCTTTAAGGGGTCGCTGAAAAGCTAGTTAAAAGTCATAAAGTTAGACAGAATTATTTATTTTCCCCTGCAACGCACATGACTACTATTACTTCACACTCCCCATATATTTTTATATATGTATCTTGTTCAAACTTTGAATCGTTAATAAAATACTTTTTATTCATACAACCAAGTTAAGTTTATTGTAATTTGTGTAAAATAATTTATTTAGAATTATCTAAAAATTCATATAAACACGTAATTTGAATATCGAGTTGTATTTTAAGAAATGTTTTGCAATAATTGTTACAAATTCATTTGTTACAAAATATATTGTTAAGCGACCAATGACGAGCCGTTTCTGCTGCGATGAATGGCAGCAGATGGAGCTCTGTGGTCTCTGCCAACCCCTGCGGGGGATAGGCGTGAATATATAATAAAAAAAATATATTGTTTGTATGCTGAAGCAAATCTATTTTTAAATTCTTTGTTCACTCTATATTGTCTTTGCCTTCTCGATTTTGTGCATAATACCCAAAATGCAGTCAGGGGGGATTCATTTTTATGTTCGATAAAGCTGTAAAAGCAATTAGTACCCGCTTTAACATCTTCGAATCAGTTGGGGGATTCATTTTAATTCGAAACGTCGGCATCCAAAAGTACTTACAACCAGTTGCTGCCTTGCCGCGTAAACGTCGTTCATCTGGCCGGTGATGATGACGCAGCTCTTCCTTATGGTGGGGATGTTGGGGTCGTCAGCGTCGGGGAACATGATCTGCGTGTTGGTGCCCTTCATTATGGCCTTCAGTTGCTCAGCGCCGCGCCCCATCACGGCCGCGTGGTGCATCGGGGATATCTCAAGCGTCATCTGCACTTGGGTTTGACTCTACAATGCGAAGGTAACACGTTTTTTAAAAGTTTCCTATTAATTTAAAAGTTTGAAGACCTAATTGACTCTGAAGTGATGGGGAGTTCAGTTGCCGATCTACATATTATATATTTCCCTTGGTCACGCCACAACTTGAGAATTACTTGAGGGACTTCATTCATCTTTTATTTATTATTTTCCCAATATTTAGTAAAAGGTTTTTATGGAAGAAAAAATTTAGAAACTTAATAAATTTCTGAAAATATAATGTACAATAAATGTAACACTGCGTATTTGTATCAGCTTGCTATGGCCTGCGCGCGTTTGACGCACTGGTTTTCAAATAACTTTTTTTAATTAATTCTATTGTTCCAATACTAAATCGGTTATTTACTCCCCAACAAACGTGACCAGCCACACACATTGCCACTTCCGTTTGCTAACTTGAAAAACAATGTGGGTAGCTTTGGATCTCCGGCAAATTTCTTTATCCATATTTGTCTGGGCGACTCTGAGCTTGTGAAGCAGACATGCCATCCGTCAGTGTCGGCAGTGTAAGACAGTACAGTCAGGACGCACAGCACCGTAAGAGTACAGGCAGAACACACTGGTCGAAGACATTCGTCTTCAGACTCTCCGAGATATTTATTAGATGCTTACCGCAAACGGTCCGCACATGTAGTCCATCAGCACTTCGGTGGCTTCCATAGTGGACTCTACCTCCCACTGCGCCCCTTTCACAACCAGCACGTTGGCATGCAGCTTTGGACGGTTGCGTACCATCACCTGTATAGAAATACTTGTTATTATCTATTAGGAAAAGTTTCATCCCCACCATCAGGATGAGTGGCGATTTAGTACGGTGCGTTTTTTAAACTTCTTTTCACGCACCACTAACCTGAGGAACCAGCTACCTCCAGCGGTGTTTTCGAATCGATACGACATTGGAACCGTCAAATAAACAAGCCTACACTTTCTTTAAAGGCCGGTAACGCTTCTGCAGTGCCCTTGGCACTGTGGATGTCTATGGGCGGCGTTGATTGCTTTCCATTAGGTGACACGCCTGCTCGTTTGCCTACCTTTCCCATAAAAAAAATATTACCAACTGTAGTGTTTATATATAATATAAGTGTATAATACGTGTGAAGCAATAAAAACTAGCATTTTTTGAGTAATAGATTATCCTTGGTAATTAACCATTAACGAATCAACAAATGTTTGCCCTGCGCTGGCTTTTTAGAAAAACATAATACGCCTACCGTATAAAGTGCAGCTATCATGCAAAGAAAGGTCACAGGCATATGTATTTTTGCTAGTTTAGAAAAAAGACCTAGGTTTAATAAATCTATTTTATACTTTTCTGCTAAACACAACCTTATAAAATTGAAGATATTCTAAATAATGTGGTAATCGTATTTAATTTTACGAGCGGATAAAAATAGCAAACACAACCGACGTAGAGTTGCCTTTCTTATATTGTAAGGCATCATTTTTTAAATAGTTTCATCAGTGATATAAAATCTAACAACAAAAACAGTTTATAGCGCAAGACTATTGAACGTAAGCCTTCCCCAACTCGGAAGGATTTGTCCTTTGTCATCGATCTGGGGAACAGATTAGAGACAGCAGAATCCAGCATCCAATCCCAGTAATGCTGCTGGCCGTCATAGATCGTCTAAGCCTTAACTTCGAATCAACATGTTTTTTTATTCCCAATTCCTATTATTATTAAAAATTGCTAATTATTAATATAAAATGCCAATTATTACTATAAAATGTTAATTATTATTATAAAATGCTAATTATTACTATAAACTGCCAATTATTACTATAAAATGTTAATAATTGTTATAAAATGCTAATTATTACTATAAAATGCCAATTATTTCTATAAAATGTTAATTAATAGTATAAAATGCTAATTTTATAGTAATAATTAGCATTTTCAAGATGAAGCTGGCAGCTTAGAATGCCACATTATAGTATTCAAGGTGTAGTAGACTGAATCGACAACCAAAATAAGAATCTAGTGCAGAATTAAGTCTGCATCACATAGTGTGGTCGATAGTTGATATTCTGGGAAGCAATATAAACCTGAACGTTATACTGGTCCTGTATCTGCTGGATGAACGGCGAGTTGACCTCTGGTAAGGGTTGGGTGGTCGGCACTATCGGCAGATCAAATGAGAAAACCAGCGGTGTGAGGGCCTGGAATAAAAGATATATATTTAAAAAAAAAATAAACATGTTATATAATTTTATTTGAAGTATTGTTTGTATTCTTATGTATTTATATACTTTTTTATTTATTAAAATCTTGTCGCTCAAAGTCTACACTTCGAGGTGGCGCATCATATCATGTGCCCCTAACGTAGGTAGGAATCGGAGGACCTCATCTCCACTCCAACTTTGAGATCGGGTCCTTGTCAGAAGCTTTGCCGGCCTTTAAGAAGTGTGTAGGCTTGTTTTTTTAAGGTTCCAATGTCGTATCGGTTCTGAAACACCACTGGAAGTTGCTGAATCTCATACGTGACATGTAGAAAGCGGTTTCGGGAAAAATGCAGCGTACCGCATCGCCATTCACCCACTTGGTGGGGATGAAACTTTTCCTTGTGGCGAGTCGTAATATAGTGGAATTCAACGAATGGAATTATTTCGAACAATTCCTCGGAGCACTATGTATATAATGTTTTGAACAATAATCTGTGGTTATTACATGAAATAAATGATTAAAATAAAAATCGGGATGCAAAAGCGCTATAGCGTTAGTTCCGTCATTAAGTTAGTCGTTGATTGTCCGTTTATTACTTCAGAACACTCAAAATCTATTATCATCAGTGATCTGAGTAGACATATAGATTTATTGTCAATGATCTCAAACGTATATGTTAATATGGACCTGCTTCCGGAAATCCAAATAAATTCCGGAAAGTATAAATTTAAAACTTTTTAACTATAACATTTAACACAAGTCAAATTAATAATAAAATTAATTTTATTGTAGTCTAAATAAATTTATAAGGTTTTACTATTTTCATATACCTTTAAATATCAAACGAAGTATAACTTAAATCGTAAGTAGAATAGAATAGAATGATATATTCACAAGTAAGACAGTTTTAATAGTATTTATCTACTTACCGGAAATATCGGAATTCCCGGTATTGATGGTTATAATTATTATCGATATTTACTATTATAATATTTGTTAAAATTAATTTTAATATAGATTATATAAATTTTATATGGTTTCCTATTACTACCTTTAAATACCAAATGAAGTATAATAATCGTACATAGAATAGAAGATAATGATATATTTGCAAATAAGACAATTTTAATAACATTTATCTAATTCCCGGAAATACCCGGCATTCCCGGTATGAAAATTAAGTTTAGTACAGACTTAATAAATGTTATAAAGTTTTGCTATTACTACCATAAATATCAAATAAAGTATAACCTAAATCGTAAGTAGAATAGAATAGAATGATATATTTGCAAATAAGAAAATTTTGGATAATATTTACCTAATTCATGGAAATACCGGAATTTTCGGAATTGTTTTTTGAAAAAAGGGCATGTCCATTTTATTTATGTCAACAACGAACTTGCATGCATGTCCATGTTATGTTATGACAGCATAACATGGACATGCATGCAAGTTCGTAAAATCAATAAACCTATTGCGATCACTATCATTATGATATATAATACGTTACCCGAACGCGAGCTCTAGCTCTTTCCACGCGTTCCATATCGCCTGCAATGGACACTTGGTTGCTCTTCTCCAATGTGCTGGTGCGGTTCGAATCCGGGAAGTGTATGTGGCAGCCGGTGTCCTCCATTACACGCTTGATCGTTAGCCCGCCCTAGTTACACATGAAATAACTATTCTATTAAAAGATGTATTAATGTTGTTCCCTTTAATTCTATTTTCTTTCATTCAATTATTCATTTGAATTAATGGCTTTCATTAGTGTCAGTGGCGGGGCACCCCATTCGCGGAGACAATGGTCGCGGGTTTGATCCCCGCATCTGAATAAATATATGTACTGTCTACAAATATTTATTCCGAGCCTGGCAATCCCACCAATCCGCATTGGATAAACGTTGTGGGTTAACGTCCGTTCCCCCATAAATGGCGAGGCTCGTGCTCAGCAGTGGGCTATACATACATAGTGGGCTATGCATACATGTATATGGGTGTTAAAAAAAATAGTGCCAAAATAGCACTGATTTTGCCAACGTCACGTAAAATCGAGACACCACGAAGGAGATTAATTCTATTTGTGATTGGAAAATTATTACAGTATCAGAACGCTTTAATGAAACAAACTTTGTATTGTGTTAATCTATGAATGGAATCCGGGCGGATGGTAAGACAATATAATTGGTCGATACGATACATTCTTTTAATTTCCAATTATGTTTACCTTACTTGTGTATAGAGCCGCTTAGAAACATTCCACTGTAGACCTCACCCGCATTGTATAAGAGTTAATGTAAATTAGTAATTATCGTGTGATTCCACCACGTGTCTTTGTAATAAGAGATTCTGCTATTTTTTGTGGTTCACTAACAATGTAATGTATATATGTATATATATATATATATATATATATATATATATATATATATATATATATATATATATATATATATATATAATGTGTGTGGTGTGTGTGGGTGACGACCAATTGGTGCAGTAGCGGGGCCCTCCACCCGCGGAGCCAATGGTTGCGGGTGCGATCCCCGCATCGAAATAAATATATGTATGGATTATAAATACTTAATAAGAGTCTGGTAACCATGCCAAACGTGAGTAAAACACCATGGGTTAACGTCCGTTCCTCCAGAAATGGAGAGGCCCGTGCTCAGCAGTGGATCATATATGGCGGATCATACATGTTACAAAAAATTAGGATGTATTTAATTAAATAGCTTTTTTACCTACTTTTATATTTTTCATCAACCACAAAAATCTTCCGGCATTAAGTCTCTTTTCTTTTAATTTTCATTCATTTACTTTTAATGCTGTTTAAGGGATATTTTTAAAACTTATCTGATGAAATATTTAATATTTAGGTCACAAACAACCCCACAATGCTTTTGTTGTGTAGTGCGACCCATACGACGTTTGCCAATACGATACGTATTCATATTTATGTACTTACCTTTCCAATAATATGCGAGTGATCGGTGTAACTGACATCTATTTTCATTGTAACTCTGTTGCTCTGTAACAAAAAATAGTTTATTAGGTTTCTTTCGACGGTGTATGAATCAAATTTTCAACCGGTGTATGAATCAAAGTGGAACCGAAAATGGAATAATTTGAACTATAAGCTATAATATATTCTTTTTAAGATCTACAAAGCAGTAACTTCGAATCCTCGAAAGTCAACAAAACATTTAAAATTCTTAAATAAATTGTCTAAATATTTTTAGTGTCGAAAAATAAAATTTAATTTCAACTTCAAAATTTCAAATGAATTTGTTATTTAAAACCCCAAAAAGATGAAAAAAATTACCGAAATTCAGCATTAAACTCAAATTGTACAATATGACGTTACCTTGCTTTATATAGGTATAGGTTATTATTAAATTAAATATAAATAAAATTTAATATTAATTTTAAAATTTTAAATGAATTTGTAATTTAATAAATACCCAAGATGAAAAAATTACCAAAATTCAGCATTAAACTCAAATTATACAAACAATGTGACGTCATCTTGCTTTATATAGGTAATTATTTCATTAGAAATAAATAAAATTTAATTTAAATTTTATAATTTCAAATGAACTTTTGATTTTAAAAACCCAAGATGAAAAAATTACCGAAATTCAGCATTAAACTCAAATTATACAATATGACGTCACCTTGCGTTATATATGTAATTATTTAAAATTATTAACATTTATTTACAATTTAGTCTTAGGCCACTTAAGCCACCACTTACACTTATTCACGTACTTTTAATAAAAAAGTTTTTAATAATAATTAAAAATCAATCACTCATCACAAATACTCATTTATAGTTAATAATTTGAACGGAAAACTAGTAACTTACATAGTTTTAAATATAAAAAAAAAACAAATTTATAATAAAACAAAACATACCCTGGAATCCAAC
The DNA here is from genome assembly GCA_031353405.1 of Baronia brevicornis. NCBI lineage: Eukaryota > Metazoa > Arthropoda > Insecta > Lepidoptera > Papilionidae > Baronia > Baronia brevicornis. Next base: position 19,291 of record JASFAT010003042.1, on the reverse strand, counting down.
ACCTGCATAATTTTCTCCCTAGCCAGTTTCACGTCATCCGGTCTTCCAGCAATTCGCACATGAGGATCTACATTGAATAACACCAATTAAATTTCTTAGTAAAATATTTGCACTGTTAATAAAACAAATTCAAATATGTAACGTACCAAACAAATGTAAAATATCAAAGAAGTTGTTATATTTCATTTCCTTCAATTTTTTATACAAAAATTCATCATAATCATCCATAGAACCCATTGTGAATTCATTTCATGATTTAAAACAAATATGTTTTTTTTAACTAACGGTCCGCCATTTCAGTGCAAAAAATATATGATTTAAAACAAAATATGACGCGCGACAGTCTGGCGCCGCGCGGCGCGGACGCATTGGCGCCACAGCCCGCTAAAATTTTATACCTATAAGTACGTTCGTAAACTAATTATTTAAAATTAACGTAAATCAAAATTTTAAAATACTCTAATAAAAAATAGTATTTGAATTAGATATAGTTTTTAATTAGATATATGTATTTCAGATAGGTATTATATCAATCTATAAATTTATTATAATGTATTGTAATTTTAATTTTATAAAAATATGACATTTCAAAACTGTTGCAGCAACTGTTGGCGTTTAAAATTGTACGATTTAAACCGAATTACGAAAGTTGATAGAACAAGGATTTTTAAAAATAGTTTTATCCTTTAATATACTTTTCTGCTTTAACATACAAATGTACTTTTTTCATTATTATAACATACAAATATACTTTTTATTATGTTGTCAAAATTTAAATTGCTTGTATAAATTAATTTCGTTAGTTTTACGGATTACAATTTCTGCAACGAATAAAAATGATAGTAACATTATAATTTTTAATTTCACTTCCATATTCTTTAAACAGTTAATAATATAAATAATAATTATTTTTTATTTACGATAGTTAAAGCACTAATAAATAATAGTACTTGAGATATTTAAATAATATTTTGTATAATCGTATTGGTCGTCATGTCATTATGATTAAATATAATAAAAAGTAATAGACGCTGATGTTTTTCTGTTCTATATAAAACCTTAAATTAATTATCTATAAGTAACCTACATAATAGTGATAAAGAAAAGAACTTATTAAATATTGTGAAGCTATGAATGTAGGTACAACAACAAATTAAATATAATATATAACGCGTGGTAATACAGTTTTTTCAAATATTACTTAAAAAATTCAATTTAATTAATTTATTTTAGTTTTATATGGGAGAAAAAAAAATCTTTTAAATAAAATATTTAGCAGGAAATAAAGGTAGGAATTGACTTTAATTTCTTTTTTATATTACATGTTCCTTATTAAATGTAATTAAATATAACTATTATTTATGGAGCAATGGACATTATACCACAAGGCTTGTCTAAGACGGATTGGCAGGATAACGAGACTGCGAATAAATACCTGTAGGTCATACATACATATGTATGTATATTTCTTCCCACGTGGGAATCAAACTTGCGACTATATTTTCGCCGATATGTGCCGATATATGCGGCGATAGTTTCGCTACTGAGCCAAGTAGGTCATAAATATTGTTTAATAATTAAAAGCTTTACTTTTAAATAATATTTACTTTTTATTAGGTAATTATTAATATATAGTTCTGATAATTTTAAAATCTGTTATAATAAATTTAAAAAAATTATGTTGAAAATTAATTTCAGTCAAAAATATTTGTAAAACATATATTTTTTTTTTGTATATTTAAGAATGCTCAAATTAATGCGCAAAAATAACTTGAATGGCACTTTTCATTTTTTTATAGGATTAAAAACAACACGCACCTTTTTTTGAGCGGGCTCCTATTTTTAGACGAGCTGGCCAATTTATTAATGTGTTTGTGTCATTCATAACCTAAAAAAATATACATGTTCATTCATATTGGGAGTGTAAAATGAGCATTTATTTAAGGATAAATCATATTTGTTACCGTATTTACCTTGTTAAAGAATGACTGAGCTGTTTCCGACTCCTCCAAGTTATCTGAAAAATTGCGCTATAGATATCATGATTGATTAATGGAGTAAGGCGTTACTTACTTTACGGAAATCCATAATTAAGATGGAAAATCAATAACTACCTTGCTAAGGTCCGCGAAAAATAAATTCGAAAAACATTATAAAAACAAATATTGTGTGATTAGGAAGTAGTATGCAAAACTATGTGCACGACATGTATTTCGCCTCAACACGAGGCATCTTCAGGTAGAGTAGATTCTATGCAAGACAACCAATGACTCAACGGTTTTTCGTGACATTTATTGTTCTATCATATGGATTATAATTTTTTTTGTTTACGGGATAGGAAGCAAACGAGCAGGCGTGTCACCCGATGGACAGCAATCAACGCTGCCAGTAGACTGCTGCAGCACCGTAGTCTATGCTTGCTTTTTCAAGGTAGCTGAAGGTAGCTGGTTCCATAGAGTAGTGGGCCGTGGAAAGAAGTTTCGGAAAAAAACGCACCGTACTAGATCGCCATTCATCCAGATGGTAGGGATGAAATTTTCTCTTGTGGCGAGTTGTGCGGTAACGGAATTCGGCGGCTGGAATTATTCCGTACAATTTCTCGGAGCACTCCCAATGGTAGAATCGATAAAAGATGCGGAGAGATGAGATATTCTTCCGCATTGTTGAAGAAATGGCTATTTTAAAACAATCTTAAAAGTTTACCGGCTAACATTCCCTCCAGGCGTCGTCTGTCCACGCGAAACCTTTCTTGATAAACATCCTCAGCACTATTGAGTCCTAGTATTACCGCTAATTTTTGTAAATCTTCCGAAGTGACTGAAGTGCTGGTCCCGCTTTCAGAGACCTATTAAAGATATATAATAAAGAAATACGTTGGCAGAATCAATCTTAGATTATATCTTTACAACCCATATATATACCACGCCAAGGCACGCTGGCTCCTTATTTTTGGAGGAATGTACATAAATCCACGGCGTATGAATATTAAATGTAATATACAAATAGAAGAAAACCATGTCATATTTTTATTACTTAAAGGGTTCTTAAAAAAAGTAAATTACAAATTTTTAATTTATAACACACTTTTTGTAAAATATTATTTGTTTTAAATGGCTCTTAAATATAAAGTGAATAGAAAAATTTTTTTTTTTAAATTTCAAAATGGCGTACGTAATACGTTACACATATGAAAATTTTGTATTATTAAAATGGAAATATATTTCAGGAATTTAGGGAAAAAATATGTAAACGTGTTATATACTTACTTCACTCAAAGTATCTTTGTCTGAATTACTTTTAAATTCAGATAGAGGCGTTTTGACGGACAAAAAATTTGTAGACGACATATTAAATTATATATCACAAATATGTAAAAAAGTAAAAACTAACTGTACTTTTGTCATTAATATGTATAAACAATCATTGAAACTTAGTTACTAGTTCAAATTTTAGTTTTTAATATACATAATTTTTAAAAAAGTGACACAAAAAAATTTATGTCCCTACTTTGAACTTCACGTTATGCCCTATCGCGACCAACTGATCATCGACATAGAGTATTTACGATGTAACAAATATATTTGTAAATGAGGGTACTTTTATTCATTACATATCTTTAGTATTCAAGACTATTTTAAAGAATTTAATAATAAAATATATAAAGCCATAAAAAATGAACGTGATTTAAACTGAAAACTTTTTTTTATATTTTATAGTATTTAATTTAATTTGCGGTATTTTAACTTTTTCGAATTTCAAATTTCCGAACATAACTTGGGAAAATAGCTTGGCATTTATTGTCCAATAGAAATGCATCGAGTTAACAAATGTCGTTGCTCATTATTAGAAAAAATAAAACCATAGAGAAGTAATTGTAATTTTTTTTGAGATTACATTTTTCGTTTGTGAATGAGTTCAAAAGAGACAAATATAACTGACATACCCTACAAACAAAATATAATTTAAATATACGTAGGAAACGAAAAACAAGTTTAAGTTTTTCTTTAGTTATTATGATAGCTTTTTTCTTAAAGGGTCTAGGTAAGAAATTTTTTAGTTAATTCTAATTTCGACGCTTATGTTTTTTATAACAATTAGCCCTTTTTTAGTTTGTGACTTTTTACTTACTTTTCGCGGGTTTGTTGTTAGAAGGCTATCAGACAACTAAAACTAACTTCTTGTTATTTTTAGTGGAATAATTTATGTTTGTTGCATCATCCTGCCTTACTGTGACAGTGAAACAGATATCTTTGTTTCTATTGTAATAGCAGAAAAAGCAATAACAGCTAGTAAAATTATCTGCTGGAAAAGGGGTGTAGCCAATGTTACTTCTTAAAGCGGTTAAATCTGAATCGTTCAACCATCCAAAGAACCTGGACTCGATACCAAGAGACAGGTTCCATTCAGAGAAGGCGAGGTTCTGGGAGAAAATGTTGCACACAACCACGAGACGACCGCTTTTTAGTGACTCAGGCGCTGAGGAACCGCAAATGCAGTTACATAGACCTCAAAAGAAACCTTGGAGAGGTACAAGTAGCAATAGTTAGTGTGTGGACTTTTTTTTGTGGAGGTGGACGTTTTTAGTGGCTAATAATCGCAGTTGACGACCAGCACGGTTCGCTAGAAATTGCCTATCTTGGAAACTAGGTAACTCGAGAGCCCAACGTTCTGGTGATTTAGAATCTTATATGCAACAGGTCGTCGTTTGGACTGGCCAGCGCGGAGCTGGTCCCAGACGTGCTCAATGGGGTTAAGGTCGGGCCTTACTATTATTTGTTTAATACACCCCATTGAGTACGTCTGGAACCTACTGAAAAGGCAAGTACGATCTGTCCAACCATTTCCAAAAAACATCAGGGAGCTTAAACGTGATCATGATCTCGGCTGAGTGTGAACACATTCCACAGGATACCATCAAAAGAAAGTATGCCAAGACGATTATATGCCGTAATTGTTGCAAGGGGAGGTCATATTCGTTATTAATTTTTTTTAATGTCTTTTTTATTAAAGTACCATAAAAAATTCTCGTAGCCTTTATATCTAAAAATGAAATTTCTAGTCATCTAAGCTTATGACATACTAAATATAATATATTAATATCATCCATAGAAAAGCTGACTGTATGTTTGAGAATGACTGTATGTTTTTTGCAAAGGAGTTAATATTATAATTGGGAAATAGGAACCCGACCATTTTATCCTGAAAGCATAATTTCGTCACATAGCGAATCTGTGTAATTCTTTTCTATATATAATCTATATTTACCCCATAGATTATTTAAAATAGTGTAATTGTTTGGACATTTACTGTGGTGACTTTTACAGTGACGTTGTTATTTTATTTCATTTTTATGATCTCATATTATGATGTAATATTGTTTTTGGGTACATAAAGGGGATGGATGAAAGACGACCGATAAAATAAATTTACGTTGCGGATGTGGATGAAAGGGTTGATAGGGGAAAACTAAGGCGAACATACCTGAACCAAATTGCTGACGTTCTTAAGAAAGGCCAGGTCAAAAGTACTTAGTAATTAACCGGAGAGCTTGTATGAACAGAGTGATGAGTGTGGATGAAGAAAAGAAAGTGTGTCGAGGTCGTAGCAGATGGAGATCCGTGGTCTCTGTCTAGCCCTATGGGGATTAGGCACGATGAAATGTATGTATGTTTAATTCTGGTGGCGTATACTCAATATAGTTTGATTAAGGCGTAGAAATGAAGTAAAGACGTGTATCGTATCTTTTTAACTTGACTCTGAACGTCTATACACGTTTTGGTAGAACAGCCATTATTTTAACAAGACGTATCTGAACTAAATAAAAAGCTAAATTTACATTTCAAGATACTTTATATTTTACTTGACACTGGCATAATAGTAAAAGCTACTTGCCGTTAAAGAAAAAAACGCTTGTTTTGCTAGATTAGAATGCAGTTTTGGACTTTTCCCGCCAATTTATATCAGTGACATGTTCTTATTTCATTTTTATAATCTTATATTATTTTCAGTTATAATGTTTAATTATGGTGGCATATTATACAACACAGTTTGATTAAGATGTAAAAGTGAAGTGATATGAAATAAATGTGTGTATTGTGACTTTTTAAGTTGACTGAAAACGTCCATAGAACGTTTTGGTAAAATAGCCACCATTTTATCAAGACGTAACGTGACAAGCGGACTAGTTACATTTCAAAAGATTTGATATTATTGTATTTTACTTGATACTGGCATAATAGTTATAACTAATTGTCATCAAAGAAAAAAAATTGCAGTTTTCATTAATTATAATGGAACAATTGAAGTGGCACGAACGCGTCATCACGCGTCGGCCGGCGTTCAAATGTATTTTGAGCGCGAGCCGCACGAGGTCGCATCAGTCGGGTTTCTGCGCTTGCCGGTGAGAGGTGTGCGTCCTTCTCGGCTCGAAAATATATCGTGTCATAGTTATTTAAAAAATTAAAATTAGTTTTAACAGTAATTTAATAGCAGCAGCAGTTTAATAGTTCTAACAACGGTTTGGCTTTCATAAAAATAGTGTAGGCTTCTGAGACTGTGTTGTTTGTTTAGTTTTGTGTGTATTAATTATTTAAGTACTTTAACATTAAGGTAAGTTGTAACAATTATACTTCAAGTTATAAATTTTTATATTTAATTGTAAAATGATACTGGCTTTAAAAACAAATTAGTTAACGAAAAAAATAACGAATATCGATATGAAAATGCCATTTAAATCAACAGCTGTTAGGTTATGTATCGTGAACGTTACAAAACTTGATAGGTATCTGGAATTTCGGTCATTTGATTACTTGTTAGGGGAATGTCGAATACATTTCAAAAATTTAATTCGACTATATCTAATAAAATGTAAACTTTCATTTTTGGTAGTCACCATAACATAGATTTGACACATTAATAAACCGGCATCATTAAAAGATTAAAAAAAATTGAATGGACGCATCACAACCCTTGCGTTGTTGTTACAAGAACCGTAAAAATATATGAACATAAAATGAACATTGATGCTCTATATTTACTTCCGTTTGATTTATCATATAAATTTGATTCACATTCAAATTTCGGGCTGTTTAAACCAGATACATTTTCGGGCCAATACGAATTACTACATAGACTGGAGAGCTGCTGAAACAAACATTTTATGTTTTCGAGAAAAAAATATTTTTTTTTTTTCTTGAAAACAGAAAATAATTTTTCATTAGTTTATCTTTTATAATCCTATCACTACTAACTTTAACAATCGTCGTTGCTTGTTAAAAACATTTAGTTTTTAAAATGCAATTTATTTTCTTACACGTGCATTGCGTCTATTAGCCCAAGCGTATTAGTGCAGATCGCGCTTTCAACGGCCCTATTCCAATCTTAAAACTTGGCATATATATTGTAATATTGTGTTTATTTATTTATATATTTTACCCGGGCATAAAACATTCTTTTTCATCTTTTTTGTATAACAATCTTAATCTATCCATTACTTAGGGGGGCTCAGCACTAGTCGACGTAGCAATGTCCATTTTTTCCGATCCAAAGCTAGTTTTACTTTTAATTGGTTAGTTAACTTTCTTTTTGATCTTCCCCATTTTCTTGCTTCAATTTTCCACTAACAACCTAACAATCTCGAATTAATAATATTATTCATAAGAATAGGAATTTATAAAAAAAATATTATTAGTATTTCGTTTTTAGCTCCAATAAGCTAACATTTTAGGTTTTATACATTTAGGTTAACGGTTGAATAACGCTCACCGCAACTGATAACACGTTGTTTTGATTGCACATTAGTATTTCTATGCTTGATATATTTAATTATAGTTGAGTTTAGCAATAAACATGGGCGGCGTTGATTGCTTTCCATCAGGCGGCACGCTTACTCTTTTGCCCTATCTATCCTCGATATATACTATCCCATAAAAAAATATAACATTAAGCCTATATAAGGAAACGCTTGAATTTTTTTTTATGACAAAATTAATTTACGGCCGTTCTTTTTATACGATCCATAATTTAATATTCTTTTTTGTGTACACTTCGCTTCATAACGTCAATACTGGTGGCATCACGTGGTCGATGTGGATGTCACTTGTTCCAATAGTTAAATATATGCTATATAATGCTAACAAAACAGCCTTTGACAGCTGTGTGTGTGAACAAGTGACGTTATGTACTTTGATTGGCGTTTACGGTCATGGAACTTCTGAGTGATATGATCATATTTTGATTATTAAATAAAAAATAAATTCCTTCAAAATATAGAAATGTATTGCCTTCTTCAAATTTAACGGAAACGGATTTTGCGTCAAAATTATATTTTTATTTGAATATTCAACATATCTATTACGTGTTGATCGTTGCTTAACGTGGATATGCGGCGTACCTCCGTTCCACATAAAGCAGGGGTGGTCAACTTGGATTAAATCCAAGATTTTTTTTATGGGATGAGGTGGCAAACGAGCAAGCGTATAATAACTGATTGAAAGTAATCAACACCGCCCATAGAAATTTGCAACACTATAAGCATCACAAATGTGTTGCCACCCTTTAAGATGTGAGTAGGCTTATTTTTTGTACGTTTCAATGTCCGGTTTGGAAATACCGTCAAAGTCAGCTAGTTCCAAAGAGTGGTGGTGCGTGGAATAAAGTTTCGGGATAAACGCACCGTACTGGATTGAGGTTTCCTTTCTGTGTGTTGTAAGACAGTAGAATTCAGCGGCTGGAATCATTCCGAAGTATTCCTCAGAGCATTCCCCATGACTGATATAATATAGATAATATTTGATCATTATATGTATCACATAATAGAAAATGCATAGTGGCGCCACGGAAAATCCTTGTTTATAACATCTACGTCATTTTCATTAAATTTAAAGGTAAGCGAATGAAACAGTATTTAATTTGTATTTTTTATTCTATAAAAAATGCAAAGATCATAGAATGGACGATTATTCTAAATAAATTAAAAATAATATAATTTTTTTTGCCTTGCTACTATTGACTTTATTAATAGCCGCGATCGTCCGGTTGACAACCCCTGGCGTAGAGGAACTCTTTTATCGAGCGACTGTGTATTTGCATTCCATTAGCATAGTATTCGTCGTGCAGACATTGTACTTCGATACAACGTGCGCGCAATGCAGAATAGGTATCGATTAGATTTTTAATCGATGTGAAAATTCCATTGAACGTAATCAATTATTCTAATGTATTAGTTACTGGCTTATTTTAATATACTAAAAGTTTATCCCCATGATTCGTTTACAAGTGTAATTAGTCATGTAAAAATAAAATTCTTTAGTCTTCGATACTTCGTTATAAATAATCGTGCGTTCACATAAATAAATATTTTTTTCTATTAGGTAAACTTGAAAAGAAAGAAACAAGACCAGTTAGGATTTGCATATAGTTAAGTGCCTTTAGCATTGTCTTATAAAGGAAACCGATACTGCGGGTTTAAAATAGTCGAAAATACCGCTGATTCCCTGAGTGACAGAGCTTAAAAATGTTTTGACAACGCACTGTACTGAATCCCCGCTGATGGTAAAAAAAAATAAACTTAAAAAAGTTTTTTATCCGTTTGATTAATAGATTAACAATACACAAAAATGAAATTGAATTTGCCGAGTATAAAATTGAAATAACTGACTTTGACAGGCCGAAAATAAAATTTGTTCTAAGCTAAAAAAAATTTTGAGTTCAGAACAAATTATATAATCGGCCAACTTGATTCAGTTGTGGGGAACCATTGAAACAAGTGTATGTCAAGCTGTTATGTATAGGAACGATTGAAACGACAGCTAGCTAAGCGTGAACTGGTTTATTACCACAGCCTATAGTCGCAATACGTAGGTCTCAGCCACAGATAATATATAATTATAGAAAAATACATAAGTTTAATGTCTTTTCATGCACCACTACCCTGTACAACCAAATGCCTCCAGAGGTAGTTTTGAATCGATATGTCATTGGCACCTTCAAAAAACAAGCTTATATATTTCTCAAAATCCGGCAACCTTAGGTTCTCAACGGGGACGGTATCGCCCCCTAGTAGGCATTAGAGATTTTCATGGTAGCGGGTCCAAAGGCAAATGGGAGGCGTTATAAAATACCTCTATTTTAATGTAAAATAGAGGTATATGTTATGTATAAAATACCTCTATTTTAATGAAAAAACATTTTATCTAGCCGTTAAAATTGGTATAATTAACTATTCTGTAAAAGGGGGAGTTGGAATTTTTTTTTCTTGTAAATAGGGTGGTAGTCTTTAAAAGGTTGGGAGCCTATGGCCTAAACAATGTCTATGGCTCAGCGAAAGTCTATGGGCGGCGTTGATTGCTTTATATCAGGTGACACGTCTGTGCGTTTTCTTTCCTATCCCATAAAAAACACCTATTCAACCCTCCCTCTTAACCTTATATACTTTTTATATTTATTTATTTTATCAATACAAATATTATATGTTATTTAATAAAACATTCCTTAAAGTTTTGAGAAACGTCTAAGGTCTCAAGTGATCGTAACATTGGGTTGGTCTATAGGCAGTGAACTAGTCTTTTTCTTTTATGAGAGGTGGGGACCTCTCCATCCGTGGCAGTGATGTTTGGTAAATGATGGAGTGGGATTCTGACTTCAATGTCGTTGTAATTCCAATGATTTAAGTTATCTTTTCCTGTGTATAATACTAATTGATCTTTATGATTTTTATAGGACATAAAGATGTATTATCCTGAATTATGTATATAATTTGCCCAAATCTCTTTATGAGTTCCTTTAGTATTTTTTTTTATACATAAAACTTCTTCGCAAAAGTTTTTTAAATCTTTAAATGACAGTTTCTCTAGTCCAGTTGAATTTGTTGCCAGTTTTTTAATAAAACTTGAAAATGTAAATATTTACTTGTTTTCCCGGAATAAGCTTCAATCTGCAAATATGGTTTTTTATTTACAGCTTTTTTACTTACAGCGACAGATATTCTCCGTGCGCGAAGCACGGAGAATATCTGTCGCGAAATCCGACGCAAAGCGGAAAATCGAGGAAGCGTTCCAAGAATAACGTTACACTCTAGTTCTTTATAGTTGGAACGGCCTGATAAAGCTTTATATAAACAGCGGAAACGATAGACAGATCGACTGACATTATAGAAACAGGAATAGAAAAACATTTATTTGTGACACATCTTTTTTATTTACAAGAAATTAAATGCTGACAAAGTGCACAGTGATCGCATTGGAAGTATTCAGAAAAAATTGCTCAATACGTTGTTTTATAGAAATCATGAAAATCGTACATTTAAATCATACGAAAGCAGATTGCGAAAATATAATATGCAGTCAATAAAATCGTAAAATAATAAAAAAAAAGAATTTAATTTACTTATATAAAATAATCCACTCCAATCCATATTGACGCTCCAAAACTGCTCTCTCTTTTAAATTTTACACCTGTATCAGAACACGAAATCCCTATAAAACGATTAGTATTAGATCTTATCCATACAATATATCCTATTATATTCCCATGGTACGCATTTGTCGCCTATACAATAATATATCTATTGACCACGGTACAGAAACGTTCGATATTTTCAATTTCAAAATACATCAATTAAAGCAATCGCTCCGTGATATCTTTGGCAGCCGATATATCACAAAATTATTGTTATTATTTTTTTTATATATTTTTTTAATTTAATTTCAAATGTAGCCATGCTGTGCGCAAATTTAAAGAATAACTCTTTAAATTTGTGTAAATAACTCTTTAATTTGGGGCGTTGTGATGTTTATATTGTGCCTAATAAATGAATAAATAAAAATTAAATTTAACATACAGAAGATATACAAAAAACTTAAGATTTGCCACTAAAAGATTCTTTCTAATTGTAAGCCAGGCACTCTATAAGCTCATTGGATATTATTATTTCACTTTCATATTACAGTTATGTAAGGAAATACATATAAAGTTTAGATAGAGGTGGTAAATTTACGCCGGCTTTAGATTTGCAATTGCGATTCACCTGCAATCTCTTCTGGTGATTTAATTTACTTTTGTAAATTCATTTATTCTTGTAGTAAATTAAAATCAGTAGTTAACGTATTATATAAGGATATCCATATAAAGGTGAGACAGAGGTGGTAAACTTACGCCAGCTTTAAATTTGCAATTGCGATTCACCTGCAATCTCTTCTGGTGATTTAATTTACTTTTGTAAATACGTTTATTCTTGTAGTAAATTAAAATCAGTAGTAAACGTATTATGTAAGTATATACATATAAATGTGAGACAGAGGTGGTAAACTTACGCCGGCTTTAGATTTGCAATTGCGATTCACCTGCAATCTCTTCTGGTGATTTAATTTACTTGTGTAAATACGTTTATTCTTGTAGTAACTTAAAATTAGTAGTTTACGTATTATATAAGGATATACATATATAAAGGTGAGACAGAGGTGGTAAACAGAAAACCGGCGTCTGAGTGATAGCTTAGCTACCGCGCTTCGTCCGGTGAGCAGGCTGCGTTCCGGAGGCCCAATCCCTCTTCCCCCTTCATCTCTCCCTCACCTTCCTCCTTTCCATAATGACAGTTTCCTTAAAGGCCGGCAACGCTTCTGTACTGCCTATGGTACTGGTACCCTAAAAAAAAGACAATGACCAAGTGGCTCAGTGTCGTGGCTGTCTCCTACGGAATTAGGATATTTATTCCGAGTTTGGTCTTGGCACATAGAGAGGACGTATTAAAGATAACTGATAAAAGAAGTTTAAATTGCGGATTTCGATGAATGGGTCGGTAGGGGAAGACCGAGGAAAACATACCTTCTGAAAGTTACGTAAAGTTCTTAAGAAGAGCCAGGTGAAAAGTGACCTTAACCGGCGAGCTTGTATGGAGTGATGAGTGTGGATGAAGCAAAGAAAGTGTGCTGAGATCGTAGCAGATGGATATTTGTGGTTTCTGCCTGCCTCTACGGGAAACAAGCATGATGATATCTATATATGTATGTATATTTCATCTTCGCGCATAAGTATCGTTCAAAATTGTAAAGAGAGTTCAGATTATTTTGTTCTGTCTACATTGACGAATAGGCGACCAGTTCAGTTACAAAACGGAAAGGAGACGGCCGAAGGTTTACTTCGTTATTCAATAGCATCTGTGAACATCATCATCATGTCCGATTCGCTTTCATTTAACATTGCTTTTATTCATTCCACTCCAGCCGCTGAGAGGATGATGTAACATACCGTCTCTTTGTATACGACACGATGACAATAGAATACTGTGCTTTATTGCTTTGTAGACTGTTTTGTATGGAGACCACGTAAGAGTCGTTTAGTGATCTGTTAATGTTACTTTACCTACGTCGGTGGGTCATTATATCGTAATTTATGGTAAAAACACATCTGTTTTTTCGTTATTTATTTTCGTATCTTGAAATATACAATAGTTTACTTTATTCTACTTTGTTTCTTATTTCTTTCTGCTCTCCATTGTATTCAATATCAGCCCGCGGCAGTCCACTGCTGGACATAGGCCTCACCCAAGGCGCGCCACCTAGCCCGATCTTCGGCTACACGCATCCAGTTTCTGCTAGCCGCCTTGCGCAGATCTTCGCTCCATCTAGCAGGAGGGCGTCCCACACTGCGTTTGCCGAGTCGCGGTCTCCACTCCAGCACTCGTCTACTCCAACGATTGTCGGTTCTCCGACACCGAGCTATGTCGGTGACTTCTGGTTCTTCCATTGTATACTTATTGTGAATCTTGGCTTCTTCAATTTTCTTCTATCTCACTTTGCCTTGCGTCATCTTCGTGATGAAATTAGTTTTCTTATACACCGAAGATCTTTCTCGTGATAGCCTTCCCACCGCTTCTTGGGTCTGTGGTATCTTCTGTATCAGCGTTCACTTGTTCAGATAGCTCTGATGATTTTCGTTCTTTGCAAGTGCCTCGACTATAGCAGCCTTTGTGTTTTACCGGGATCGTACCGGATGGAGATCTGTGGTCTCTGCCCACACCTACGAGAAACAGGCGTGACAATATGTATGTATGTGTTTTGAAGAAGCTCACAATTATTTCTTTATGAATCTATCCATCCAGTTCATCGTTCAAATGTCTTCGATACGAGCCGACGTTTTCTAGCATCGGTCCGAATCATTTTTAAATATAATGTAATCATTAAATATAAATGTATCCTAGGGCGTAATGTTTTTTTTTTATAGCAGAGCGGGCAAAAGAACGTGCGGCTCACCTGGTGGTAAGTGATCATCGCCATCCATAGACATCCGAAATGCCGGAGGCGTCTCGTTTTGTCCATGGGCGGCGTTGATTGCTTTCGATTTTGCGCCACGCTTGCTCGTTTGCCCTCCTATCCCATAAAAAAAATATTCAATTTATTCTTTACATGACAATGATTTTGATGTTTTGACATTCTATAACTGATTCGTTCTTTTCGTCAAATATCGTCACGCCTATCTCCCGTAGGGGTAGGCAGAGATCACAGATCTCCCTCTGCTACGATCTCGGCATATTTCCTTTGCTTCCTCCATACTCATTATTCTCCTCATGCAAGCCCGCCGGTTAAGGGTACTCTTGTCTTTCGTCAAATAAATTAAATAAATTACGAAATTAGCACAATATGGATTGTTCACAGACTGACGCTGAAAAAATGAAATGTAAATTTTTACTTCGAAAAAAAAAGCTTGAATACTTAAAGAAAAAAGTAGTTATATAATATACCAGCTTTTGCCCGCGACTTCGCTCGTGTGGAATTTGATTTGCTACATTAAGTTTTGTGACAGATCATTTTAAATAAATATATATTTTTTACTTAATAGTAAAATTATATTACGAACAAAATTACATAAAACATTACTAATTGTAGCCTATATATATATATATATATATATATATATATATATATATATATATATATATATATTTATATATATATATATAATGTATTATTGCTGCTTTAGATGATTCAAATAGTTCAAGATATACGCACGGGTCGAATTTAATGCGATCTTGATGCCCTTGTGTAGAATCCTTGCTTTTCAATGTACAAATCGATCTGTGAACACATTGTCTGACGTACAATATAACCTTGAGAGCACCAACTGAAATAGATTTCGCGAATTGCGAACTTTATTTTGTTTGTTCTCTACGATTTTTTCATAGCTCAATCTTGCCCAAGGCAGATTAGCGGGGTAACCAGACTCGGAATAAATATGTACATTTTTTTCGCATGTCCGTTCCCCCACAAATTCCCAGTAGTGGGACATGTGTGGGTTGTTGAAAAATTATTCTTCAAATCTTCAATAATTGTAAAAATATTTCTGCTTCGTATTGTTAATATAACCAGGACCATATTTATTTCTTTTTGGCTGTAAACGTAAAATCCATTGCCGGATAGCAGTAAAATAGATATAAAAATGAGCAGTTTGAATTGACTGCACTGTTGATGTGATTAACATAAATGATTAGTACTATTAATTTTTCGCATTAATGTCGCTTCTCAAAAATGCGATTGCATTCCGTTATACGCTGGCGCCGTAGCATCGCCACTCGTCTTGTATAATTAACGGTGTTTGAATTTCGCGCTGGCAACAATCATAAAAAAAAAATAATTTTAAAATAGATTCACAAGGTATTTTGACGTCAATATTAAAACTAATAGACTATCACCGCTTCGGACAGTTGCGCTCTAAGAGATTGACAAAAATCTCTCATTTTTTTCTTTGATCTCCGAGGCCCGTGCCCAGCAGTGGGACAAAATATTGTATGAGTTATGAAGAAAGTATATACAAAGGAATTGTATTATTAATGTTATTTTTTTTGGCAATAGATTTGTAACTTAGACGTACCTAATTACAGCATATCGTCGTTCAATAATTGAATTTAATATTAAAACTTCTATGTCGAACTGTTTCTTAATTTTTTTTTATTGGATAGGCAGGCAAACGAGTAGGCGTAACACCCGATGGAAAGCAATCAACGCTACCTATAAACATCCGCAGTGGCATAGGCAGTGCAGAAGCGTTGCCGGCGTTTAAGGAGAGTGTCATTATGGGAGGGGGTGGGGGGTTGGGCCTCCGGAACTCAACCGCTCACCGGACGAAGCGCGATAGCTAACCTACTCAGCCGGTTTCACGCCGGTTTCTGCGGAAGAGTGGTACTTACCTCGGGCCTTTCCCGGGCACGAGCCGGCCCATTTATGCCGCAGATAAATAATACTCTATTGTTGACAATGTGTTCGTCTGCAGCGACATAGAAAAACGTTATCCGCTGGAGTGATAATCTGTGCCTTATGAATATTTTAGACAGATAACTCTTCAATTCGGTTAGTCAGCGAATTGCACACAAACTCACGCCATAAACTGAGCTGCCATTAAGATGTAACTTTCTCGGCTTACATAGCCGCAGCGTTTTCATTGAAGTGCGAAATAATGACAGTGGGTACGCCGCTTTTGATTTACGATTCAAATATTTACGACTGACAGCGGAGAGTCTAGAATCCTCCGTCGATAATTTAATTAGCAAGTTCTTTGATCGGAGACTGAGTAAATAGGTTTGAATTGCGGTCACCAAGTAACGTCTTTTCTGCAATAACGAATAAGGCGTTGGATACACAAGAGAGATTTGTGTGCGATTTTGTCGCGTCTATCGATTATTTGAACTGAACTCAGTGTATTACTTTAACTTCGACACCACTAGTAACCCATACTTATTATCGGAGTTTAACTTGCCTCAAATCACGCTCTATCGACGGTTTAATCTTTCTATAGTAATTGGAAATCAGATTGTTGGCATATACTTATTAGATATTTAAATATATATTTCTTATGAAAGAGGAAGACAAACGAACAAGAACGCGTCAACTGATTGTAAGTAACCACCTCCACTTATGCATGAAATATTAAGGGCGGATGCCTTGCCTACCTTGAGATAAGGACGTGAACAATGGGAGGAGAAGAAGGAAACGCGATAGCACAAAAATATTTTAACACGTAATGCCGCTGTTCTGTCAGGATGTGATCGAGGAAGACAAACGTACAGGAACGGGTCACCTGATTGTTTTTTTTTTATGGGATAGGAGGGCAAACGAGCAAGCGTGTCGCCTGATGGAAAGCAATAAACGCCGCCCACGGGCAACCGCGACACCGCAGGAGTCGCGGAAGCGTTGCCGGCCTTTTAGGTATGTATAGGCTTGTTTTTTGAAGGTTCCAATGTCGTAACGCTTCGGAAAGACCGCCGAGGGTAGCTGATTCCACAAACTGGTGGTGCGTGGAAAGAAGTTGCGAGAGAAACGCACCGTAGTGGATCGCCACTCATCCAGGTGGTGGGGATGAAATTTGTCTTTACGGCGAGTTGTGCGGTTGTGGAATTCGGCGGCGGGAATTATTCCAAACAATTCCTCGGAGCACTCCCCATGATAGAAGCGGTAAAAAGTGCTGAGAGATGAGACATCTCTCCGCAGCGCTAGAGAATCAAGCCGATCGGTGAGATCTTGGTCATCATTTGTAAGTTACCAACGCCACCATATATAATATTAAAGGCACTGCAAATGCTTTGCCTACCTTGAGATAAGGACTTGAACAATGGGAGGAGAAGAAGGAAACGCGATAGCACAAAAATATATTAACACGTAATGCCGTCGTTCTGTGAGGATGTTGTCGATCATTATTAAAATACTTATTCGAACTATTATAAATGTATATGATTTACTATCGCTGCGAGATTATCTCACGTGTAAATATATCCTAATTTTTATGGCGGAAATTAAATGTTTATTTTCCTTTTCAGAATCTCAAATCATTCCAAAGGCAACATGGCTAAAACAGAGAAGTCCTTTCCAAGAAACTTTACGGGTGAGTTGTATATATACGACTTTACGTCCAGGTTGTAGATTTAACGTGATTTAAAATTTATATTTTTTCCTTATCGTTTGTCTTCTTCAAGATGGAAACACTCCGTTTTCTCAGTGTTTTTTATTTTTGCATCTTTACCCTTATCGGTGGCTAGCTTTCTATACGTGATTTTCGCTAGGTTGTAGCTACAGATACAGTTTACATTGACTATTCATTTTTAGACTCAAAATATAACTAGAGATGTCAATTATTCTGTTACGGATATTTAAGTAATAATGCAATAGTGCCTGTATTTCACACAGAGCGAGTTTCAATATATCTTGTCACCTCCCATGTGAGTTACGACCGCAGCGACAAGGTACTGTTGTCACGTGAGAGGTGACTTACGACTGATATAACCCTTAGTTTTATTTTTATTAAAAATTCGTGCAGGTGACGCCTCTGAAGTTTGCAGAAGAAGCAGAAGATATGACCGTAGACGCATGGTATACATATCGTTGCATTATGAATTTCGATATGGTTATGGGTCGTAGTATCCCTAAAAACAATTGAAAAGATGCCTGTCCCATACCACCAATTGTGAAGAGGTGCTTCTTTTCTATCCTTTTCTACCTATCTGTTTGGGTCTAGTTTTTCATTTTATATAATAGTGTATTTTGACCGTTATTTAAAAAATAATACTCAAGTATTACAATACTGTATTGTTATTGATAGTTAGATGAAAAAAATTAATAAGGATTGTCTGTGGAGTTTCTTTCGTTCATTCTCCCCTCATTAGTAGGAAACTTTATTACGAAACTCTAGTAGTAAGCTTGATTATTAATAGTAGTAGAAAAAATGGGAAGTAATTTTTATGTTAAAATGATAAAGAATTTTAATTTATAATGAATTTTATTAAAACTAATTTGTTAAAAAAATGACGGCGACGTGGTTCGCCACCCGTCACGTCCTGATTCTCACGAGGGCGAGAAGCGACTAACGGCCATTTCGCTGCGATAAATGTAAGAGGAAGGATGGAGTGTGGAGGAAGCAAGGAATGTGTGCCGGGATCGTAGCGGATGGAGATCTGCGGTCTCTGCCTACCCCTGCGGGAGATAGGCGTGATAATATGTATGTATGTATGTATGTAATTTTAATTTAAACAAATAGGTGGTAAAACGTGACGGGAAGGTGACCACTTGCGTTATGATTTAACTTTTGGATAGCCCTGCCGCACTCTACTATATATATAATGCGGGAAGGCATTACAGTGACGCCGCACAGCGTTTGCGTGCCTTAGTGCCTGACTCTGGAACTGTAGTTCGAATAACGTCGGATCCAACTATTAACCAACGTGACGGACACGACGTTTTTGTTTCTGCGACAAATGCCTATCGAAGTGTTGTACGCGTCGCTGGCGGAACAAAAGCATCTTGTCTTTTTT